>CM019695.1:12289715-12661294 GCA_009760885.1 Achatina immaculata | reverse complement strand
AGATAGATAGATAGATAGATAGATAGATAGATAGATAGATAGATAGATAGACAGACAGGTAGACAGCCAGACAGACAGACAGACAGACAGATAGATAGATAGATAGATAGATAGATAGATAGATAGATAGATAGATAGATAGATAGATAGATAGATAGATAGATAGATAGATAGATAGATAGATAGTGACAGAAAGAAAGGTGAGAGAAAGAGAATAGATGAGGGACAGACAGCAGAGAATTAAAAGGCATCTGCAAATAGCAACATCAACATAAAACCACACTAAGATCTCCCAGTATCAACATAAAACCACACTAAGATCTCCCAGTATCAACATAAAACCACACTAAGACCTCCCTACACTTCAAAAATTCTGAGAACAAGCCACGCTGAGCCAGATCTGGTAAAAGCTTCCCATCTTCTCTCCAGCTAACAACATAAACTGCCTCTATTTTAATTAACTTCACCAGAGCTTCGATTCAGCCACATCCGCCTTTCTCTAGACAGAGACTGCACTGAATGTCTCGTAACAAATGGCCCCAGTTTCAACATTTTCAAACAGAAAAATAAAAGATAAGATAAAGTGAAAGTGAAAGTGTAATCCGAAGTATCATTATAAAAAAAAACCTAGAACAGAAGATGCAAATCACGAAACAAAACGTAGAAACAATGTAGGGAATAGATAAGCTCATAGTTACCTGGGTTGGTTGGCAACCCAAAGAGTAGGAATAACGGGTTAGTTACCGGTCAGTTTTCAGAGGTGCGCAACTGTGAGAAAACTGACCGGTAACTGACCCATTATTCCCACTCTTAGGGTTGCCAACCAGCCCAAGTAACTATGAGCTTATCTTTTCCCTACAACAATATTTTCAATATCTCCTGAAATAAGGCGTAAACGACCGATAACATTTCAGTTTTCGGCCGGATTTAAGTGTGTTAATTTGTGTGCTGAACAAAATCTGCAGTTTTCTTTCTCTGATATTTGTAACTTCCATCCAGTGTGTGACCGACTCCGTCACCAGGTGCACGCCTCAGTGGATGTTGGAACGGAAGGCGGAGCACATATGGGAACGCTCAGAATGCGGGGGATGCCTGTCTCTGGTTGCAGGTTACTTGTTGTTTACTTTAATCCTTCCTCTTGTATCGCGAGGCGTCCAGGAGCGATGCAGTTAGCCTTTTCTTGGGCCATATAAGTGGTCTCAGAGATGTTCATGCCGTAATTCGCGACCGTTTAAACAACTCCATCTATCCATCTTTTCCGGGGTCTTCCTATTGATCTGTGCGCTGCAGTTCTCTGGTTTAAGGCCCCCGCGGCTGGTTGTATATGTGTTATTCTCACTTTCCGCGCCAGGGGGACAAAACGCGGACGTGCCGTTTGTGCCAGAGTAAAAGCGCGGGTCTTGATATGTATAGGGGTATATTAGTAAAGTGAATGAAACACAGTATCTCCAAATTAGAAGTGTATTTATTGTGTTTCAAAATACAACTAAATCTATGAAGATTTCATAAATGCAGAGTTCTTTTTAGGAAAAAAAGAAGTAATGTGATGTTTTTAGACAATATTTGTGTCCTGCTTACCATTGGGTAGGTATAGATGTACACTACTCACCATCTGAGATGCCTAGATCTACCTATCGATGTCGTATTGTGATTTTATGTTACATTCTCACTAAAATACTGTCTGAAATAACCTTATAACTACTTCTCCAGTCATCTAATATGTCTAGATCTACTTGGGTTACATTCAAGAACAGTGGTATAGTCACAGGGCATGTCCATACCCTTATCTACATCACCAAAAATTGAAATATCTCGATCAAAAACTTCGTTTTTCACGCTCGATATAGCTCGTAACTAACCACTTTTCTGCCATTTTGAAAAGGGTCACAGGGCATGCGCACTAAATGTTTACAATCTAAACGTTACACCGGTTTTAACGAAACAAAACGTTGGTCACTGTGTTGATTCACGGCACCTCGGTGAGAAAGACAGCAGAGAATTAAAAGGCATCTGCAAATAGCAACATCAACATAAAACCACACTAAGATCTCCCAGTATCAACATAAAACCACACTAAGATCTCCCAGTATCAACATAAAACCACACTAAGACCTCCCTACACTTCAAAAATTCTGAGAACAAGCCACGCTGAGCCAGATCTGGTAAAAGCTTCCCATCTTCTCTCCAGCTAACAACATAAACTGCCTCTATTTTAATTAACTTCACCAGAGCTTCGATTCAGCCACATCCGCCTTTCTCTAGACAGAGACTGCACTGAATGTCTCGTAACAAATGGCCCCAGTTTCAACATTTTCAAACAGAAAAATAAAAGATAAGATAAAGTGAAAGTGAAAGTGTAATCCGAAGTATCATTATAAAAAAAACCTAGAACAGAAGATGCAAATCACGAAACAAAAACGTAGAAACAATGTAGGGAATAGATAAGCTCATAGTTACCTGGGTTGGTTGGCAACCCAAAGAGTAGGAATAACGGGTTAGTTACCGGTCAGTTTTCAGAGGTGCGCAACTGTGAGAAAACTGACCGGTAACTGACCCATTATTCCCACTCTTAGGGTTGCCAACCAGCCCAAGTAACTATGAGCTTATCTTTTCCCTACAACAATATTTTCAATATCTCCTGAAATAAGGCGTAAACGACCGATAACATTTCAGTTTTCGGCCGGATTTAAGTGTGTTAATTTGTGTGCTGAACAAAATCTGCAGTTTTCTTTCTCTGATATTTGTAACTTCCATCCAGTGTGTGACCGACTCCGTCACCAGGTGCACGCCTCAGTGGATGTTGGAACGGAAGGCGGAGCACATATGGGAACGCTCAGAATGCGGGGGATGCCTGTCTCTGGTTGCAGGTTACTTGTTGTTTACTTTAATCCTTCCTCTTGTATCGCGAGGCGTCCAGGAGCGATGCAGTTAGCCTTTTCTTGGGCCATATAAGTGGTCTCAGAGATGTTCATGCCGTAATTCGCGACCGTTTAAACAACTCCATCTATCCATCTTTTCCGGGGTCTTCCTATTGATCTGTGCGCTGCAGTTCTCTGGTTTAAGGCCCCCGCGGCTGGTTGTATATGTGTTATTCTCACTTTCCGCGCCAGGGGGACAAAACGCGGACGTGCCGTTTGTGCCAGAGTAAAAGCGCGGGTCTTGATATGTATAGGGGTATATTAGTAAAGTGAATGAAACACAGTATCTCCAAATTAGAAGTGTATTTATTGTGTTTCAAAATACAACTAAATCTATGAAGATTTCATAAATGCAGAGTTCTTTTTAGGAAAAAAAGAAGTAATGTGATGTTTTTAGACAATATTTGTGTCCTGCTTACCATTGGGTAGGTATAGATGTACACTACTCACCATCTGAGATGCCTAGATCTACCTATCGATGTCGTATTGTGATTTTATGTTACATTCTCACTAAAATACTGTCTGAAATAACCTTATAACTACTTCTCCAGTCATCTAATATGTCTAGATCTACTTGGGTTACATTCAAGAACAGTGGTATAGTCACAGGGCATGTCCATACCCTTATCTACATCACCAAAAATTGAAATATCTCGATCAAAAACTTCGTTTTTCACGCTCGATATAGCTCGTAACTAACCACTTTTCTGCCATTTTGAAAAGGGTCACAGGGCATGCGCACTAAATGTTTACAATCTAAACGTTACACCGGTTTTAACGAAACAAAACGTTGATCACTGTGTTGATTCACGGCACCTCGGTGAGAAAGCGAAAGGGCCAACACGGTGACTTGATGCAGGGTTTGAGTTTTAAGTTTTTAATTCATTAATTACTTAATTATTTGTTTTCCCTCTGTATCGTAGGCATGGTCAGTTCCTACCAATTGTCTTATGTCCTCATTTCTTAGCTTATTCCCCTCCCCTCCCCTCCCAGTGAGAGTCTGTCCTCTCCACCATTCTCTCTCTCTCTCTCTCTCTCTTCTCTTCTCTTCTCTTCTCTTCTCTTCTCTCGTACATTGAAATCATTGCTGAATAATTCAGAATATTGGTGAAACGTTCGCTCTATGGACTCTCGAACAATATACAGAAGACCTTTTTTTCCCCCTTATGGCCTGTACTTCGATGAATATTGCTCTTTTGATATCCTTATTTTTTAAAGATCAGTACGGGAATATGCTTCTACTTCAAAAAAGCCACACACACACACAAAATAATAAAAACAAATAAGGAGATAAAAAAAACCAAAGCAAGACTGGAAATACTCGCGGCATAATAAAAACATATATGTTTATATATCGCTATATAACTCAATTCCCCCGTGTGGTACCCGGGATCTGCAAAAGAATATGACCACTGTATCCTACCACGCATGATCGTAAAAGGCGAATAAGAAGGGTTCGGCATAGGGTCAGCAGCCCTATCTGGTAAAAAACTATCAGACAGCTATAGAAACAGAAGCAAGGGAAAATACAAATGCAGGTGGAAGGAGAAATGCTTATCAGGAAACCTGAGCCCATGAAGGTTGTGGATGAAAGCCAGCCACTGGAAGTCCCCAGCCCGAAAAGAGACATGGAGAAGAACAACAGAAAGGATGCTGAGCAACAGAGGGAGCCCTGGGCAAGAGCAGAAAAAAAGGCGAAGGACAGGCATTTGTGGAAAACCCTTGCGGAAGCCCCATGTGCCCTGGGCACTTAAGGTTCAGAGATATATATATATATATATATAATTCAGTCATCAATAAGATTTGGACTCGGAAGAGAAGAAGTAACGAGACCTAACAGACGAGCTCTGTGTTTAGAGATAAACAAAACTTGCAAACAAATTACTAAAGAGAGGGGAAAGAGAGAGAACGAGAAGGAGAGAGAGAGAAAAAAAGAGAGGGAGAGAGAGAAAGAAAGAGAAAGAGGAGAGAAAAAGAGAGAAAAGGTAAAGAGAGGGGGTGAGATGGAGAGAGAAAAATAGAAGGGAGAGATGGAGAGAGAGAAAAAGAGGGTAGAGATGGAAAGAGAGAAAGAAAAAGGAGAGAAATAAAGAAAGAAAGGAGAGGAGAGAGAAAGATAGAGAGTTATGAGAATTAAAAAGAAAGAGAGAGTTCACAAGTGACAACTAAAGAGGGGGGGGGGGGCTGGGGAGATGGGGAAAGAGAGAGAGAGGGAGAGAGAGTAGTTAGAAATAGACGACTAGAAATTATGGAGAAACGAGATTCAGGCCTTTGAGCATAGATCGCAACCTCATTTCCTCTGTCCAGGTTGCCCAAAGCGTGTGTAGAAACTAGCGAACATTTCAATTCAATCTTTATCCTATCTCTGTTTGATTGAAAGAACTGCCCGATACATTTAGCATTTGCTATGGATTCGATTTCACTGATTGTGAAAGTCAAGTACTGTATTTACACACATAATTGTTTTTGTTATTGTCCCATGCAGACTAGCTCCTACTAGTAGCGTAATTCAGTATGTGTGGAAGCCATATCGTGGCTGCAGATACAATTAAACGATTGCGATTAGTTCATTATGGCAGTGGACAGCTATTATCGCAAACAAAAGTGCATAAAACGATGCATTATTCTTCATGGAAGTTAGTTGTTAACTTACAACGTTTATGATACAGTCAGGGACTCCCAGAGGAAGTTTATAAGCCATTCTTCTTCTTCTTCTTCTGCTACTTCTTCTTCTTCTTTTCTTCTTCTTTCTCAGTCAGCTCATTGCTGTAGATAAATTCCCCTTCAAAACTACATATTCCTAATCTTCTCTCTCCAGTTGGTGACACCAATTTCCTGTATATCCTCTTCTATGTTGGTCTTTCCATCTCTGTCTTGGTCTACCTCTCGGTCTTGTTTCCTTCATCTCTTGCATATACATCATTTTCGTTTGTCTGTTCTCTTCCATTCTTTCTACATGATTTAACAAGAGCAGTCTGTTCAGTTTCAAGACGTTTATAATCCGCTATAATTTAAATAAGTTGTCAAGTTCAATGTTCTTTTTAGCTGTATTCAGCACTGTTAGTATCCTTTAAGGGCCTAAAGATTCTTCTTAGGATCTTGTTCTCAAAGACCTGCAATCGTTCATCTTTCTTTGTTGTACTCGACGTTTCTGATCCATTCATGACTGTTGGTCTTAATATAGTTGTGTGGATTGCTATCTTGTGTTTTGGGACAGGATTTTAGATTTTCAAGGAGTTGCAAAGCAAAGTATATATTCAGGAAGCGAAAAACATGAACGAGAAGTAGAAATAATATTTGACGAACAAACAGCAAAGACAGCTGTAGGATAATTGAATATCTCGCACCGAGTCCTGCTAGCCCAACTGAAAGGACAACCAATAAACATAAATATTATACAAGTGTACGCTCCAACCTCTGAAAGTTCTGAAGAAGATGTACAGCTATTTTATAATGATATAGAGACATC
The DNA here is from genome assembly GCA_009760885.1 of Achatina immaculata. Lineage (NCBI taxonomy): Eukaryota > Metazoa > Mollusca > Gastropoda > Stylommatophora > Achatinidae > Lissachatina > Lissachatina immaculata. Next base: position 12,654,907 of record CM019695.1, on the reverse strand, counting down.
CCTGAAACACACAAAGTCACTTGAAGTTACTATAGTCATGGGAGATTTTCATGCCAAAGTTGGTAAAGGAAGAACTTCAGACATCGTTGGTGACTATGGACTGGGGGAGAGGAATGACAGAGGTAGTAAATTAACTGGATGAGCAAGAATACATAGCATGGTTGTAGGAAACACCTGGTTTAAACAACATCCCCGAAGACTGGCAACGTGGTGCACCCCAGACAAAAAGACTATTAACCAGGTAGACTACATATTAATCACCAAACGATTCCGAAATGCATTATTGACATAAAAAACCACGCCAGGAGCCGACTGCAATAGTGACCATGACCCACTGTGTGGAAAAATTAGAATAAAGCTAAAGAAAGCATGCAGAAAAGTGAGAAAAATCAAACTGAATACAGAACTCCTTAAAAATGACCAACAACTACGAGAACAATACAGAGTTATTATAACAAATAGATACAATGCAGTTCATTTCATTCCTTTGCATGTCCCTTGCGGAACTTTGCCTCCCAAACAGCACTCCTGTAGGCCTCTCGGTTGTGAGCAAGATGGCCTGCTGCTGCTGCATCCATTTCCAGATCATCAACGATGTCTTGCAGCCATCTTCGTTTCGGTCTTCCTCTTTTTCTTTTTCCCATTATGTATCCTTCCAATACGGTCTTCTCTAAATTATCATGACGTTTAATGTGGCCAAAATATTTAAGTTTTCTCTCTTTAATCCTCTTTACTAGCCAGCCTTCTTCAATATTAAGCTCTTGTAGTATAGATATATTTGTTCTTTTTGTGTCCACGATATTTGGAGAACTCTTCTATAGCATTTACATTCAAAGGCATTTATGTGCTTCTCAGCTGTTTTGTTAAGTGTCCAGGTCTCACAGGCATATGTTGCGATGGGAAAGATGCATGCCCTTAAAAATCTTATTTTTGTGGTTCTGTCTGCTCCTCTCCACAGATTCTTTATTTGTTTTACTTTCTGAAGAGCAATAGATGTCCTCCTTTTAATTTCCCTCATTGTATCTCCATTATTAGTTAGTAGTGATCCAAGATATTCAAAACTCTCCACTTCTTCCAGTTTTTCCTCATTGATACATATTTCAGTTGCCTTGTTTGTTTTGTCAGTTGTCATCACTTTAGTTTTCTTTGCATTAAGATAGAGGTTCTGCTCTTCGCTGTTCTTGCGGACTGACATAATTAGTTTTTCCATTCCTTCTTGTGTTGTGGACAGCAATACTGTGTCATCAGCATATCTAATCTCTGGTATTTCATAACCTCCAACTGTTATGGCATCGTAATATTCTTTGTCTACATCTTCTCTAACATTCCTCATTATATTTTCAGTATACAAGTTAAATAAGTAGGGTGACAATATGCACCCCTGACGGACCCCTTGTTTTATGTCAAACCAACTTGTTGTTTCACCATTTATTCTGACTGCTGCTTGTTGGTCTAAATACAGCAGTGATGTTAATTGTATCAAATGTGTTGGAAATCCCATGTTTTCCATTGTTTCTGATGTTGTACACAATCAAATGCCTTTGAGTAGTCTATAAAGGATAAATATAGATTCACATTAAACTCCCTGCATTTCTCTATTATTAATCTTAGATTGAATATATGATCTCTTGATCCTCTTCCTTGCCTAAAGCCAGCTTGGACCATATTGACTTCTTCTTCTATTTTCTTTCGAAGTCTACCCATTACGATTTTTAACAGAATTTTACTGGCATGACTAATCAGGGCAACAGTTCTGTAGTTGGTGCATAATTTCAGGTTACCCTTTTTTGGCAGTGGTATGAATACAGTTCTTTTCCATTCTTTTGGCCAAATACCTGAATGCCATATCTTTTTACATAGTGCATGATAGATTGTTGCACACTCCTTTCCTCCTGCTTTAATAAATTCAGCGGTTATCTCATCACATCCTGGTGATTTACCATTTTTCAGACTCTTTATTGCCCATAAAACTTCTTCCATTGTCGGCTCGGGTTCTTTCTCCTCCAATAATACTTCACACTGTTGATTTCTGCTTCCACAGTCGGTTGTTTCATACATTCTTTTGCAATATTCCTTCCATCTTTCCAGAATTTCCTCTGTCTCTGTCAGGGTATTCCCCATCTCATCACAAATTACATTTAGCTTAGGTGTGACATTTCTCGTCAATGTCTTCATTTCTTTAAACATTTCACTATCTCTTCCACACCTCTGATGTTCTTCTATTCTTTCACAACAATCTTGTATGTATTGTTTTTGTCTTTTCTTATGTTTCTTCGTACTTCTTTTGTTAAAGTTTTATATTTATCTTTGTTGTTGTTTGTCACTCTCCATTGCGTCTTCATTTCTCTACATTGTTTTATCAGTTCTAGTGTACCTGCTGTGATCCATCTATTCTTTTGTGTTTTCTTTACTGGAACCATGTCTTTAGCTGTTGTTACTAAGATATCTTTGGCCTGCGTAGCCAATTCATCTGGTGTCATCTCTTCCTGTACAGCCATCAGGATTTCGAAACGGTTCTTCACTTCTATACCGTATTGTTCTGGTATATTTGTAAGGTCAAAGCGGAGTGGTCTTGATCCCATAACTATCTTTTTTATCTTTATCTTCATGTCTGCTATTAGTAACTCATGGTCCGTGTCACAATAAGCACCTGGTAAAGTTTTTGCTGATGTTATGCTTGACCTCCACCTTCTCTGCACTAAAATGTAATCTATTTGATTCCTGGTTTTCCCATCAGGTGATGTCCATGTGTAAAGTCTTCTTGGATGTTGTTTAAAAAGTGTGTTAGCGATCATTAGCTCATTTTCCATACAAAACGCCATTAGATTGTCACCTGCCTCATTTCTGTGTCCTATGCTAAATTTCCCTACAACATGTCCTTCATCTTCTGCTCTTTCTGTACCAATTTTTGCATTAAAATCACCCATTATAAATACAATATCATTTTTCCGTACCTGGTCCATTGTCGTCTGCAGTGTGTTATAAAAATGTTCTACTTCATCTTCTTCTGCTGCTGATGTAGGTGCATATACCTGGATGACTGTTACATTTCTAGGAATGCCCTTAAGTCTGATTGTTAGGATTCTATCACTTACTGGATTGTAGCCTAGTAATGCTTTTGATGTTGATTTGTCCAAATAAAAAGCCACTATTCTTTCCTCCTACTTCTCCGCCAGAATATATAAATATTATCATTCTCGCTCTTAAAGTGTCCTGATCCTTTCCATCGATGTTCGCAGATTCCCAAAATGTGTATCCGCGTTCTTTTCATCTCGTCACTTATTACTTGATATTTTCCCTCATACATACTTCTTACATTCCATGTTCCTACTCTTATTTTTCTTTTTAGTTTGATACAGGGGTTTTCCTTGGTAACACCGTCAGGATTTTGTCCGTCATCACAATTACTAGTACCGACCTCTGCCTCACACTCTTCCCCAGTGTTAAAATTAGATCTATCTGGCCTGGGGGACTCACCACCAGATCTTTTTCCTATTTGACTTTCCATGATTGCTGCTTGGGTTTCTTGGTATGTTTCCAGAAGGTAGTTTACCATTGCTTTCCTTCCGGGCAGTGACTGTACTAGTCAGTGATCGTAGCCATTGTCCCTACATTGAGATCATCTGCCTACCATCATAGAATGGTGACCATAACCAACATTATCTGTCAGCTGCTCTCCCATTCCATCCACCACCTGCTCCCATGGCTTCACGTCACCCTGATCGGGGGGCTATACGGGTTACAATGCAGTAGCAAAGATAAATAGTATAGATGAACAATGGACAATGTTAAGAGATTCTATCCACCAAACTGTTAAGGAGATAATACCACCGAAAAAATAAGCCCCTAAAAACAAATGGATGACAGACGACATCTTAGGACTGATGGACAAGAGAAGGAGGAGTAAAAATAACCAAGAAAAATATATCAAGATAAATAAAGAAATAAAACGCAAATGCAGAGAAGCAAAGGAAGTGTAGTTAAATGAACAGTGCAGTGTAAAAGACAGCAAAAACATGCACAAACGAATTAGTGAACTCACAGGCAGGAAGACAAAATATATCACAGGATGCCTGAAATCAAAAGAAGTTTTAATGGGAAAAGAAGGCATTGTGGACAGGTGGACAGAGTACATCGGTGAGCTATATGGATGAGAAAGACCAGAATTAACACCAGATACTGAAAACTGTGATGGACCACCAATACTTGAAGATGAAATCATAGATAACATCAAACACATGAAGAAAGGAAAAGCGACTGGGCCTGATAATATAATAATAGAAGAAATAGAGGCGCTAGAGGAGATAGAAATAAAAATAATAACCAAGTTCCTGAATGACATTTACAACAGTGGTTATATGCCCAGTGACCTGATTAAATCCACGTTTATAGCACTACCAAAGAAACCAGGGGCAAAGGAATGTGACGACCACCGGACTATCAGCCTCTCATGTCACATAACGAAGCTACTTCTGAGAATAATTATGAGAAGAACAAGGAAAAAGATAAAAATGGAAACAGCAGATGAACAGTTTGGATTTGTTGAAGGAAAGGGAACACACAATGCCATTTATGCTTTACGAACACTAACAGAAAGAGCTTTAGAAGTACAGAAAGATCTCTACTTATGCTTCATTGATTACACCAAGGCATTCGACAAGATCAAACATAATGAAATTATTAAAATGCTTGAAGACATCAGTATAGACTGCAGAGACCTGAAGATTATAAAACATCTACACTGGCAGCAAGAAGCAGCTATTCGAGTTGAAAATAGAACTGGAAAATATCAACCTATAAAACAAGAGGTGCGACAAGGATGTGTACTATCTCCAGACTTTTTTTCTCTGTACAGTGAGACTATTCTAAGAATGATCATCACAGAACCAGGCATAAAAATTGGAGGACACAATATTAACAACCTTCAGTATGCTGAAGACACAGTACTGATAGCTGAGAACCAACAAGACCTGCAAAATCTCTTGGATAAAGTCGCTAAAGGAAGTGAACAGAAAGGCCTTACTTTAAACATAAAAAAGAAAGACACTATGGTTATATCTAAGAAACAGAATCCACCAAAATGCAGTATAAAATTAAACGGAACTATTCTAAATCAGGTGCACAAATTCAAATACCTTGGAACAGTAATAACTTCAGATGGGAAATGCAGAACAGAAATTAGGAACAGAATAGGCCAAGCAAAGACTGCATTTCAGAGAATGAGAAACATATTATCCAACACATCTTTATCAATGAATGTTAGAGAACGAGTCCTAAAATGCTATATTGAACCTATCTTGTTATATGGAAGTGAATCATGAACAATAGGCAGTTCTGCACAAAAATCATTGAAAGCAGAAAAAATATGGTTTACTAGAATAATGTTGCGAATCCCCTGGACAGCAAAAATAACTAATGAAGAATGTATGAGAAGAGCTGGAGAGACAAAAAACCTTGTCAGAAAGATAAGAGAGAGACAATGTACTTTCATAGGACATGCAATGAGAAGAGGGGGCATTGAAAATATTATAACAATAGGGAAAAACAGAAGGAAGAAGATCAAGAGGAAGACCAAGAGAAATGATAGTCTGACGGGATGGTGTGAGAGATCACCAACTGATGAAGGATCGTGTACTCTGGAGAAGCATAATAGCCAACGCCAGTCGGCACGGCACCTGATGATGATGAAATCTAAGTGTATTTTATTCTCTATTTGTATTCTTCGGTTAGCGAGGTAGGGGTATCCTCTATCAAAGGAGAAATAAGACACCTCCTTGCCTCGGTCAGTCTACGGGACACCCTTGGGCAAGGTGGAGTACCCGTATAGCCCTCCGATCAGGGTGACGTGAAGCCATGGGAGCAGGTGGTGGATGGAATGGGAGAGCAGCTGACAGATAATGTTGGTCATGGTCACCATTCTATGAAGGTATGCAGATTATCTCAATGTAGGGACAATGGCTACGATCACTGACTAGTACAGTCACTGCCCGGAAGGAAACCAATGATAAACTATCTTCTGGAAATATACCAAGAAACCCAAACAGCAACATGGAAAGTCAAATAGGAAAAAGATCTGGTGGTGAGGCCCCCAGGCCAGATCTAATTTTAACACTGGGAAAGAGTGTGAGACAGAGGTCAGTACTAGTAATTGTGATGACGGACAAAATCCTGACGGTGTTACTAAGGAAAATCCCTGCATCAAACTAAAAAGAAAAATAACAGTAGGAACATGGAATGTGAGAATTATGTATGAGGGAAAGTATAAAATAATAAGTGATGAGATGAAAGAACGGGGATACACATTTTGGGAATCTATGAACATCGGATCAGGACACTTTAAGAGCGAGAATGATAATATCTTTATATACTCTGGTGGAGAATTAGGAGGAAAGAATGGAGTGGATTTTTACTTGGACAAATCAACATCAAAAGCATTACTGGATTACAGTCCAATAAGTGATAGAATCCTCACTATCAGACTTAAGGGCACTCCTAGAAATGTACCAATCATCCAGATACATGCACCTACATCAGCAGCAGAAGAAGAGGAAGTAGAATACTTTTATAACATACTGCAAACAACAATAGACCAGGTATGGAAAAATGATATTATATTAATAATAGAGGATTTTAATGCAAAGATTGGTACAGAAAGAGCAGAAGATGAAGGACATGTTGTATGGAAATTTAGCATAGGAAATGAGGCAGGTGACAATCTAACGGCTCAAATAGATTACATTTCAGTGCAAAGAAGGTGGAGATCAAGTATAACATCAGCAAAAACTTTACCAGGTGCTGATTGTGACACGGACCTTGAGTTGTTAACAGCAGATGTGAAGATAAAGATAAAAAAGACAGTTACGAGATCAAGACCGCTCCGCTTTGATCTTACAAAAATACCAGAACAATACGGTATAAAGTAAAGAAATGTTTCGAAATCTTGATGGCTGTACAGGAGGAGATGACACCAGATGAATTGGCTATGCAGGCCAGAGATATCTTAATAACAACAGCTCAAGACATGGTTACAGTAAAGAAAACATGAAAGAATGGATGGATTACAGCAGGCACACTAGAACTGATAAAAAACGTAGAGAAATAAGACGCAATGGAAAGTGACAAACAACAGCAAAGAGAAATATAAATCTTTAACAAAAGAAGTAGGAAGAAACATAAGAAAAAAAACAATAAATACAAGATTATTGTGAAAGAATAGAAGGACATCAGAAGTGTGGAAGAGATAGTGAAATGTTTAAAGAAATGAAGACACTGACGAGAAATGTCACACCTAAGCTAAATGTAATTTGTGATGAAATGGTGAATACCTTGACAGAGACAGAGGAAATTGTAAAAAGATGGAAGAAATATTGCAGTGGAACGTATGAAACAACTGACTGTGAACGCAGAAATCAACAGTGTGAATTATTATTGGAGGAGAAAGAACCCGAAGCACCAAAAAGAAGAAGTTTTATGGGCAATAAAGAATCTGAAAAATAATAAAACACCAGGGAGTGATGAGACCTTCTTCTTCTTCTTCGTTCGCTTCTACAACCAAGAGCGCCCTGTGATCCTGCTGAATTTACACCTGTGGTCCTCGATAGGTCCCGTGCTCCCCCTTATGGTCCCCAAAAGACCACATGATATCCCCGAGAGGACCACAAGAGGTTCAGAGTATCGCAGGGCTTGAGCCTGTATTCTTGGTGGGTCTCAGAAGCGGCATTGCGTGACACCGTGGTTTTCATTGCAACAGTTTAATCTAGAGTTGGACTTTCTCACCGAAAAACCTCAGCGTGATTAGGATACGCATACATCCCCGTTGGGTAAGAGGTAGTTGCCTATCTAGATTGCCCTGGTCCAATGTCTCCGACTTTAGCATTTTGTGGTCGTGGCCGCTACCTCTCCTAGTTGTGACCAGGACGGAGCTTTTGTCCAGGAGGATGAATCCTCGCCACTAGTGACTTCCACCTCTGGGTTGAGCTGGTTAGGCATATTATCCCAGAATGGGCGTATTTAGGACGTGACCGACCTCTAGAGCAGAGGTACCGTGACATGCGTAGCCATCAAGTTTCACCCCTGGTGTAAGCCAGTTTAAGCATATTTCACCAGTATGAGTGTATATACGGACGTGGCCAACCTCTAGAGCAGAGGCGCCGTGGTATGAGTAGCTCTCGCAGCGATACTACTGGACATACCGATTAAGCTTCACTTTATCCTTTCCATCACCTTTTCACGTCGGCGCCACGCAGCAACCTTAATTGCTTTTCCGCATTTTCTTCCTTGGCCAGGAGGAGCTTCACTCCACTCGCTGCATCCGAAGAATCTCGCCAGCAGTGTCTTGCAGGTTTTTCACCCGATATGAGTGCACTTAGGCCGACCCCCAGAACTGGGGTGCGGTGATTTGACTACTGTTTACTTCGCTTATTCCTTTCTTTCACCTTTTCCACAGTGGTGCCGAGCAGCAACCCCATTTGCACCTTTCTTTCCTGGCCGGGAGGAGCCCCACTCCACGCACGGCAGCTGAAGAATCTCGCCAGCAGCGGTAGATGAGCTACCAAACATGACTCTCATCTACCCGAAGCGTCTGGTTTTAAGCGTCAGATATTCGCTTTCGCCCCTTCTCCTGTCAGTTTAAACAGTTCTACCACGAGAAGGCAAGGAGCTGGACTTGACTGTCAGAGGCTATTTGATACGCACGCCGTTGGAGTGGAGAGCGTGTCCTCCACCCCACTTCCGGCAATAACAGTCCTTAGAATCTGTGATGAGATAACAGCTGAACTTATTAAAGCAGAAGGAAAGGAATGTGCAACAATCTATAGATGCCATTCAGGTATTTGGCCAAAAGAATGGAAAAGAACTGTATTCATACCACTGCCAAAAAAAAGAGTAACCTCAAATTATGCACAAACTACAGAAATGTTGCCAGATTAGTCATGACAATAAAATTCTGTTAAAAATTATAATGGGTAGGCTTCGTAAAAAATTAGAAGAAGTCAATATGGTCCAAGCTGGTTTCAGGCAAAGAAAAGGATCAAGAGATCATATATTCAATATAAGATTAATAATAGAGAAATGCAGAAATTTTAATGTGAATCTGTATTTATCCTTTATAGACTACTCAAAGGCATTTGATTGTGTACAACACCAGAAACTTTGGGAAATAATGGGAAAAAATGGGATTTCCAACAGATTTTATACAGTTAGCGTCACTGTTGTATCTAGACCAACAAGCTAAGAGTAAATGCTGAAACAACAACTTGGTTTGACATAAAACAAGGGGTCCGTCAGGGGTGCATATTGTCGCCTTATTTATTTAACTTGTATACTGAAAATATAATAAGAAATGCTAGAGAAGATGTAGACAAAGAATATTACAATGCCATTACAATTGGAGGTTATGAAATACCAGAGATTTGATATGCTGATGACACAGTATTACTATCCACAACACAAAAAGGAATTAAGTCAGTCTATAAGAACAGTGAAGAGCAAAACCTCTATCTTAATGCGAAGAAAACTAAATTGATGACAACTGACAAAACAAACAAGGCAACTGAAATAGATAATGAGTAAAAACTGGAAGAAGTTGAGAGTTTTGAATATCTTGTATCATTACTAACTAATAATGTAGACACAATGAGGGAAATTTAAAAGGACATCTAATGCTCTTCCTAAAGTAAAACAACTAAAGAATCTGTGGAGAGGAACAGACAGAACCACAAAAATAAGATTTTTAAGGGCATGCATCTTTCCCATCGCAACATATGCCTGTTAGACCTGGACACTTAACAAAACAACTGAGAAACATATAAACGCCTTTGAATGTAAATGCTACAGAAGAGTCCTTCAAACATTATAGACACAAAAAATAACAAATACTACCAGAACTTAATACTGAAGAAGGTTGGCTAGTAAAGAGGATTCAACACAGAAAACTTAAATATTTTAGACACATTAAACGTCATGATAATCTAGAGGAAACCGTCTTGGAAGGGTACATAATGGGAAAAAGAAAGAGAGGAAGACCAAAACGAAGATGGCTGCAAGACATCGTTGATGATCTGCAAATGGATGCATCAGCAGCAGGCCATGTTGCTCACAACCGAGAGGCCTACATGAGAGCTGTTAAGGAGGCAAAGTTCCGCAAGGAACATGCAAATGAATGAATGAATGAATCTGTATTCTACTTTTAATTTCCTCGCTTACTGTGTTGTAAGCCGGTGCAAGACTATATTCTAAATTAACGTCTATGATATGTAAGACATAAGAAAAGGGAAAAAAGTGTTGGGGGAAAATGGTTACTTATCTCGTGACTATTACGAAGGAAGCGTCTAAAAGACTGTGTGATAAATAGGCGAGAGTAAAACTGGCATTCCCTCTGTGTGGAAGTAAGTATCTTGGGCAGGTCACATGAACGCTAGGCACATCAGTCAAGAAGGCCAAGTCACACCAACGCTAGGCACATCAGTCAAGAAGGGCATGTCACACGAATGCTAGGCACATCAGTCAAGAAGGGCATGTCACACGAACGCTAGGCACATCAGTCAAGAAGGGCAGGTCACACGAACGCCAGGCACATCAGTCAAGAAGGGCAGGTCACATGAATGCTAGGCACATCAGTCAAGAAGGGCAGGTCACATGAATGCTAGGCACATCAGTCAAGAAGGGCAGGTCACGTGAATGCTAGGCACATCAGTCAAGAAGAGCAGGTCACATGAATGCTAGGCACATCAGTCAAGAAGGGCAGGTCACATGAATGCTAGGCACATCAGTCAAACTCCTTAAAACTGGTACACAAGTTGAGAAAAGTAGCTCAGCGAACCTATACGCCTGTAGCAAAGATGTACAGACGTCACATCACATCCCCAAGGGTTGCCAGCTACACAACCCACAAAAGGCAAAAGACCTGACCAGACCTTTCCCCCCCCCCCCCCCCCACCTTTTATAAAGTCAAGCTCTACGTTGATGCTGAATATCAGAGACGAATTTGACGTATTCCTGAGAGAAGATGGCGTCCATCTCTGAACCAGGTGACGAAGAAACATAATACAGAACTGCTCCACTCCACTCCACATCGTGACAACAGAATCAATGAAAATAAAACTTATATATATATATATATATAATCCACAATCCTGTTCCAAAACAGCAAAATCTACAAACAATCTACAAAACTATAATAATAAGACCAGCAGTCATGTATAGATCAGAAACATGGAGTACAGCAAAGAGAGATGAACAAAAATTGCAGATCTTTGAGAACAAGATCCTAAAAAGAATCTTTGGGCGGATGAAGGATACCAACAGTGGAGGATGGAGAGCTAGAAAGGATAATGAACTGAACAGCTTATTTAAATCCCAAGGAATTATAAATGTCTCGAAACTGAACAGACTGCGCTGGCTGGGGCATGTAGAAAGAGTGGAAGAGAAGAGACAAACGAAAATGATGTATGCACAAGAGATGAAGGAAACAAGACCAAGAGGTAAAGCAAGATAGAGATGGAAAGACAACATAGAAGAGGATATAAAAGAAATTTGTGTCTCCAAATGGAGACTGATTGACTGACTGATTGACTGATTGACTTTTTTTTATTTCAAAGGGGTTAAAAATTGGGCACGCAGGCCCGTCTGACATTCTGCCCTTTATCATACATCTTTCACTCTATTCCAGACATTCTACAAATACAATGTTCATGTAACAAACATAAAATTGAAGCTGAGAGACATAAAATAAAATATAACATTTACGTTTCCCTCTTATCCATTCACTCAGTACAGAAGTAACTACATACATATATAAATGACTATCTACTAAACAAAAATTTTCGGGACTATTCAGAATAAACAATTAACTGTATTCGGTATATGTAAGAGCAGTCTAAGATAACTTTTAAGTTTTATGATTCATGGAGGCATGTAGTCGACATCAAACAGATATTGGGAAAGTTTGTAGTAGTAAGAAGGAGTATAATTTATATTTTTTATGCAGGATTGGAAGGCATTCCAAAAGTGAACAGCAGAATAACTAAAGTTTTTTTTAAAGATCAAGTCTAGGTTTTGGAAGACATATGTAGTTCAAGCGCTGACTGCACTTTGGGCTAAATTTAAACAGGTTCCATAGATAAGGCGGTGCATGCCGTGAAAGAATCTGATCTACTAACTTGGCTCTGTTGAAGAGGAACCTGTTCTTAAGAGGCAGTATTTTGATATGTTTGTGCTGGTTAGTTGTTTGTGCTTGATCTTTGTCACTAATAAGCTTTACTGCTCGCTTTTGGAGTGAGCAAAGTCTCTTTGTATTTAAAACTGAACAACTATCCCAGACTGTTGAGCAATAGTCTAAATGTGTTTATATATGTGACATGTAGTATGTCTTCCTTGTGCATTAATCGATGAAATGATTAATTTTGGCTAACGGGTATGCTTTTTGTGCCATGAATTTTATTAGACCTTGCACATGAGAGTTCCAGGTCAGATGTTTGTCAATAATAGGACCTAGTGTTTTGTGCTCGCTAACGTTTTCTATCTGTGATGTTACCGTGCTGAGCCGAAGTGTTGTTTTTGTCGCGTTTTGTAGTTTCTGTCTTGTTGTTATGAGGAGAGAAGAATGGAGGCGAACTTTATCTGCAGCAATGAGCCTTATTGGCTCGAAAAGCTGAAAAAAAAAAATATATATATATATATATATATAATGTATTCAGAATACAACGAACGATTTCACTTCATTCTTCTTTTTTTCTCTAAACAGATAAAGTTTTCTAGGTCACCGAAGACAGACCACATCATAACTGCAGCAAGCTCCAATCTAAACTGGGGGAATCCACATGGCGAATCTCCCACGATAACAAAAAAAAAAAGCCTCTGTTTACCGGGCGTGTCCCACGTACCTGGACAACATTTGATTCATATCTCAGTCAAACTAATCTGTAGTTACAAAGCTCCGCCCTCATCGGTAGTGAGTGTTCTGTGCATGAAATATTCATACGCGAACGGCGTGACACTGAAAACAAAACAAAAATCGTATGTGTACATGGATTCAAAAGAAAACATTCATTCACGGCCATGCTTTCATTTCTTTTGCCTTTCTTTTTTTTTCCCCTTCTACTACAGCGACCATTGCTCAACAAATATAGTCTTTGTACGCAGTCGCAGGGAATTTAAACACGCGGCTTTGTTAGTATAACTCATCCAATACAGCGCAACTAAATATAAACGGAAGAATGTTTTTATTCCTTGGTCGGCAGTCCTACTTGACAGTCAGACTGACTTAGTCGTGTCAGAATATAGTAGGGGTAAGGAGCAGCGATGGATCTCAAATCTTAGATATACCTGACAGCTTCCACGATGCACGATCACGTTTAGTTGATATTCATCACAATCGTCATGTTTTAAGGGGGAAATGACGTTAGATTCCTACTTTTTTAGCTTTTAAGGGTGTTTAATATTATGAATCCCCCAAAACTGAAACAAACCAGCTATTTTTATTCATTTACTTTTAAAGTCGTTTAATCTTATCCATAACAGTCTTAAATTTACGATCCATCTTAGAGCTAAATTACTTCATCTATGCCTAAATTTCATTTCTGTTGGTGAAACTTTTGCAGTTTAAAATACATTTAAAACGTTATATAAGTTAGTTAATCGTTATGACGTTCTAGATCAGTTCATAGGCGATCCGATCGCCTCGTTATAAGAACGGTCTCTCAGCACGGATGCACGTACTCCGTAGTAGTACCAGAGGGAGGGAGAGAGGTTCTTTTTAATCAGTCTTTATGGTCGATGAAGTGCTTAATTTTGGCTAACGGGTACACTTTTGGTGCGATGAGTTTTGTTAAACCTTGCACATGAGAGTTCCTGATCAGTTGTTTTTTTTTTAAACTAAAACTAGTGTAATTCTGCAAGAGCAGAAAAAAAGGCGAAAGACAGGCATTTGTGGAAAACCCTTGCGGAAGCCCCATGTGCCCTGGGCACTTAAGGTTCAGAGAGAGAGTGTAATTTCAAACACACACGAAACAATTAATATAACTGCTGTATCTAGGTCAACAGGAAGCACTAAGAATAAATGGTGAAACAACTTGGTTTGACATAAAACAAGGGTTACGTCAGGGTGAATATTGTCGCCTTACTTATTTAACTTGTATACTGAAAATATAATGAGGAATGTTAGAGAAGATGTAGACAATGAATATTACGATCCATAGCAATTAGAGGTTATGAAATGCCAGAGATTAGATATGCTGATGACAGTATTACTGTCCACAACACAAAAAGGAATGGAAAAACTAATTATGTCAGTCCGTAAGAATAGTGAAGAGCAAAACCTCTATCTTAATGCGAAGAAAACTAAATTGATGACACCTGACAAAACAAACAAGGCAACTGAAATATGTATCAATGAGGAAAAACTGGAAGAAGTGGAGAGTTTTGAATATCTTGGATCACTACTAACTAATAATGTAGACACAATGGAGGAATTTAAAATGGAGGACATCTATCGCTCTTCAGAAAGTAAAACGACTAAAGAAGCTGTGGAGAGGAACAGGCAGAACTACAAAAATAAGATTTTTAAGGGCTTGCATCTTTCCCATCGCAACATATGCCTGCAAGACCTGGACACTTAACAAATCAGATGAGAAACACATAAATGCCTTTGAATGTAAATGCTACAGAAGAGTTCGTCAATTATCACTGACACAAAAAATAATAAATATATCCATACTACAAGAACTTAATATTGAAGAAGGTTTGCTAGTAAAGAAGATTATACAGAGAAAACTTAAATATTTTGGACATATTAACATCATGAGAATTTAGAGAAGACCGTCTTGGAAGGGTGCATAATGGGAAAAGGAAAGAGAGGAAGACCAAGGTGAAGATGGCTGCAAGACATCGTTGATAATCTGCAAATGATGCATCAGCAGCAGAATGTATAAACTAGGGAAAAAGTAGGAACAGCTTTATTAATTAACGGCTACAAAGTTATGACGTTTCTGCGTGAGCCTTAATCATACAAAAACATACAGGAAGAAGAAAAAGAGAGAATAGATAAAGTATAGATTTACATGAATACTATTTTTTTTTATTAAACTGAGTACTTAGCTGTAATTGTAAGATGTGGCTTGTCCGGTGGTGTGTGTCAGGAATGGATTTAGTAGAACGTGGAGACTGTTTAAATGGAGACCTGTGATATGTGATCGGTGGGTTGTAACTGGGGGTGGTGGGTGGGAATCCATGGAGGGAAGAGAGAGTGATACAATGTTGACCTAGCCAGAAGGTGAAATAGGTGATTAGGGAAGTGGGGTTGCAAAGTGACAGTGTGAAGATGTTTTGAACTATGTGTGACAAGTAAGAAAGGTGGGGGGGGGGGGGGGGGGGGAGCTTAGTGGAGAGGTACTATGATGACTGAAGAGAATGTTAAGTGTAGCTGAATAGCGAGTTTAACCCGCGTGGCTCCAGCGTTCTATAATTTTGAATGCAGCGGTTCTCAAGCGCCAGGCGGCTTGTGTCATCTGAGTGATATTGTTTGATGGCTGTTACCAGAAAATCTGATTTGCTTCTGTGGTTGGGGCCATTGAAGTGATTTGGGACTGGTTTCGAAGCATGCTGGGCGATGTTGTACAGATGTTTTTGCACGCGGTTCCCTAATCTGAGGCAATTCTCACCAATATACGTTATACTGCATCTTTTGCAAACGATGACATATAACATTATTGGACTCGCATATGTGAGGATAATTTTGGGAAAGGTGATCGTTTTCGTTTCCCAGATTACCGGGCAGGTAACGCAGCGGGGGCGGTTACATTTTCTGGTACCAACATATGTAAGGCTCTGCTTCAAGTGGCTGTGGACAAGGATGTCCTTAAGGTTTGGCTCACGTTTGTATGTCAACAGGGGTGGGTCAGAAAAAATGTCGCAAGTATCGGGGTCGAGTTGGATTAAAGGCAGACGGCGATAAAGAATTTTCTTAACCATCTGACCATGCGGGTGGAAAGCCAGTACTAACTTAACTCTGTCAGATGGAGTAACAGGCTTTTTCCTGAATACTTCTTTGCGGCTCAGTAGTTGGATACGGTTGAAGGCTTCAGGAAAGATCTTTTCTGGGTAGTGACGATGACGGAAAAATTCTAATAACTTGTTGGACTGATCTATAAAAAGTCAAAATTATCCTGACATATGAGGGGAAGACGGATGAGTTGGGAGTATAGGCTTCAGGATGGGAGGAGGTGTAAAGTAAATAGGTGTGGCTGTCGGTGGGCTTGTAAAATACAGAGGTAACAAGCCTGTTTGTGCCAATAGAAATTTTAATGTCTAAAAAGTTGACAGACTCGTCAGAAATTTCATAAGTGAATTTTATGTTATTACTGAGTGAGATGGCGAATTCAATAAATTTTTTTAGCTGTTCCTGTGGCATACTTGTGACTCCAATGCCATCATCGATGTACCTTTCATAGAATTCTGGAAGTCTGCCAGTGTAGGTTTCCCATAATTTGACTTCCAGAAAGCCCATAAATAGACATGCATAACTGAGACCCATTTTCATTCCCATGGCAACACCACTGATTTGCTCGAAGTATTCGCCGTTGAATTCGAAAGAATGTAGGTTTAGTACTAGCTGTGTAAGTCTGATTATGGTGTCAGTTTTAGTGGTGGTGTGAGGGTCTTTGTCGAGAAAATAGCGGAGTGCTAAGAGTCCATCCTCATGTGGGATAGAAGCGTATAGGGAGCAGACATCAAGGAGAAAGATGTGATAAGTGTGGTGTTGAGAGAGTGTGATCGTATCAAAAGTTGTTAAGGCGTGGTTGGTATCTTTCAAAAATGAGGGTTGTTTGTTTACTAGGGGCTGGAAAAATGCTGTCCAAAAAGCCAGAAGTGTGCTCAGTGGGGCATGAACATCAGCAGCAGGACATCTTTCTTACAACCGAGAGAACTACAGGAGAGCTGTTAGGGAGACAGGCAAAGTTCCACAAGGGACAGGCAAATGACTGAGTAAATCTAACTGATTCTCAATTTCCTGAGACCGTTTAGATGTTTCTAATCCGAGGAACTCCTTCTCGCGGTTGTCAAAATCACCGAGGCAGCGACGAAATCAGATGAGGGGGAAAAAAGACGGGAAAAGAAATAAAAATATCTGGAACATAATAAATCATTAGTTATAAACGTTTTTTTTTTCACGGAACGGATCTGTAAAGTCAACAGAAGGTGCATCGACCCCCCTCCCCCTCAACATACTTCCAACAATACCACGTGATATTGAATTAAAGGCCTTCTGCCTATTCCGCATTTTAGAAATTTGCAGTCTTCTGCGTGCGATGTTCAAAAATAAAAATAATTTTAAAGCCCAGACTTGCTGTTAGGAATCGTACGTGAGTCTTCTTGGACTCCCCATGTGACTCCTCGCGGGGTCCCACGTGATTTTTCGCGTTTACCTTCGCTCACCCCCCCCCCCAAAAAAAAATCCCAGTTCCCCCCCCCCCCTTACATTACTTCGTAGATCACCACATGACCCTACGCGGATCCTCTCATGTCCTTTCGCAATTCCCTACATACCATTTCGTGAACTCACTTCACCTTTCGTGGACCTCCATCTGACCTTTATCGGGTTCCTCATGACCTTCCGCAGGACTTACACAGTTCTTCTTGGATCATCACTTGACCTTTCGTGGACATCTTCAAGACCATTCTAGGACCTACACATGACCATCAGCGGGTTGTCACAGACTGGAAACTCGTGTTATAAACCCTGGCTGAAAAGTGTTCATCCAGTAGAGCAGCCAGTTGAAATAGGCAACAATATATGTTCTCTATCAGATGCCGTGCCTATAGTCTTTAGCTATCATATCTTTCTCTCTTTCTCTCTATCTCTCTCACGGTCCCTGCCGACAGACTTAGGAAATCATGCCCTTCCATAACAATCGATCCCTTGTGCATTTCAACAGGCTTGTAAATTAGTATTTCCCGTGCCAGGATTCCAGACCATCAAGTATCTTATCTCTCCTTCCACCTCTGTGTCTCTTCTATCTTCAATCTTCCCTGTTACCATTAGGTGCTCTAGCTGGCCTCTCCTCTAAATATGCCCCACAAATCTGGATTGTCATTTTCTGATCTTCGTTTTAATTTCCCTTGTTTCTTGTGCCTCTTTCAGAACTTCCTAGTTCGATTTTCTAGCTGTCCATGGTATCTTCAACATCCTTCTTAAGAATCACATTTCAGCTGATTCAAGCCTTCTTTGTATTTTAGTGACTAGCTATCATACTTCTAGACTTGTCCTTGATATTTTTCATTTCAGATCGGTTGCCTTTTCTTTTTATTATAATCTATCTGTTCTACTGATGAACGGTCTCGGAAGGCTCTAGAACAGAGCCTTATTTTCCAGTATCCACCCAGCTGAAAGTCACAATAAATTCAGCTTCCTTTAAACTTTTTCAGATTTTCACCCACTTTCTGCTATTCACGCTCAACTTTCTTGTCTTAGACCCACCCATTTCGTTGCAGTTTTTTGTTCATAAATTTTAGCTTATCTCCAACCCCTCCCCTTCTTCTCCAGCAGCTATAAAGTATTTGTAACTTCCTGGTCTCTTTCATGCATACTCTCACACTATTATCGCCCTTTCACCACCTACACGCTGCTGACATCCCGACTGGTCGAAGTTATTTTTCTTTGTCATCTCCCAGCCATTCATCGCTCCCACTTTCTCCGTCTTTAGGCCACATTTGTTGTATTCTGTACTAGGAGGATGCCACAAAACTGTTTTTCTTTTTTTTCTTTATATGTATGTGTTGTGTTGTTCTTGTATGTAATCCTTGAAAAAGGCTGGCGCCGAAATATTGGATGTTGTATATTTTTCATTTGTACATTCTCATTTTGCTTTCATACTTTCTGCCATTTGTGTTTTTTTCTCACGTTTCTCATTCCCTCTGTCATTTCTTAAACCTGAACCATACACCTCTATCTTCCTTTTCTTTTTGAATTGTTCCACGTGGTCTGTCTGTCTTTTTCCCCCTTGAATTTTCTAGCTATTACTAGGTTCTGTAATTTCTGCCATTTTGTAGCTTGTTCGAAAAATTTCCATTGCTTTTTCCGTGTGATTTTCTTCAGCTTTCAGTTTTATGCAATTTCTGTTTTAAAAATAAAATAAAAAACAGTTTGCAGCATCAGATAAGGCCACGTAATTCATCATATTTTCATTAAGACAGAAAGCTGTTCAGTATAAATCGAATTATCAGACATGATAAAATTCGTGAACACGAGGGAGTTAAATTACCAAGACGGCTTAAAATGAAACAAAGGGAAATGAAATATGAGATAGAATGAGATAAAACGTTGTGAAAGAGGCAATGAAACATTGCGGTTAATATACAGACAAAAAGAGGGGAA
Organism: Achatina immaculata; assembly: GCA_009760885.1. Classification (NCBI taxonomy): domain Eukaryota; kingdom Metazoa; phylum Mollusca; class Gastropoda; order Stylommatophora; family Achatinidae; genus Lissachatina; species Lissachatina immaculata. The sequence goes on along the minus strand of CM019695.1, from coordinate 12,635,538 downwards.
GTAACAAAAACTATAGTGAAAAAAAAAAACTGACACAGAAAGTATGGTGAAACCTAACAAATGAATGAAGACGTTTCCATTCTCCACTGCAACTTTTTATTTTCTTCAACAAAGCTGAACCATACCTTCAATACTAGAACCAGTTTTACCGGAGTATGCATAAAGAATGAAAAAATGGAGGAGAAACAAAGCTGAACCATACCTTCAATACTAGAACCAGTTTTACCGGAGTATGCGTAAAGAATGAAAAAATGGAGGAGAAACAAAGCTGAACCATACCTTCAATACTAGAACCAGTTTTACCGGAGTATGCGTAAAGAATGAAAAAATGGAGGAGAAACAAAGCTGAAAATTAATAAAAGAAAGGAGAAAAAAACCGACTTGTTATCCACTTATTCACCCTTCCACCTCTTTCCCATTCCCCCCCCCCCCCCCGCAATTTTTGTCGCTGCTTGTTTGATTTAACCTATTTCAAATATATAATGATAGCAGACATCACGCAATAAATGTGTTGAGTGAAGTGGAATTTCCCGTGAAAATCAAAGAGAGAATAATGGAAACTAATTATACTTTAAGTAAACATAAGTCACCATGACAACCAAAACTCAAAATGGTTGACTAAGCGGGGGGGGGGGGGGGGACCCAAAAGCTTGAGTTAAACTATTACAGAAAGAAAAACATTAAAAATAGAATGAGATATGGGGATAGAGACAATCTGACATATAACATTAGAATAGACTGCTTTTTGTGTAGAGAGGTTCTCTGCGGGGTATACACATTTACTTTGATATAAACAAAAAATTGACATTTCAGTCAAATCTCAATCAGTTTAATTCATTCATTCATTCGTTCATTCATTTGCATGTCCCTTGTGGAACTTTGCTTCCCTAACAGCACTCCTGTATGCCTCTCTGTTGTGAGCAAGATGGCCTGCTGTTGATGCATCCAGTTGTAGATCATCAACGATGTCTTGCAGCCATCTTCGCCTTGGTCTTCCTTTCTTTCTTTTTCCCATTATGTACCTTTTCAAAACGGTTTTCTCTAGATTATCATGACATTTAATGTGTCCAAAATATTTAAGTTTTCTCTCTTTAATCCTCTTTACTAGGCAGTCTTCTTCAGTATTAAGTTCTTGTAGTATGGATATATTTCTTCTTTTTTGTGTTCATGGTATTTGAAGACCTCTTCTGTAGCATTCACATTCAAAGGCATTTATGTTTTTCTCAGCTGTTTTGTTAAGTGTCCAGGTCTCACAGGCATATGTTGCGATGGGAAAGATGTATGCCCTTAAAAATCTTATTTTTGTAGTTCTATCTATTCCTCTCCACAGATTATTTAGTTGCTTTAATTTCTGAAGAGCGATAGATGTCCTCCTTTTAATTTCCCTCATTGTATCTCCATTATTAGATAGTAGTGATCCAAGATATTCAAAACTCTCCACTTCTTCCAGTTTTTCCTCATTGATACATGTATCAGCTGCCTTGTTTGTTTTGTCATTTGTCATCCATTTAGTTTTCTTCGCATTAAGATAAAGGTTTTGCTCTTCACTACTCTTATAGACTGATATAATTAGTTTTTCCATTCCTTTTTGTATTGTGGACAGTAATACTGTGTCATCAACATATCTAATCTCTGGCATTTCATAACCTCTAATTGTTATGGATCGTAATATTCATTGTCTATAACATCCGTCATTAGATTTTCAGTATCTTATATCTTATATCCTTCCTGTGCCGTTAAACGTCACATAGGGCTCGCAAAGTAGTTCGCCAATTTTTCCTGTCTTCGGCGAGTCTTTCGACCTCATCAAAGGATTTTATGCCTGTTAATTTGGCCTCTCTTAACAATGACCTCTTCAGAGTTTCACGCGGTCTGCCTCTTTTTCTGTGTTCCACTTGATAGCTTGTTTTGGGATTCTCTGATCATTTCTTCTCATCAAGTGACCAACATATGTCCATCTCTTTTTCCTGATCACCCATGAGACTGGTTGTTGTTCAGTCCATCTGTCTTATCTCTGCATTATTCTTAAATTCGTTCCACTTGATGCCGAATATTTTCCTTAGACATTTGTTTTCAAAAGTCTAATTTCTTGTCTATTTCTTTAATTGTTTTCCAGCTTTCGCATGCAAAAATGAGGATGGATATTACATTAGAATTGAATAGTCTTAACTTGGTTTTTGTGCTTATAAATTTTAATTCCATATGTTCTCAAGGTTCTTGAAGATCGATGCTGCTTTTGCAATTCTGATTCTAACTTCCTTTCCAGTGTCACCATCCTGGTCTATGTAGCTGCCAAGGTATGCAAATTGATTTACTTCTTCAATATCTGTCCCTTCTATGTGTATTTTTCCATTTTGATTAAAGGGAATTTTCATTATTTTTGTTTTGTCCTTGTTAATTTCTGAAACAGGATTCCCCTTACAAGGAGACTACTGGTTTGATTGATTCTTCTTGTGGAGTACAGTTTCAACTTATAAGTTTCTTCTTGTTGCTGGTGTTCTAAACATCACCTAATTTTCTGTATTATACACTAAGAAAATACAACAAGACACCCAGGCTTTCCACTCCACAAAATTAGTACGAATACAACAACTTGAACATAACTTGGCAGTCTTCCGACCAAAACAAACTGGTCAACAATGAGAATTTCCACAAAGCCGATTTGTTGTAGTTTATCATCAGACAACACACATTTATTACAGAAATTCACAGCAACAAATGCCCGGCGTGAAATATCTACGCCACATGGGCAAGGAAAACCTTACAATGATTTATTCATACCAAAAACCATACTTACAGGCTTACCAAGGACTGCAGCCACACAGAAAAAAAACAAACTAAACTAATTCTGACAACAAGACTCGCTCTACCCCATTCTCGTTCGCCCAACACGTCCATCCAGTTCAAAGTTCCACACAAAAATATACATATATTTACAACATTTTTAATACTGAGTTCTGTGAACTACACCATCTATTTCTACTGCCATAGAAATAGGATAGAAGCAAAGGATGAACTCCTTTTTCGAAGAACACTACCCAACTAGTGTCTATTGTGCTTTTCTTTAGAAATCCCTATAGATTTCAAACTATTCAGTAGAAGGAATCGCAGTTAATATGTTGATCACAACACGTTCTATGAACTGCTTCCTGCCATCTAGTTCCAATAGTGGGAACTTTTCCATAAGTGCTTTATGGAGATCTTTCATCGTGAACGTTTCTAAGTCCACGGTATCCATTATCTGCCCTATTGCCACAACGAGCTTACGATCGGAGACGTACAACTGATCAATATCCGTATCGCAATCGGCACTAGGTGAAGTCTCTTCAGGGAAATAATCTTCACTGTGAGGACAGTGTTCCTTCTGAGACTGATGGCAGATATCGGCTCTCTTCCGTTTCTTCCGCCTATGCCGAGGTCGCAAGTCATCCACCGACATAGGAACTGCTGAGGCGGAAGCATCCACCTCCATATAGTGGTCTGAGGGAGGAGCTCTAGGGACCACTCTCTGCTGGGTTTCCTTCAGGTACCACGGTGGGAGCCTGGGAACAAAACGAGGAGGCGGCGGAAGAGAAAATCTCTGTCTAATGGGACGCGGCAAGTAAGATCTACAACGATCTTGCTGATATTGCCTCTGAAAGGTCCCACCAGGCAACGATACATTAATGGCGACGTCCTGAACCATAGGACACAATGTATTAGTCGCCCTCTCTACTCTCTCTTTCTGCTGACAGGGACACGGCAAGTCAGTCTGCACAGAGCAATCTACTACAAGCGGGGGCTCTGCCTGTGAATAGGCCTCCACAACGCTCACTGACTTTACGACATAAGTCTCAGATCCTTGTGACTGAGGGACGTCCCCATCAAGAACGTGAACTGGTACTGGTAGAGAAGTGGCACGATCGAAACTTGCCAACGTTGTCTCCCGCGCACCTGGATGAAAGAACATCTGAAGGTCCAGGGTGCGGAGGTTAGCAAACCACCTCTGCAACTTGACGTCTGACATCTCCTGTTTGCTGATAAATGCGTCCACCAAGGGTCTATGGTAAGTCTTCACAGCGAAATGTCTATTCGCCAGAAAATATCTCAACTTCTGCGTGGCGTAATGGACAGCATACGCTTCTCTCTCGAAAGTAGACCACTTAGTCTGCGAGCGCGACAGCTTCTGCGAAAGAAAATACAAGGGCTCTTCAACTGAGAGTCCATCAGAAGAGGAAGCTGTCTGCACCAAACAGGCTCCAACCGCAACATTGGAAGCATCTGTATACAATGTAAGTGGCTTATGCAAGTCAGGATGCGAGAGAAGCGGTACTTTCGCAAGGCGATCCTTCAAAGACTCGAACGCCATTTGACAGACTGGAGACCATTTGAACCTATGACCCTTCTTGGTGAGGTCCACTATGGGAGCCACAATCTCCGAAAAGTGGGGAATGAAACGTCGATAGTAACTGCACGTCCCCAAAAAAGAGCGCACCTCCTTCACATTCAAAGGAGACGGCATGTCGGCGATGGCTCTGACCTTCTCAGGATCAGGAGATATGCCTGACTGGCTGATGACATACCCGAGATACTTTGTCTCAGAGGCCGCAAAGTGACATTTGGATGGTTTGAGCTTGACCTGGTGCTCACGCAATCGGTCGAATACCGCCTGAAGATCGCGAACATGGTCTTCGATCGTTCCATCAGTGAACACCAGTATATCGTCAATATAGGCTTGTGCAAACTTGCCTAAGCCCTGTAATACTGTGTCCATGAGTGCGACAAAGGTAGATGGTGCCCCTTTTAAACCAAAGCTCATGTAATTAAAACAGAAAGAACCCAGATGACAGCTAAAAGCTGACTTCTGCTGAGCGTCCTTGGACAAGGGAATACACCAAAAGCCACAACGAGCATCCAAAGTGCTGAAAAATTTGGCTTTGCCTATCGTGCTCAGGATGTCCTCAATGCGTGGCAATGGATATGACAATGAACGGGTCACCGCATTGAGTGCACGGTAGTCGCAGCAGAAACGATGGGTACCATCTTTCTTAGTCACCAAGACAACTGGTGATGACCACTCTGAGATCGTGCGAGAAATTATTCCGTCACGCAACATATTCTCGACGGCCCTCTCTATCACCTCTCTACTCGCCAACGGAGTGCGGTAGGGTTTCCTGGAGATTGGCGGATGATCGCCTGTATCAATCTCCATCTGCACTGTCGAGGTATGCGATATCTCGGAATCAGTCAAGGCAAAGACATCCTTGTTCTGTGTCAACAACCTGGATATTATGTCCTTGTGCACTTCAGGGCACTGAACCTGTCGAACGATAGTCTCAGAACGACTGTCAGGTGTTGTCTCCTCAGTACCAGAAACCTGCTGGATAGAGTCAACTGACTCCGTGAATGGTGTCAATTTTCCTAAAACACATCCACGTCTGAGCTCGATGTGTTTACTAGAATGATTAATTACTGTCAACACGGGATAGCGATTAGTGTGGAGCTCACATACTGAGTCCACCAACTCTATCTCCGGCTGGGACAGTAAGAATGGTGTCTCAATACCCTGAACCATATAAGAATTGCCAGATGGAAAATATGGTTGGGCTTTCAGTTTAAGAGGAATAAGATTGACGGAACGTGGAGAAAGAAGAGAAGAACGCTGGACACGAAGAATAGAAGCAATGTGTGCATCTAACTCTAAAGGAATCTTCTTGTTATGTATGTTTAGTGTATTAGAATTGTAATCGATGACAGCACCAGAACGAGACAAAAAATCACGCCCCAGAATGGCGGAACGGTTCATGTTGCGAACCACATAAAAGCAATGAGAAACAGTGACACCAGCAATAGAAATAGGTAGGTAAACTCTGCCAAGTACTCTCATGGAAGCTGCAGTAACAGTCTGCAGAGTAATTCTAGCGGGCAAGAGCTTAGGAGCAGAACGTAAGGATCTGTATACAGAATCCTTGATAAGACAGACACTAGCTCCTGTGTCTAACAATGCTCTAATTCTAAAAGTATCAACAGAAACAAGGACAGAAGTAGGAGTCGGGGGATTCGCAGCCACCGAGCGTAGTGGTGTCGCATGCGAAAATGAGACAGAGTGTTTGGCAGATCTAGATGGTGTAAAGATACGGTCGGACACATGGGAGCTATTCATGCGCCGACTTGTCAGTTTAAATGTACACGATCCTTCCTTTCACTCTGCTTACAAAATCGGGCTATGTGACCTCTCCTTCCACAGTTATAACAAGATCTAGTTTCTTGTGGTAGTGTACTCGCAGGTTTAGCCTTCCTGGTATTCGATCTCCGGTGGTCTATCCTACCCACTTCGAAGTGTGAAGACGTCCGTCGAGAGTTCTCCTGATGAGAGACTAACTGTACTCTCTGCGAATCCACACAAGGAACTCTCTGTGTGTCGTCACCTCACCGGACGGTCGAGAACCTGCAATGAAAGCTTGTCGGGAACTACAACTAAGATTCACCGACTTCATGAGGTCATTTTCTTGTAAGGCTAAGTCCACCGCCTGTGAAAACAGAACAGGTTTATCTCTTAATAATTTTGATTTCAATGCGCGAGAAAGTAGTGCATCTACAAACGACTGCACCATTTGCCTCTGCGCCAGCGGAGTTACCCATTCCGCCTCAGAGTAAGCAACTCTGGCTGCCTCACTGATGCGATCAGCCAGCGCTTGAATGGGCTCTCCAGGAGACTGTCGAGTAGAGGCTAGCGTATGCCTGGCCTCCTGAGGAGTCTGCAGCACCCCATATCGTGCTAATAAAACAGATACGAACTCCTCCCATGTCTCTTGAATCTGGAGTCGCTGTTTGACGAACTCTGCCAGGGAACCTGTGGTGCGTAAATACACCAAGTTCTTCTTACTGGGCACATCAGCATTCCGCATGTCCATAATCTTATTAATCTCATCCAGCCATGGTTTCAATTTTGCTGGGTCCCCGTCGAACTTTGCTACAGCTGACATGACGTGGGAAAACCTCAAGTCATTGCTGACTTGGGACAGGGTATCTTGTAATAACCCCAGCAAATCTGACGTGGATGGAGCTGAAGCCATTGTGCGTCTATCCGTAGTGCACTCTACTTATTGTTAGTATATATCACTGGAATCAATACAATGCCACCATATACAGTAATGTCAACAATTATTCAAAACAATGGCATATCAATTATTCATTATCATGCACTAATGCCATCCAACTAATAACCATAGAAAAGAAAATCAATTAAATACCATACCACGCACTAACTAACTACACTGAAGTCCTAAGTTAAATGAAAAGCCACAAGAAGTCTATGTACTGTTCCAAATATCACCACTAAAATCAATGTTCAATAAAGTCCCGCTAATAACACTGGAGAAGAATGTCCTACAATGTCTATTCCAAATATAAGTGAATCTACAATGTCTGAAATCCTACACCACACATAAAGAAGCACAAACAACGATTGTCCATGTATCAATGTCCACTCCTGTCTATCTGCCGAAATTGTGGAAAACAGTTAATTTTGTCAACATGTTACCTCCCCGGACCGGATGGAGCTGGTTGAGAAGTAAATGTCGCTTGGAACAAACCGCTCTGATTCCTCACCGGATAGTAGTTCAGGTTCAGTCTCACTGGACTTGATTGCAGGCACAGGTAAGCGTCAGTAGCTGCACTGCCTAGGACCCAGGACTAGATGTGACACAAACTTTCTTTTGGGTAGGCTGGACATCATCGCCGCCTTGAATAACTTCTACGATAACTGTCTCTGACACTAACAAAAATACTATTCCCTAACCAAAACTTGAAAACCACTGACGAAACACACTAGCAACACACAACTGTGGGCTAGAAAAAACGTGCATGAACTGTTAAACATGTAAACAAACACACTGGACGTGACAAGTGGCCTGATACGGCGCCACTGAAACAGGATTCCCCTTACAAGGAGACTACTGGTTTGATTGATTCTTCTTGTGGAGTACAGTTTCAACTTATAAGTTTCTTCTTGTTGCTGGTGTTCTAAACATCACCTAATTTTCTGTATTATACACTAAGAAAATACAACAAGACACCCAGGCTTTCCACTCCACAAAATTAGTACGAATACAACAACTTGAACATAACTTGGCAGTCTTCCGACCAAAACAAACTGGTCAACAATGAGAATTTCCACAAAGCCGATTTGTTGTAGTTTATCATCAGACAACACACATTTATTACAGAAATTCACAGCAACAAATGCCCGGCGTGAAATATCTACGCCACATGGGCAAGGAAAACCTTACAATGATTTATTCATACCAAAAACCATACTTACAGGCTTACCAAGGACTGCAGCCACACAGAAAAAAAACAAACTAAACTAATTCTGACAACAAGACTCGCTCTACCCCATTCTCGTTCGCCCAACACGTCCATCCAGTTCAAAGTTCCACACAAAAACTGCTTAACGACCGGCTTTTTCACACGGACCTTTTTAACGACTTCTTTGCACACGTACTTTCCTAATGACGTAGTCTACGCAACACAATTATTAGCAATACACAAAAACTCTCTGAACAGAATGGCTATTCTGTTACATTTCAACTTCTATTTTGCTAGCCAGTGAAGACAGGCTATCTGTTTTTTCTTGCATGAAATTCACATTTTTACTGTTAAGAGTTATGTAATCAGCAAAATCAAGATCTTCTGGTTGGGTCCCATGTACCCAGTCAATACATGTGTTGCCTATGCAGCATTTTTTCATTATGAAGTCTATTGTAATCCCAAAAAGTAAAGGAGACAGTATATATCCTTGTTTCACGCCTGTTTCAATCTGGAACCATTCACTCATCCCTTCTTCTGTCTTGACTGCACAACCATATCCATTGTATAAGTCCTTAATGATGTTGACAATTTTAGATGGTATTCCATATAGATATAAAATTCTCCATAATGAATCTCTGTGTATGCTATCAAATGTCTTTTTAAAATCTATGAAGTTCAGTATTAATGGTTTCTGCTTTTCAATATGTTCTTCAAGTATTATTCTGAGAGTAAAGATCTGGTCGAGACAGCTTCTCCCTTTTCGAAATCCTGCTTGTTCTTCTCTCATTGCAGTATCCACTATATCCTTAAGTCTATTCAAAATGACCTTGCAAAATACTTTTGACACAACTGATGTTAAGGTTACTCCTCTCCAGTTGTTACAGTCACTAAGGTTGCCCCCTTTTTTTTTTTTTTTTGTATTTTCACAATGATTCCTTTTTTCCATTTAGAAGGGACCTTTTCTTCTTTCCAAATCTTGTTAAACATTCTCTGTAGTTGTCTCATGTTGTCACTATTGATAGCTTTTAGCATTTCGGCTGTTATTTCATCTTCACCTGCAGCTTTTTTGTTAGCCACTAAATTCACTGTTGTTTCAATTTCATGCGATTTAATTTAATCTATGTTGACATTTAGTTGTGGGACTGGTAAGTCGGTTTCAAGGTTTAACAATTCTTTTGGGTGTGGTCGATTAAGTATTTCTTGGAAGTGTTCAGCCCATCTTTGCTTTTGGTCTTTATTTGATGTTAATAGGGTTCCAGTTTTGCTAAGTATTGGTCTTTCTTTAGATGTATTAGTACCTGTTAGCTTCTTTTGTATGTTATATAAAGTTTTGCTGTCTCCTGTTTTTGCTGCTTTTTCTGCCTCTTTCGTCATATTGTCTATGTATTTTCTTGTATCCCTTCTAGCTGAACTTTTTACTTTCTTGTCTAGTTCTTTGTGTGTTGCTTTCGCCAGATCTTTTCCAAGATCTGTTTTTGCATTCAACATGTCTAATTTGACTGCTCGTCTTTCATGTATATATTTCCATGGTTTTTCTGATATCCATGTTTTTCTATTTGGTTTTTTCAGTCCAGCACTTACTTTTGCTGCTGTGATTATGGCTGTGCTGTAAGAATTCCATAATTCATCTATACCTATCTCCTCAACTTCACTGTGTGCTTTGGAATGATTGGCAAGTTCCTGATTGAAATTACTGTTAGTATTGTCTTCTTGTAGGCTGTGGGTATTTATCTTTCTGTGTACTGATTTCTTGTGTTGGCTTTTCAATTTTAGTTTTATTTTCCCTATGCACAGGTTGTGATCACTGTTAACATCTGCACCCCTATAAGCCCTTACATCTATGAGAGATGTTCTGTATTGTTTTTTAATACAAAAATGATCTATCTGGTTTCTAGTTCTATCATCTGGAGATATCTACGTTGTTTTATGTATGTCTTTGTGTGGAAATATTGTGCCTTCAATGACTGTGCCCTCTGTTAGACATATTTCAATTAATCTTTCTCCATTCTGATTAACCATGTCAATTCCTTCTTTCCCTATTACTTTTTCAACATCGGTATTATCTTTCCCTACCTTAGCATTGAAGTCCCCCATAGCAATTAGGATGTCGTGTTTAGGGACTTTGTTGATGATTTGTTGTAGCTGGTGATAGAAGTCGTCTTTCCATCATCATCTGCATCGTTCGTGGGTGAATAACACTGTGTTATTGTTATTCTTCCGTGTTGTAGGTTGTATCGTGCTCTTATTATACGACTGTTCACCGGTTCCCATTCTACAAGGCTCTTTGTTGCTACGTTTGACATAATAATACCTACTCCATCTCGAAGTTTTCCATAATTTCTGGCTGTTTAACTTACCGTTTCCGCCGATCTTTTACCTGCTTCTGGCCATCGCATTTCATTGATGCCCAGTATGTCTAGATGGTATCTCTCCATTTCTTTGATGACCTGAGTAGTTTTTGTTGGTGCTGCCATCGTTATTACGTTCCAGAATCCAATCCTTGTCACATGTTTGGGGCCGACGAATGAGCTTCTCGGAGTTGGCATCCCTGATGCTCGGTTGGTTTCTCTGCGAGTTTCCGCAACGATATCTTTTTTTCCCATCTGGAGTTGCCTCTAGATAGGTCCCAGGATAAGGATATTAGCCTTATGCTCAACTCCCGGTACATGATATGTAACAGATCAAGCGGAATTCCGCTGATTTCTGCATGCCGGCGAGAGCGTTAAAAAAAAAAACGTCCGCCACTGTGCACGTCACACCCTGACGGACCCCTTGTTTTATGTCAAACCAAGTTGTTGTTTCACCATTTAGTCTTACTGCTGCCTGTTGGTCTAGATACAGCAGTGATGTTAATTGTATTAAATGTGTTGGAAATCCCATTTTTTCCATTATTTCCCAAAGTTTCTGGTGTTGTACACGATTAAATGCCTTTAAGTAATCTATAAAGGCTAAATATAGATTCACATTAAACTCTCTGCATTTCTCTATTATTAATCTTATATTGAATATATGATCGCTTGATCCTCTTCCTTGCCTGAAACCAGCTTTGATCATATTGACTTCTTCTATTTTCTTAAGAAGTCTCCCCATTATGATTTTTAACAGAATTTTACTGGCATGACTAATCAGGGCAACAGTTCTGTAGTTTGTGCTTACTTTCAGGTTACCCCTTTTTTGGCAGTGGTATGAATATAGTTCTTTTCCATTCTTTTGGCCAAATACCTGAATTCCATATCTTTTTACAAAGTGCATGATAGATTGTTGCACATTCCTTTCCTCCTGCTTTAATACGTTCAGCTGTTATCTCATCACATCCTGGTGATTTACCATTTTTCAGATTCTTTATTGCCCATCAAACTTCTTCTATTGTCGGTTCGGGTTCTTTCTCCTCCAATAACAATTCACACTGTTGATTTCTGCTTTCACAGTCAGTTGTTCCATACATTTCTCTGCAATGTTCCTTCCATCTTTCTACAATTTCCTCTGACTCTGTCAAGATATTCCCTACATTTAGCGCAGGTGTGACATTTCTTGTCAATGTCTTCATTTCTTTAAACATTTCACTATCTCTTCCACACTTCTGATGTCCTTCTATTCTTTCACAACAATCTTGTATGTATTGTTTTTGTTTTTTTTTGTCTTTTGTCAGTTTAATTCACTCCAGTGAAAACATTCAAGAGAAAAACACTGTCCTAGGTCCCTCGATCTTCACAGATTCTACTGCCAAAATAACTTAAAAAGTAAAGATAGTCCCATAGCAAATGCCGTAGGGGGTGAAGCGTTAGAGACCTCATTATGCTGGGTCATCAGCGTATGAGGTAGGGTGACCAGTTCCTTTCCTCGCTGCCTTTACTTCCCAGATTTTCTCTGGTACCCATTTTACGAGGCTGGGTCGACCTCGGGGCCGTATTGGTCGGAAAAAAAAAATCCCGCTCAGCTGGGGATTCGAACCCTCGACCATTTGGTTGCTAGACGAGTGCTCTAACCACTACGCTAGCCGGCCCCTCAATAATAACTTGCAATGTAAATAATCTTGATTTCCTTCAGTAGACGCTAAATCAAAAATGTGTGTGATGCAGGTCTTCCGTGTTAAACTAACACTCCTAACGGAAAAAAAAAATCATACATCTGACTGTTCGCTGTTACTCGTCCTATTTTGAAGTACCTGTCGCGACCTGTGCACTAACTGAAACTTATTGCAGGTGTCTTCCCGCTGGTCTGAGTCCTCGAGTTGGTCAATTCTATTTTGCTAAACAATCTTCAGCACTTGTTATCACTAACCTTTTCGAGAAATCGTTGATAAATATCTTATATCATCAGCCTGGCATTAGTTTGTCCAACCGACACAAAATTATCATGGCCACCCTGAATTTTTCTTTCGTCTCTTCCTAATCTATGACGTCATACTTCCCGCCAGTCGCACGCAGTCACTCAACACTTTCGTTCTTTCTCCGTACATTAGTACTACAGCTCTGCGTAGAGATAATATTATTCTATGCTTGCCAGATTTTGGGACAATAGACAGAGGAACTTTAACTGGTCAAAAAAGAAAATGATTTGGTTTTAGAGAAACCTGGCAACATATGCCCTAAACCTGCGACTGATTAGTCATTAAATTGAGCTTAAACCTAGGGGCCCGCAAGGATGGTTGGGGGGGGGGGGGGGGAGGGTAGTGCGCGGAACCGTAGGGAAAAAGTTATATAAAAAAAACAGTTTATGTTAAATGTTAGTCATTTATAACTATTATTTTGCTTTACCTGCACGTCATGGTATCCAAAAGACAGTGACGCGTCAGTCTGGTCTGTGTCATACAGTAACAGCATAGATCACAACTAGAGGGGAGTCGGCCCCGTTTGTTGAGAGATAGACGGTAGAGGTTAGAGGTTGTGGGGGGAGGGTCTTTATCATTTTTAGCGTCGGGGCCCGGAAGATGCTTAAATCCGTCACTGTCCTAAATAGTCATAAAGGAAAGAATTCTGGGAGAAGCCACTGAACACAGACAATCAGTCAAAAAAAAAAAAAACAAGCGAGAAAGGCCATAACAATCACTTGGTTAAGTCATGAGAAGACAGGACTTAATTAGCCTGACAATCGATTGAAAAACTCACCGGCGAAAGAAAGAGAGGGAGACCTAGATACTAGATTAAAAAATAAATAAATAATAATAATAATAAACATCTCAACGGGCAGACACTAGTGACGCTGAAAAGGAAAAGCAATCGATATGACTAGAAAAATCAAGAACCGTACAGAATGAAAACACGTGGTTGTCAAAGCTTAAATAGGCACAGCACTAACTGAATGAATGTCAATTTTTACAAATAAAAAACAACGAAGACTTTCATACAATAAAGTAATAGAGCACAGTGTTATATGGTTAGACCTCGAAAAAAAACATAGACAAAGCACTTTTTAGACGTGAGAGAAAGATAAATTGCAAGAAAATTATCCTGGAACTTGAATCACGGACTCCAGTAGGACGACCCACCGTCTAGCCACCAGGGAACAAGGCAGTTACCTGGGAATTGAACCACGGACTCTAGTAGCATGGCCAGCTGTCTAACCACGAGAGAACAAGTCCCATGTAACAATTATCTTGTAATTTTTCTTTCTTTCGTGTGAAAAAAAGTGCTTTGCCTCTGATATGTTCGAGGTCTGAAACACCGTGTGTTATATTACTTTATTGAATGAATGAATTGATTACACTTACAATACAGAGTAATACTTACATGGCTTTGTTTTTACATGATACAGAGTAATACTTACATGGCTTTGTTTTTACATGGTCCATCGTTTTCCGGTTAAACAAATATCTATAACATCAAAGTTAAACAGAGACAAAGTAAGCATTCACTTTTTACCTTAACTATTCCCGTGAATGTTCACACTTGTTTTAGTGGTTAAACTTCACTTTTCAACTTTAAACCTAATTGTTATGAACTATAAACTTTAAGCCTAAGTTTTATAGACTATAACTTCATTACTAAGTGCATACTTTTTTTAAAAGTATATATTATTTATAAAATGTTTCTCGTAACTTCATTGGTAGTATACCTTTTATTAAAACTAACGTCATATTGAACTCCCCAACGCTCCGCGCTGTACTTCAGCCCAGTCGCAAAACTTCACGAGCCGCGGTTGAAAGTTATGAAACTTTCACTGTCAGAAAGGATCCACTGATTTCAGCTGGTAATTGTGCAAATACGTTAGCATATACAAACCGTAAAATCGTTAAATATCGATAATCAATAGACCACGTGCCATTGAATCTTCTACACCCAGTCTTGAAAAAATATAAATTCCATGACACACTTTTTTTTTAAATCAGCGGTCGTAAAGCGCTTATACTATAGGCTCGATCGCTAGCCTAGATAATGGTAATCTGGTATGGAATATAGATTTCTCAGATTTAGCGCAAGAGGACATATAGAGATTACAATGGCAGAGGCTGATGGGACTATCTATACAGAAGATTGAAAAAAGGGAGACAAACAGAAAATTACTGTACTGTCTCTGCTTACGCTAACAACGAGCGACCTAATCTTGTGTACATAGAAAGGGTTTTTTTAAAATGAATACTGCATATTGTTTTAAATTAGGATTCTGCAGACGTTTGTATAGATTAGTTTGGGCTGCCTCTCCATGCATGCGAATATGAACAACTGAAAGAGAAGTCTAAATTAAGATGAAATAGATAAGAATCTATCTCAAGATGTTTTATGTAAAGTAAAGCCTAGGTATTGGCGTTGTTTAAAAGCAGGATTAGTGATGATGATGATGATGATGATATATATACGGATGATTTCATTTCTTCTCTGATGATTACTATAACATTTGTCTTTATTTCCAGTCTATACTTTTTTGACTTTTTATTCGCATCATTAGGTTCCGTAGGTCTTTTTTAGTCCTCTACTATCAGGGCGGCATCGTCTCCATGTCGTAGGTAAGTTATTGATTGCCGCTCTATTAATGTTTAATAAATGTAACATTATTTCGTCTCTAATAAGAAGTGAGAAACATGACCTCTCTCAACACCCTTGACATCAGGGTTACAATCCGATCGGGTCTGGGAGTTTGGATTTGGGCGCTTCCAACAATGGACATGACAAAAATTATGGAGTAAAATCTCTATGTTCTCCAAACCAAGAAATCTGAAAAATGTAATACGTTGATGGGAGTATATAAGCAATAGGAGACGTCATGTGAGCCAGAGACTATGGAAATCGTAGGAAATAAGAGTGTATGTGACACAGCAGATGTAATGATAGTAATGTCACAATAGATCGAGAGTGGAGATGGCTGGCAAATTGCCTTTGACAATAAGCGCTCAAAATAGTGAACGGGAATAACCGATTTCTATTTTTTGGAATGCCTGAGTTTTTGTTGTTTTTTTTTTTTTAAGCTGGGTGTGGCATTTTTTTCTCTGTGGTTCCTCTTCTTTTATTTTATATTTTAAAAATTTTATCATTTCTAAATGTTTAAATTCTTTTTAGCAAGAAGAAGAAGAAGAAGTCCTTTAAAACCGTTCTTTCCTTCACGAGTTCAGTTCATGCGTGAGAGTTGGTATTCGTGAGATATTTTTAATTAGAAACGTAAAGTTGCCTCTGCCGTACAGGCCAAAGACCTGGCAGAAAACACACAAAAACCTCCAGCTGCAAATATCCATTAATGGACGGTTATGCAGAAACAACGCGGATGACGGAACTGGGATGATGGGATCACAAGATGTGGAACTATTGGGGCGAGCTCTTTGGATAACGAGAGAATAAAGAAAGAAACAAAGAAAAACCAGTCGACATGAGGAAATTGCCCTCAAACCGGAACCTCCAAGAACTCAGAAATGTGTTGAGAGTTGGAAACACAAGAAAAAGAGAGAGAGAGAGAGAGAGAGAGAGAGAGAGAGAGAGAGAGAGAGAGAGAGAGAGACGGAGGAGAGGGTAAGAGAAAAGAAGAGAGAGAGAGAAGAGAGGGAGTACAGAATTACAAAACGAATACATAATTTTGCTACATTTCTAATCTAACGAAGCAGTGAAGTTTTTGCAGCGGCAACATAACGTGACCGGAGGAAGGCGAGAAGAGCCGAAGATAGCTTCGGAAATAGGTGGATAATGTCAGAAAGTTCGCGTGTGAAAGATATGAAAAAAAAGGGAGGCAAGCTTGGAGTTCTGTGCTCAGAGAGCAAGTAAGTTGAATTTCCAGTGGATCCAGGACGGGTGCGGTCGAGCACAAGGACCCAAGAAATGAGCCTGGAAAGCGAAAGTGAAATAGCTGGGTCTACCGGAGTGACAGAGGTCCGAAAAGCAAGCGATTTTCGTCACTAAATGACTGTGTTGGCAGCAAGGACTTCGAGCCGTCTGTGCTTGTTCGTTGTACCTGTTGACAGGTGGTTCGTGTGAGCCTTCCATTAATCATAAGAAGAAGACTTCATATGTGATGGTCACCCCGACAGAGAGGCTGTATTTTACTTTAGTGAGTGCCCGTACCCCTGGGACATGACCTGCCAGTCTAGACGCGGGGAGAATTCGCTGTGGCTCACATCTTAAGAGTGCACCACAGACAGGGCCCAACTTCCCGAGCAGCAGAAGAGCAGTGTTAACGCCATTACAGTATTTTTAAAAAACCCAACGAAACAAAAAAAAAAACTATTAAAACTTTATTTAGAAAATGAAAGAATATTTCCATTGTAACTAATGTTCCCACTAAGCTGCGCTAACGTGCCCTGTCGCACAAATATTTAGTCCTTAGTGCATATATTTGACCTCAACGCACGAGCATGTGATACATGTATAATTTGTGTAGAAGTATATATAAAACCAGATTTATAGAAATATACACGAAGCCACTACAGGAAAGCTGTGATAACAAAATACTAAAACTATTTAGAGTAGAAACAGCTTTATTAATTAACGAGAACGCAGTTGTGGCGCTTCGTTTTACACTTTAATCATACAAAAACACACAGGACAAAGAAATAGGGAAAGAAGATAAAATATAAATTTACATGAATGCTGTGCCACAAACAGGAATGGAAAAAAAAAGTTAGGGAAAAAAATATAGAAAAAGGAGAATATTTATCTGTGACTTCTACAAAAAGCTGCGACTAAAACACGTGTGAGTTTTTAAATGGGAACTTGGGATGTGGGAAAGTTTCTTAGTAAAGAGGGGGTGGAGAAAGCGGAAAGGAGAGAAACAGAAGGACACACTGGTAATCTATGAGAGAAAAGAGTGAGTAGAATACGTGAATGTGACTGAAGTCTCTCTCTCTCTCTCTCTCTCTCTCTCTCTCTCTCTCTGAACCTTAAGTGCCTAGGGCACTTCCGCAAGGATTTTCCACAAATGCCTGTCCTCTGCCTTTTTTCCGCTTTTGCCCAGGTGAGCCCTTTATTACTCAACATCCTCTCTGTTGTTCTTCTCCATGTCTCTTTTGGTCTACCCTTACTTCTATTCCCCTGTGGTGTCCATCTTAGTGCTATTTTTTGTAGTGAGTTGTCAGTCATTCGGAGCACATGTCCCAACCATCGCCAGCGTCTTTCCTCAATAATTGCTGTCAGTGGCTTCATCTGCATTTCTGCCAATAAGATGTTATTTCTTATGGTGTTTGGGCAAAATATTTTTCTAATTCTTCGTAAACATTTAGTCTGGAAAGAATTCAACTTGTTTTCTATGGTTTTGGTGATTTTCCAGCGTTCACTTCCATAGAGTAGTACACTTAGAACATTACTCTTAAATATCCTGATTTTCGTATTCATGCTTAGTTTTTTTTAGATTTCCATATAGCCTGCAGCATTGCAAAAGCCTAGGTTTGCTCTAGTAAGTCTGCTTTTGATGTCCTTTGTGCTGTTTCTATTTTCTACAACTCTGCTGCCAAGGTGAGTGAAGTAGCGGATTTATAAATCTTGTGCAGTGAGGGGGATTCTGGAATACTGATTTACAGATTGTGTGATATAACGATGAAATGTGTTATTGATTCGCAATCACGG
Source organism: Achatina immaculata (assembly GCA_009760885.1). NCBI lineage: Eukaryota > Metazoa > Mollusca > Gastropoda > Stylommatophora > Achatinidae > Lissachatina > Lissachatina immaculata. Next base: position 12,617,266 of record CM019695.1, on the reverse strand, counting down.
TTTAATGCTAGCTGTTCTGGCTCGAAGAGTGGACCTTTTTGCTTACGTCACTCCACGCTTTAGAGGACACATTGATTGTAACCAGCGCTGGTACCAGACTATTTTGCGCCCTCAGCAAGACTAAATAAATTATGAGATTAAAAAAAACTGCACCCTACAAAAGTCAGTACTATACCCGTCTGAGTCTCCCCCCCCCCCCCCCCCCCCGCCTCCCTAGTTTTGCTTAATGGTAACACTGACTAGTTTTGCTTAATGGTAAAACTGATTAATTTTGCTTAATTGTAACACTGACTAGTTTTGCTTAATGGTAACACTGACTAGTTTTGCTTAATGGTAACAGTGACTAGAGTCTCAGTTTCATGTAAAAAGCTTTGATGTGAATGATGCAAACCCCTTGCTCAGATAAAAATAACAATGTCTGTAACAACTCTCATGGCATATTCAAAACCAGAAGGTTCAGCCCATACTTTTTTCCTGATGAATGATACAATAATATCTGGTAATTTTGCCAGTACCCGTTTCTTATTTAAGCTTTGCTCCAGCCATAGCTGGGGCTCCCATCCATGACAAACCCTGCGAGGTTTTCCTCAAACAAAGGTGATATCTAGCTTTCATAATTTCCAGAATATTCCTCTCGTAGTTCCTTTCAATTGATATAAAGCCAATAGTTTCAAAATTTTCTGAGTTTGTCATGGATTTCGCAAATAAAAATAGCCAGCTGAGCTGTATCAGTCTGTGCTTTCATCCAGCTCCAGAGAGTAAAATGTCCGTGCTAGCAAGTATGTTTTCAGTATGTCCTCAACATTCAGTGCCTGTTCTTCTACACTCTTGGTAACAGTTACTGGAGATAAAATTATCTTTAGATGAAGACACTGTCCGATTAGGCAATCAGAGACATATAGCTGATATGCTAGCGTCAGGGTTAGCGAACAATAGCTGACCAAAGCCCTGTCCTACCTTCCAATAACAGGCCTAGTTTGGCTAACGGGACAGGGATCACCATAGTCCCCACGGTGGTGGAGACTGCTAAAGAACCACTGCACACCCTCCTGCTTTTTAGCTGTACTCCGGGACTAAAAAAGTAGCTGCCATAACCCGCTCCCACGCAGATACGACGCTGTATCCCAACACTTCCACAGCATCGCCTGCAAAGAACACCAGCTCGCAGTTACAGGGAGATAGCACAAGACAAGACAAGACAAGATCTTTATGAAGGATAAGAGAAATGTTAATTGCCGTAAAATAGTTACTAATTATTAAGGTAAACAGAGGTGTATGGTTCAGTTTTACACAGTGAGGAAAGTGGGCAGAAACAAGAATGGCAGGAAGTAAGATTAGCACGTATAAATGAAGAACATACAACAATCCAATATTTCGGCAAAAGCCTTTTTAAAGGATCACAGAACAGATAAAAAAAAACGAAAAATAGAAGAAAAATTTAACACTTAGAGTTTTCTTTTATATCCATGCTGAAAAGCTAAGTGTTTGAAAAGCTAAGTGTTTAATTTTTATTTTTGGTTGAACTCTCTCTCTCTTTCTCTCTCTCTCTTGTCCCTTCAGTGCCCAAGTTATATGGGACTGCTGGTAGTAAGAGATGTCCACTTTTGTCAGTCCTTCGCTATCTTCTTGGTTGTCTCCCATCATCAGTCCTTTGTTTATCAGCATTCTCTCTGATGTACGTCTTCGTGTCTCTTTGGGCTATATGAAGTATCCAATCGTGTTCTTCGTCTTGAAAACAATCTTCGGTGTCGAAGGAGGCAGATATCAAGCTTAGGTGTTGCTGAACGAGCTGCTCCTCTTATGGCTGATTTGCATATTTGATCACTTTAACGTCAGTCATTAGTTGTGTTGCACGGACCAATCATTAGTTGTGTTGCACGGACCAATCATTAGTTGTGTTGCACGGACCAATCATTAGTTGTGCTGCACGGACCAATCATTAGTTGTGTTTCACGGACCAATCTCTTCGTGTCTGCGCCCTGTGCCGTCAGATTTACCCCTCGCTTCCTCCTCCTTCTCCAATAATGCGGCACACTAAAGCAGAGTCCTTCTCCGCGTTGCTATAATTTTCGTCAGTTCTTCTAAGACCTCGTTCATCATCATCATCATCATCATCATCAAGTGCCGTGTAGGTGCTTGTTGGCAGTTATGTTTCTCTACAGATGTCGGCCCTTGATATTTTCCATCAACTTAGTTGTTGACTTCCATGGCGTTAGATTTTCGGGTTTTTTTTTTCTTTTGGTCTTCCCCTACCTCTTTTATCTTTCCTGTTTGTTATGGTGTTTTCATGCCTTCCTTTTTTTCATTGCATGCCCAATGAATGATGCCCGTCATTTTCTTATGGATTTAATTAGGTGTCCTTTCCACATTTCTGTCAGACTTTACCTGTTTGTCATGTTAAGCTGTCTATGGCACTCTTTAACATTCTTCTAAGGAACCACATTTTTGTTGCCTCTTGTGATCTTTGCATCGATCTGTTTATTGTTCATGTCTCGCCTTTTGTAGATTATGATAAACTCAGTGTCGTAGTCATCGTAATCATTATCAGGTGCCGTGCCGACTGGCTAGGCTATTATGTTTCTCCATAGTATCCGATCCCTCATGCAGGCCATCAGCTCAGGTGGTGATCTCCTCTCACGCCATCACGTCAGACTATCCAGTATCATTTCTCTCGGTCTTCCCCCCAGCTCTTCTTGAATGTGGCATTTTAAAACTCTCTTTCTGGCGCTCAGTAACAGAACCACATGGACTCTTTTCCTCCACATATTCGCCATATAAAATCTGCATTTCTTTATGAAATGTAAACCATAACATACAGGAAATTCAATTTCTGACTCTCCGTATGCATAATAAAATAAAACATATGTCCATCAATCTCTATTCTAAACTAAACAAAGAGCCTGCATGAATTGGACGACACGTGACAAAGGTGATCTATCCTGCACAAGCAATGGCAGCTTCCTCTGTTTCATCAAGGCACCGCTTGCGACGAGCCTGTTGCTATGCAACGTTTAATTATTCGCGAGTGATTCTGTGGACGACCGGTGCTGAATTGTTTGAATCAACAAATCAATAGTTCGTATGTGTGGTCTCACTGGGTCAGGAGAAGAGAAAAAAATAATAAAACCGCTCGTGAAATGAAATAAGCATTGATAAACAAAAGCGAAGTTGATTTTCTGCTAGGAGGGACGTTGCGTGAGTTGGGTTACTTTGGCCCTTGTTTCCCCACAAATCTCTGCAGTATCGCCCCGGGCAGCCTTCCCTTTGAAGAACAGGCTTGTAATCACGAGAAGGGAATTAATAATCTAATATTTTGTTTCGTCACACCATTCGTCCGTATCAAGGGGAAATAATCAGTAAAATGATTTCTCAAAATACGAACATGAGAAATTTCTTCTTTTTTCTTCTTCTTGGAAATGTGAGCTTGATGGACTTTGCAGCCGATGCGGTGAAGAAACTGAGCCACATCACCATGTCAGATTTTGACGCGGAGGAACAGCGGCCTATTTTTGTTTAACTCTGAGTCTCTCTCTCTCTGAACCTTAAGTGCCCAGGGCACATGGGGCTTCCGCAAGGGTTTTCCACAAATGCCTGTCCTTTGCCTTTTTTTCTGCTCTTGCCCAGGTGAGCCCTCTATTGCTCAACATCCTTTCTGTTGTTCTTCTCCATGTCTCTTTTGGTCTACCCTTACTTCTGCTCCCCTGTGGTGTCCATCTTAGTGCTATTTTTGGTAGTGAGTTGTCAGTCATTCGGAGCACATGTCCCAACCATCGCCAGCTTAACTCTGAGTGGAGCTAGAAAAACTGGGGGGGGGGGGCGCGACACTTCTCTTGCAGACTCCACCGCCACGGGGGACTATGGCGGTCCATGGGCCGTTAGTCAGGATATAGTATCAACGGGAAGTCGGGACAGGATCTTGGTCGGCTATGGTTCGCCAACTGACGCTAGCATGCCAGCATACGGTTTGCTGACTGCCGAACTTACAGTGCGCCCCCCCCCCCCCAGTGCCTTCGTATAGATTTAAGTAGGTAGATTTGCTTTTATTAGAAATTCCCTTTTTTTGATATCTTAGCCGTCCATGGTACTCTTAATATTTTTTTCTCAGAAACCGCATCCCTGATCTTTGCACCGATCTGTTCACTGTCCATGACTCACTTCGTTACTAATAAGACTCGGAATGTGAGTATTAATCCTTCCGCACTATCACCCGCCTGCTATTCAGATGATCAATCGATCAAACGTTGTTTTCAATTATTTTAAAAACACACCAAATAGCTTTAGCATCCACGCGTGTAAAATAGTTCAATTTTTCTTCTCATGGGAGTTTATCAGCGGAAACGCCAAGATAGATAACCCATACTCAGGGGACTTAATTTTTAAAAACCTGTAAAAAAACTACCGAGATGTACAACCCTTTCTCAATGCGTTTAATGAACAAACAAAAAGTAAAATGAACAGGAACTCAGAAACAAGAAAACAAAGATACACAACCGACACTGAAGTTTATAATCAATAAAAACGCAAAAAATACATCCTTTATTCATACAAACACACACACACACATACACACAGAAACGAAGGTACATAACCCCTTACTTTTAAAAAAAAAATAGATAAAACATAATCAAGGGATTTTTTTAAAATTCATAATCTCTTCTGAAAGGTGGTCTTTCTACCCAGGTTAAGTAGATTTTTATCTACAAACCCTCACCACACACGTGGTAAAGTTATCTAGCGAGCCCATGCGGGAAAAAAAAAAAATCTCTTCTGAAAGGACTCACTTAACAAAAGGACAACGCTATAACCCTTTCTCAATGAAATTAATAAACCATAATCAAGGGACTTTTTTAAAATTCATAATCTCTTCTGAAAGGACTCACTTAACAAAAGGACAACGCTATAACCCTTTCTCAATGAAATTAATAAACCATAATCAAGGGACTTTTTTAAAATTCATAATCTCTTCTGAAAGGACTCAATTAACAAAAGGACACGGCTATAACCCTTTCTCAATGAAATTAATGAACAAAAGCACAAAAAGGTTACATATACCCGTGATAGAGAACAAATACCCCCCCCCAATGATATCACACACACATGCACGCAGGCAGAGGAGAGAGAGAGAGAGAGAGAGAGAGAGAGTACACACTATACACACAAATAAAGTCCTGTACAAGATACTTCTTTACCCTCAATTCTTATCTTTCCCACATTTGATTTCAATGGAACAAGACACAAAAACAGTCATGGTCTGTACTAAAGAAATGGCCAGAAAACGTTTCTGATATTTAAAAAAAAATAATTCCACCAAATAAGAACTTTCTAACTTGCTCATGATTAAAAATGAATACAAACAAAAGAATCATCCTCATGTGCCATTAACGAGAATGTCCCTCCACAGTTTCTGTCTTTCATGTTATACATCAGTTCTGTTGTTGTGCTTCTCCGATGCCATTTTTTTTTTCTAGAGCCATCTAAGATTTTCTTGGTCTGTCTCTCTCTTTCCTACCTCCCATTTTCCCTGTTGTCATGATATTTTTGATTCCTCCACTTCTCATTATATGCCCGGTGAATCTAGACTGTCTCTCTCCCCCCTTTCCCCCCTCCCTGTAATGTGTTTATTAAGGTTCGTCTCTCACCGGCTTTCCTCTGACATTCTTAATTTGTCATCTCAGCTGTCCATGGTATCCTTAACATTCTTCGTAGAAACCATATTTCAGCTGCCTCTAATTCTGTTTCTGTTTTTGTTAATGACCATGATTCATTCCCATATAGGAATACTGGCTCGATATAGCATTCCAAGACTCGTTTCCTAGTATCTATTGACAAAGACAGACTGCATAAAATAGATTTCATTTTCTGAAAATGCTACTTTTGCCTGAGATACTGTTTACTTTATACATATAATTTAGTGAAATCAAACTTGAAAGCTACAATAACCCTGATGGGAGTTGTGTAAAAGTTCCAGTGATAAACAGAATATCGAGGAAATGTTCACATTCTGTATCTCAGTGATTTGAACACCATTAGCAACTATTTTGCAATAAGTGAAACTTGCCTACCACCATCGGTGAAATGACAGACCAGCGTGTGATTAGTCTCAAAGTATGGTAATGTGGATAAAGCACTTTGGCCATAACAGAAATAAAAATACCAAGAAAATGATAATAACTCGGATCATGATTGATTGTCCTGCTGGGGTCCATAATCTGAGTTACAATTATTCCCTGTTTATCTTTCTATCCATCTTTCATGAAATGATAACTAAACTGTTCCTACATGAAATGATAACTAACCTGTTCCTACATGAAATGATAACTAACCTGTTCCTACATGAAATGATAACTAACCTGTTCCTACATGAAATGATAACTAACCTGTTCCTACATATATATTATTTATGAATCTATACTAAACTTTTGTTAGAGAAGTTTAGAAGTGAGAGAAGCTGAAGACAAATTATCTTTGTGAAGGGAATAAATATGATACACATTCAGACATAAACACTCTTGTTCTGATGTTGGTATCCAGAGAAGCTGTCACTTGTTTATATCCTGATAATGTCTAGTTATTTAGACCACTGGAAATGTGAAGATGATGTCTGATCTGGCAATGAGCGACCCATAGCTGACATGCTGGCATCAGCGTGGAGAATCATAGTTGACCAAGGCCCTGTCCCACATCTCCACTGGTCCTCTAGTAACAGGTTTAGCCTGGCTAACAGGGCCAAGGATTGCCATAGCTCCCATTGTGGTGCACAGTTTCACACCCCCTGGTGTTTAGCTCACTTCAGGGCCTGAAAAAAATAGATGCCTTAACCCGTTCCCAGTCTGACCATCTGAGCCCCACAACCCTCACCACATCGGCTGCAAAGAGCACCAGCTCACAGTTCCAGAGAGACTTAAGAAGACTGGGACCACTCTCATTCTTTTTTTTTTTTGTCTTGGACTTTTTCATCCAGTTTGTATCACTCTGTCTGTTCAGCTTTCGAAACTCTCAAGGCTCATTACTGGAGAAATAATCTGTCTCCATTCATCAACCATATGAAACTCTAAAGAGGACATTGTTAAGAGAAACCAAATTAGTAGGCGTGAAATCCCTTGATGGGGTTGAAAAGCTTGCCACAAACAGGAAAACTTGGCAAACTACCATGCGATCTGATAGGAAAGATATAAGTTGTAAGATGTAGGATTCATCTCTGCTCCTGGTTTTCAATCTCCTAAAACTATTTACTCCACATTCTCTTAGGTCTTCATGCACATCATCTCTCCATCTTTGCCTTGGTTTCCTCCTTGGTCTTGTCCTTCCATCTCCTGTGTTATATGTGAGTCTGATCTGACTGACTCTTTTCCAGTCTATATATTTCACTGTTTCTCCCTTCCATTTCAGCAGTCCAACTATTTTGCTGTAATGCATTACAGTGCTATATAGAGCCAGTGTTTTATTGCTGCTCAATCTACTTGTTATGACTTTTCACTCCACCTGGATTATCCCATGATCACATGTTCACTACACTCTGTGGTTACCACATTTCTATGGATTTCTATCAGTTTTTAATGGGGGGGGGGGGGGTGTGAAGATCCTGCCTGTTTTGGCAATTAGCAAACTCATAGCTGACTTACTAGCATAAGAGTCAGCCAGCCATAGCTGATCAGGACTCTATCCACCTCTCTGTTGATACCCACAGTAACAGGCCTAGCTTGGCTAACAGGGCAGGGATTGCCACAGTCCCCATAGTGGTGAAGTCTGCGACACAAGCAATGCACCCCCTCCCCACTTGTTTGCTCCATTCAGGAACCGAAAAAAAAAAAAAAATCTGCTTTGACCCGCTCCCTTGACAACAACATGATGTTGTGTCTCAACTTCCTCACCAAATCGGCTGAAGAAGAAGAAGATTCATTTTTATCTCATTCACATGAACTTTCCAACAACAAAAAAATCATCACATAATCTGCTCCCCCCCCCCCCACCTCACAAATCATGCCTTCTGACTTTTATCAAACACCCACTTGGCACCCTGCAGTTTCTTTCTTCACCAAGTTTAATGAGGTCATCTACCATATTATATTATCCATTTCTCTCATAACCAATTTCATATCCAATCACTCATTAGTCTTTCATACAGACGCTGAATAACCAGTGCCATAAAGAGTTAACTCTGCTATATCTCATATATATATATATAGTGTCTGGGAAAGATGAAGAAAACAAAAATCCAACAACTTATGCAGGCCTCTGAAACGGTATCAGGGGTTTGCAGGGGTTAACAGGGCTGAAACACACAAACACCATTTCTGACCACTCATTATTTGGACCTTCTTTCTGAAATGAGCTCTCTTAGGCCTCTCAGCCTCAAGCCAACAGAAATAAAAAAAATCTGGGAAAACAGAGCAAACCACATCTTAAAAACGAAAAACAAAAAACATTTAAAAAAAAAAAAACAGGAATGCAAATATCTGCAAAAATTGTAACAATTCAGCAAATACTTTCCCACTGCGATTGTTTAAGAAAACATCAGACATATCTTTCTCTCATCTCTACAAACACAAGCAGGTAGACCACCAATATCTTTCATCATCAATTATAACAACATTAATGAAATGTTAGTTAAATCAAATTCAAATCATGACCAAAAAAAATGGAAATCAATAATTCAGAAGCAATGTAAAAAGAGGAATTTATAAGTACAATACACTTATGCCACATTTTTCTCACCCTGTGGAAATTTTATTGTTTTATATTTGGATGGATGTTTTGGATTGTACCTGGCATCAAAATTTTTTAAAAAATGTTAACACATTTAAAAAAAACTCTGACCCGTACAACCGATTTTGTAATTCAAATCAATATTTCCAGTTTGTTATCAAAGGCATAAAAATCTGGACCCTTTTCCATTTATTATTATTGTTCTCCAATGTTACAAATCAAGGACAGAGAGCATTAATAGACTGAACACAATGGAGAATAATGTTTGTTTCTGATAACAATGGTAACTTAATTCAATAACTTTGCATCTGAAATCAATACTTGTTAACAATGACAATGGATGGAGCATGATTATGATACAGGATTCACATTTACTATATATTTGTGTGTTCGATATTGTTTAACATCACCAGTACGAGATATTTCATGCGTTATGTCACCGCTTTGTATCTGTGACTTTTCTTGTATGGATACTCTAATCATGTATGAAAAAATTAACCAATAATAATAATAATACATGCAATCTCAAACAGATGTAACCATCCAAATCACACGAAAGATTATTCGTGGTTTATATTTTCACAAGGATTTTATAATTTTCTTCTTTCTTCAGTGTTCAAGTTTTCTATTACGTGAATGTCACATCCTTTTTTTGCCACAGTTATGTCAACAGTTTCCTCCAGGATTCCGAGATAGCCTCATAGCTTCTACCTCAGGTCTAGCGTTCCTGGCAGATCTAGTGTTGTACATCTGTGTAAAATATTAAGGTAAAATTCTCCTTTCCATGCCATTAAAGCATAATGGGAATACGGTGTTAGGCCAGTATTTTCCATGACCTTCAGCACATGAATGTGTGATGTGGTCAGTATCACGCCTGGTAAAATATCACCCTATCTAAAAAAGAAAGGGGGAAAAAAAAAGGGACAGGAACGAGCACATAGTTGTAATGTTTAGGATTAGGTCTTAATTATACAAAAAACATACAGGGTGACAGAATAAGAAAAGAAAAGAAGGTCTAAATTTACATGTATGACACGTAACAAATAACTGAAAAAGTAAGCACTTACGATTAACTTCTTTGCTGTACCTTCTCTGAAACTGTCTGAGAAATACTGTTCTAGATCTTTCATCCCTTTTCTCCACAATCATATTACCTCCCTACAAAGCTATCAATCTCCTCATTCTTCATCTCTGACTAATATTCTAGACAATTTACCCTTTCTCCACAATCATATTTCTTTCCTACTAATATCTCCTCTTTCTTCACCTGTGACCAATATTCCAGACACTTTACCACTTTCTCCACAATCATATTCCTTTCCTACTAAGTTATCCAAAACAAGCTATCAAGTGGAACACAACAGGCCGAAGAAAAAGAGGCAGACCGCGTGAAACTCTGAAGAGGACATTATTAAGAGAGGCCAAATTAACAGGCATAAAATCCTTTGATGAGGTTGAAAGACTCGCCGAAGACAGGAAAAATTGGTGAACTACTTTGCGAGCCCTATGTGACGTTTAACGGCACGAGAAGGATATAAGATATAAGATAAGACTAAGTTATCCATCTCCTCTTTCTTCATCTGTGACCGATATTCCAGACACTTTACCCCTTTCTCCACAATCATATTCCTTTCCTACTAAGTAATATCTCCTCTTTCTTCACTTGTGACTAATATTCCAGACACCTTTCTCCACAATCATATTACCTTCCTACTAAGTAATATCTTCTCCTTCTTCACCTGTGACTAATATTCCAGACACGTTTCTCCACAATCATATTACCTTCCTATTAAGTAATATCTTCTCTTTCTTCACCTGTGACTCATATTCTACATCTTTCACACTACTATATTAAAGCCCCACTGCCCTGACAACCTTTGTATCTCTCTCCCCTTTCCCTCTTTCTTTACTGCCAACTAATCAGATTGGTATCACAATATAAAAAAAGGCCTTCATATAATCACTCCCAAAATTTCACTACACACATTCTCAGACACAGCTTCATACAAATTACAGCAAAGTTCTCATTTTTATTCCACTCTTACTAGTTACACATCATATATATATATAAATTCATATGTTCTTTTCTCCTCCTTTTTCATCACCCTTTATGGTTGTGATGTAAGCTGAAATGTCACAAAAGCGTACTTGATAAAGAATAAAGCTGTATATACCTCAGTCATGTGCATGTCCCTTGCGGAACTTTGCCTCCCTAACAGCTCTCTTGTAGACCTCTCATTTGTTAGCAAGATGCCCTGCTGCTGATGCATCCACTTGCAGGTTATCAACGATGTCTTGCAGCCATCCTTACCTTGGTCTTCCTCTCTTTCTTTTTCCCATTACGTATCTTTCCAAGATGGTCTTCTCTAAATTCTCATTATATTTAATGTATCCAAAATATTTAAGTTTTCTCTGTTTAATCCTGTTTACTGTCCAACCTTCTTCAATATTAAGTTCTTGTAGTATGGATATATTTGTTCTTTTTTGTGTCCATGATATTTGAAGAACTCTTCTGTAGCATTTACATTCAATATATCACTGTATATACCACTTCTTAAAAACAGTTCAACATTTTGTTATCACAGCTGTACTGTGGTGGCTTTCTGTATATTTCTATATTTAGTTTTATATAATTATACCTAAAAAAAAAAACTATCTGTATAAAAAGGACAGTTTTTTTTTTTCAGAAAATTTCAAACGGGGATAAATGTTGGGTGGAACTGTCATTTTCTATCACTACATACTGTGTGATACAGAATCTCAAATAGTGAAGTAATATAGTATAGTGTTTGTGTGATTCTGTTAAAATGATGCTTCCATTGAACATTAATGAAACAATTATCACCTTCTAGATATAACAGAAAAAAAAACAAACTCAAGCTTCAGTTATACAGGGTGTTCTGAAAATCCCTTTGCACTCTTCAGAGGCTACTGTAGGAAGACACAAGCAGTGACACAGAGAAAAAGGGTGTTATTTTGTATAGAGATTCTCAAAAGTTTTAGACATACCTTACTCAGTGTTAGCCCCCCGCCCTGCCCCCCCCCCTTGTGACATGGCATACATCAATGCAATAATCAAGACCCTCTCAGATTTCATGTGGCATATATTAAGTAACAGATGGAATGAAATCTGTGATCCACTGTTTCTGAATGTTTGGATCCTGCAGAAATGCAGAAAAGCACTGTTTTTAATATACCCTCATAAAAAAAAAAGTCAGAAAGGTGTCAGGTCAACGGATCTGGGAGGGCACCTACAGTGTCTGAAGAATAAAGGAACTTTTGGAACACAGTACATTCTCTTAAATTTGTATTGCCTATACATGTATGGGAAACTCATATATACATAAAACTCGCTCACAAGTGTGTTATATAGCACAGGATAACAAATATCAGTACCAAACTATGAAACCCTAAAAAAAAGTCACCAGCAATGAAAAAAGAAATTTTTTCTGATAATATGCCTAAAACAGCCATTGTTCATTATACTTTTATATATAAAAGCTTCGTTCCCACCCTCTACCTAAATTTGAAAACTTTTTCCCCAAATTGGCATGTTTTTTTTTTTCTATCTTGATTAACATTTGACAAAAGCAATGAAAAAGCTAAGAGGATGACAATACAAAGACACAGTCCTTAACATAAATATATAGGTCAGTACTAATTTTCCATAGAATTTCAACTTATCAGTATTTATGCTTGTTAATTACCATCTCATATTGTTGGCAGGCAGACTTTTGGTGAAAACATGGACACCAAAAAATTCACAACCTGATTATACAATACACAAAGAAAGGACAAGAAATACAATGAAGGGAATAATTTGACTAAAAAAGAAGCATTAGCTAATAAGCACAAAAAAAAATGATGAGATAGATCTTGACAATATCAAGTGTTGATCTAAACTGATTGTTAGAAGTTGGAAGGAGGGGGTTTGGTTATATCGTTGAAAGAACCATCACAGTCACCATGCTGCCATTTTGGAAAGTCATAGTTTTCAGTGTCATGGTTATGACACTTTGGGTTACGTACGATTTCATGTCATATCTTGGATATTTCGATGCTATATTTTTCACCTTATATGATACACTAGCATGTAAGACACAGCTTTAATTTAAGAATGAATATTTTTTTTTTTTACATTTTTTTAAATCCCACATCTTCCATGAATATCATAGCCTTTTCTCTCAACTGGGCTTTGGTCAAGATTGTGTGCTACTTGATATTCTCCTACTGAACTTCTTAAGCAAAGCGTGCAACCAACTTTATAAATACAGGTATATCCAAACTCACAGCTGAACCTGTGTGGGTTAACTTGCTCGGGGTTTACTGATTAGCTCAGAAAAACTGTTGAAGTGGTACAGACCTATACATCTATCACTAACTTCACTTTTTCAACACAAATTATAGCTGCAAGTTTCAGCATATTCATTACTTAACAACTTTACCAAGGATTTTTTTGAAATATATGAACTATGGTGTATCTGAGCTTCATAATTTTAACAATTTTAGAAAGGGTTTACTAACATTACTGTTCACCACAGAAAACTCATATACCCGATGAATGCTAGGTTGATGATGACATTAGCTCTCATCCATGAGAGGCATTAGCACCAAAATAACAACTGCCACCTGGTGCTTCCAGCATCAAGGTACCAATAACAATCATCATACAGATTTCACACAGATATCTGGTTTAAATATTCAACTGATGATTCATCCACTCTCAGAAGTAAAGAGCAAAATGTTACAGTACATAAATACGGAACATCACTATATGCCTGAAAACACATAAAGTAAGGTTATTGAGCGACATTATGCTGGCTATCGGTATTTTAATATTATTCCAGTCGTGGCTTTTACATGCCCTTGCTAAATTATCCATTTTCTGCTGTAGATCTTTCTTCATGTAGCTAATGCACATCTGATTAACTTTATGCAAAAACCTACATGAAAACAGTCAGTGTACAGTTAGAACAAATGCAGGACACTCCAACTATTCATCATAAAATCTAGAGCAAGGCGGGGCTGGGTACTATCTCCCTCACTATTCATACCACACAATGACAACATCCTGCAGAGATGCTAACATACATAGTAAAAATTCCACCACAAAACTGCCCAGCCCATCTCCAGAAACAATGCCGATAAACATGCAACACCTTTCAGAAATAGGTGGACCATAAAAGAACTCCCTTTTGCTGATAATCAGGCACTTACAGCTACATCAGAGAAAGACCTACAGCAGAACATGAATAACTTGGTACAGGAATGTAAAAGCCATAACACGAAGATCACTGCTGAAAAAATGGAAGTCATGACCATAGCCAGAGAAGAAACCCCAACAAAGATCTTCTTGGATAACCAGTTCCTGAAACAGGCGAAACATTTCAAACACCTAGTTAGCATAATATCATCCTTAGGGAAAATTGATGCTGAGATTGAGAACAGATGCAGTAAAGCAAATCTGTTCATTGGAAAAATGACTCCTTTGCTGAAAAACAAATAGATCACAACAAACAAAAAGAGCACAGCACAACACAATTTTCCTTCAAACTCTATGCTATCAATGTCAGACATAGACACTAACAGCCAAGAACAAAAGAAAAATCATGACAGAAATGATATCTTTAAGGAGAATACTAAATGTGACAAGAAGAGACCATATAAGAAATGACACCATCAGGGCAAAGGTTGGAGTAACACCAGTATTACATTATATCCAGAAACAGCGAGTCAAATGGTTGGCCACATTACACAAGTATCACCGGACAGTATACCACAAAAAAACAATTCACACTAGGATCTGTAGGTAACAGAGGAAGAGAATGCCAACACAAGAGATGGAGGGAGGAGATTACAGAAACCTTAAGTATCTCATTTATATGAAGCAAACTGCTATGCCCTAACAAGACGTCCCCTCAATGCTTAAAGCTATGTGTGGAAGGAGAAAAGATTTTGCTTGTAACTATAATTAAATCATTCATAATCATATATACCGCTTTCTAGAGTCATCAAGAGTCTAGTGTTAGTGTGTTAAACATGGGTGTTTGGGTGTTAGTCTAGTACCAGTAACCTTTACCCCCAAGGCCTATCCAAAACTAATCACTGGGGTACAGAATGCAGGGTGATTTTTTTTTAGATTTTTGTTTTGTTTTGAAAAAAAAGAAAAAAAAAATTGCAATGCACAAACTGTGGCAGTGAAGTCTTTCTAAAAGAGATCAGGCTGAAATTATTAATGCTTCGTTCTCAATCATTCTATCTGGCAATTTTTATCCTCCTCTTGCCAATGGCATAAAGCTCTATTAGGTTCCTCCTTCTGCTCTGTTACTTGTTATTTTAATGTGCACAACTACATTAGCCTCTCTCTAGTTAGTCATTTATATGTGTATGTAGTTACTTATTGTTAATTATGTTATGTTATGTTATATGAGCAGCATATTTGTAGAATGTCTGGAACAGAGTGAAAGTTGTATGATAAAGGGCAGAATGTCAGATGGGACTGTGTGCCCAATTCTTAACCCTTTTGAAATAAACATCAATCAATCAATCTCCCTGCTGCAAACTGCCGAAACCTCACAGGGTGCTAAATTTAAGTACATTACATAGCTCATGGTGAAATGAGTTTGCTAGCCTACAGCAAGACACTAGTAGAAGAAACTAAAAGGGCTTGAACACTGCATCAAGTCCACACAATACATAACATCCCAGCACATCCATAATACTTACGCATGAGAATGATATCAAGGCATCTTAACACATCTATAGCGGTGAAATGGTTAATCTTTACTTGCCTCCCTCAAACAGTTAATCCAAGTTCATTAGGGATTACAGGGGGCGGAAAAAAAAAAAAAACCCACAGAAAATTCCAGAAGTTCAACATTCTAAAACTTTTTCCAGTCACACTGAATTCAATGAGGTACAACATTCCATCAATCTATTCCTGGTTTAGCATTCTACTACACTATTAAAAAAAAAAAACCACACAATTAAGTGCCTTCCTATGTGACAGTAGAAGTAAAGCATCAAATAAATGAGTGCACAAACAATTTTACTGTATCACGTCACAAACATTTCCCAAGAGAACAAACTTTTGAAACATTGCATAGCTCTTTATATATCAAAAACCCCGTACATCTGAAATAATGTTAGTATTCATACCAACATAAACAAAACAACAACCTTTATTTAAAAAAAAAAAAAAAACTAGGATAAGTTTTGTGTGTAAAATTCATCTTTCTCTTCATCCAAACTTGCATGTGCAAATGTACATAATAAAACTCTACTAACAGATGATTCTGAACACTTGCAGTTTATATCTTGACAGCTGGAAGATCATTAAAGTTTAAAAAACAACAAAAAATGACAGACAAGAACTGGCAGAATTTTGGTGGAAGGGTTATAATTATGACCATGCTAAAGTAAACATATAAGTAAGTACTCATATGATACAAGTCATCATTACAATAAGCTACCTACAGCCTCACACTTGCCAAAGAAACGACAAACAATTGATACCCATTCTTTTCAGTCTGGCACTTTACAAATACCATTTCGTACCTGACCTACTAATATCTGGACTTCTTGATGAATATTTGTACTTTATGCCTTCGTTTCCTGCAACTGGCCTACTAAGTGCCATGGAAAAAAAAAAAAAAATTGATCTAACTCTGAAGGCCAAAAATCTTGAGAAAGCACAATGACCAATGGCTATTTCCACAGAATATGATGACTATATTTTCTGCTGCAACCAATCCCTACCACCCCCACCCCCACCCAGAAGCTCTCTTTCTGAAATACTGTTTGTGCCTGGTGTCCCTGCAACTGTAGCCTTTTCTTTCCCTTACTCATCAGATCCTCCCACGTTCTGTAAAACTTCACAATACACCTTCATCTACATTCACTTCACTGATCCATTACTAACTGTATTCATCACTTCACTCACTTCTGTGTATATATAATAACACATTTAAAAAAAAAACCTGTCATAATCAGTAGTACAAAATCTCATTAAAGGAAAAAAAAAAGAAAAAGAAAAATTATCATTACCCAAGTCAGACAGTCTTACAATCTTACTAAAATTACTACAGTTACTAGTAAATAGGGAAGAAGAACTAGAATTACTTCTCATCTATTATATTTATAAAGAAAACAAAAAACAAAAACAACAACAAAAAATGACAATGTACTGAGTACATGACCTGAGCAAATGATTAGACTTACAGGCTCCCCAAGACTCTGGGACTATCACTGTGTCCAGCTTCTGCCAGCCCTACTGAAAGACTGGCACTAGTCACTGCTAAGGAGGAAGGCCATGAAGTAAGAAAGGAAAAAAAAATACACCATCTCAAGAAAAGGCTTGAGTTCTTGATGTAAAACATAAATCACTAATATCTCATCATGATAAGCACTGACACATCATGCTTAAACAACCAGTTTCTCTTACAGGGAGACATGAGCTTAAATCAGTGTCGACTGCAGAATCATCTTCATCATCATTCTGCGTTGCCTCCCCATGGAAGATTGGCTGCAATGCATCTCCACTCTGCTCTGTTTCATGTCTTCGCAGAACACTCAGCCAAGCTTGTCCCTATCCATCTCTTGATGCTGTCCACCCATCTATATCACTATCGCCTTCTTGTTCTTTTCCTTTTGATCTTGCCCTTAAGAAGAGTCTTCAATATAGTACTGTGACCTTTGACATCCCCAAAGTATCTTAGCTGTCTTGTTTTTATGATTTTCAATATTTCTCTTTTCACTTCTACTTGGTTTAGCACTTCGTTGTTTGTTTTCTTTTCTATCCATGGGATACGCCCTACTCTTCTGTATATCCACATTTCGAAGGCTTCAATTTTCTTTTCTGTTGTTGTATTCAAGGTCCAGGAGTCTACACCATAAAGGAATATTGAATATATGTAGCATTTTATGATACATAATCTCAGTTGCTGTGATATTTGTTTTGATGTAAAGATCTTCTTCATTCTGCTGGAGGTGTTTTTTTGCCAAACTTATTATTTTGTTAATTTCCGTTTCACATTTTCCATCCTCTGTTATCATGTTATCACGTGCCTCAGATACATGAAACTTTTCCGCAGACTGCAGAAACATGTGTCTGAATGAGACTGGACTGCAGAAACATGCATAAAATGAGAATGGACTGTGAAAACATGCATAAAATGAGACTGGACTGCGGAAACATGCATAAAATGAGAGTGGACTGTGGAAACATGCATAAAATGAGAGTGGACTGTGGAAACATGCATAAAATGAGAGTGGACTGTGGAAACATGCATAAAATGAGAGTGGACTGTGGAAACATGCATAAAATGAGAGTGGACTGTGGAAACATGCATAAAATGAGAGTGGACTGTTTTGTGACTTTCAGCACTCAATCTCTAGTAAGACTGGGAAGATGGTGAGATGATGTGATTGTTTTTTGTTTGCTTTTTTTTTTTTTAACATGCCAATATTTCATGCCCTCTGTGGCAATACACTAAATCAGACGAATACACGATGCAGTTTCATTAAGAAGGTTATCACTGGCCTCATTTGAGAGAAAGAAAGAAACAAAAACAAAAAAAAAACAAAAAAAAAGCTTAACCTGTACATACTTGAGCTTCCAACGGGGTTTAACATTTACAATACAAAAAAACACTCCTCAAATACACACAGAAACACAACAACAAAGAAGACCTACTTACATTCTTGCATGCCTCACAAAGAATCATTCCAATTTTAGATGAGCAAAATAATCAAGCCAAGTAAGAGGTAACAACTGTAATATGAGTTAACGTAACTTGGAGAGGAGTTGCCTCTAAATACTTGTATCTACTTCAAAACAAAAGGTGCTGATATATCGAATGGGGGAAGATACTCTACTTTATGACGTTAACACCTTAACCTTGAACTGATTAATTAATAAAAGAAAAAAATAATAATGTTTGATGAATGAAGCCTTAAATTATTACAGAATAAAAGCACAGGAATAGATAAAAGACTTCACTGTAGAGCAAGGCACTGTCATAGAAGAAATTATTATAGAGAAAAGCACTGGAACATAATGTGGAAATTATTACACAGGAAAATACTGGAACAGAAAGTGGAAATTATTACAGAGAAAAGCAATGGAACAGAAAGTGGAAATTATTATAGAGGAAAGTACTGGAACAGAAAGTGGAAATTATTACAGAGGAAAGTACTGGAACAGAAATAGGATATTATTATACAGAAAGATACTGGAATGGATTGAAGAATACTTAAATTCTTATAGCAAAACACACACACACACACTCAAAATAAAAGTCCTGTAGAAGATAGCCAAGAAAATTCTAATTAAAATGTTTTAGATATGCAAAAATATTATATAAATTTCTGTGGTAACAAACAGTACTAGATTAGACAGATGTAGCTTGTCATACAGCTGAAGAAAGAAGAAAGTAACAGAAGAATCTTACTTACATATTATTAAGTTACTAAAAATTCACAAGAGAAGAAAGGAGGGCACATTTTCTTCAATTCTTGTGTAGCAAAACCTACTATAGTGGACAGAAGCAATAACTGATCTCCGCAGCACTTTTATGTTGTAGAGATGTGAAGTGTCAGTGCCTTCATATTTCTAGGCTACTATAGCATTTGAGGTAGGGAACCCCAGCACCTGTTTTTCACTGCCTTTTTGCTTTCTCAGGAAAAACCCCAGGTACCCATTCTTTGAGACCATGTTGACCCCAGTGATAATCAGTCAAAAAAAAAAAAGGACTTTAGAATAAAGAAAGGAAAAAAAAGGAATCAGAAATGTGTATTTAAAATGTATGTACAGCATTAAGTGGCAGAACAACAAACAATAAAAATCTGCTACTAAATATCTCAAAGTACTGCAGCTGATCTCATGTATCATAAAGTACTGCAGCTGATTAGCTGCATGTATCATAAAGTACTGTAGCTGATCTCATGTATCATAAAGTACTGCAGCTGATCTCATATATCATAAAGTACCACAGCTGATCTCATGTGTCATAAAGTACCGCAGCTGATCTCATGTATCATAAAGTACTGCAGCTGATCTCATGTATTATAAAGTACTGAAGCTGACCTCGTGTATCATTAAGTACTGCAGCTGATGAGAACAAAGTAGGACACTAACAGTGTTGATTTTGTCGTAGAACACAGCACCGCATGGTTAGACTTCGAACAAAAAATCGTAGACAAAGCACTTTAAACCTTTCTAGGTAGTCATGATTTTCTGCTACACAGGCTTTGCTTTAAAACACTTTTTTTTTTTTTTGAGTTGTGAGAGGTAGCAAAGTTGTTTGGTGTGATATGCTCTCGTGGCTAGATAGTTGCATCCTACTAGAATCCGTGATTCAAGTCACAAGTAAGTCTCTTGCCATTTTTCCTTCTCTCAAATCTAAAAGTGCTTTGTCTATGGTTTTTCGAAGTCTAATCATACAACGTTGTACTCTATCATTTTACTGTGTGAAGAGCCTCGTTGTTGTCTATTTGTAAAAAATTTGTAATTGATATGATCATAAAATAAAAAAAAAAAAAAAAAGACTGTATGAAAACAAATGCTTGGCCTGGCTGGCTGCTGCAGAAAAGGGCAGTTTGTACTTTCAAGAAGGTAAGAAGGAAAAAAAAAAAAAGAAAGAATAAGAATATGTAAGACACTGAAGTGTTTAAATTTATCACAGAACAATCCTGAAACAAACAGAATATAATGAATACTAACTACACTTTACATTCACGTGATTAAATTAAAAGAAAAAAATCCAATTATGCAACATTAAGACTGGATTATACCCTATATAAAATGTACAACTATATCTCTGATATAATTAATGAAAGAGGAAGCAGTCCATTTACTGGAACATCAGATATTCCAAACTTACAGATTTAAAAAAAAAAAAAAAGGTGGGGGGAGTTCTATATGTAGAACAAAAACTAATCTCTCTCTGAGATTTAATTTTAAAAAAAATCCTACTCCATAATCCCGAAAAGTGAATTTTAACATTGTTCAAATATAATAAAAAAATAAATATTACTTATTATGTTTTTTTTTCTTTTCATCTAAAACATAAAAAAAAAAAAATCTAATACCGGTACAATCATTTAAATTCGGAATAAAATTTTATTGCAGATAAGTTATTAATCGTTTCAAGTTAAAATTCATCTTTATCCCTTTGTGTATGCTGCTCTTCCTTCTCTAGTACAGCCTCTTGGGATGTTGAGGAGGATGTAGATGATGATGAAGATGAAGAAGATGTCAATGATTGATCTAAATTAGACTTCTCTATAGACTGTGATTTTAAATTCCGAGCTAAACTTTCATCAAATTTTTGCCTAATCTCATGACGGATAATATTCTCCGTTATGGAAGACTGGGTTTCTGACAATGTGGAAGCAGCGTCAAATGACTCAAACGAGGTCCCTGACCCTGAGGAAGACTGATCAGAACTATGAATGCTGGGTGAGTCTACACTGCCTGACTGAAGTTCACACTGCTGTTCTAACGGCTGTTGTTGTTGTTCCTGATGTTGGCTAATCTGATGTTGTTGACCTTCTGAAGCATCTGAAGCGTCTTTCTTTGTGCTCAGTTTCTGTAAATCTGCCCCTGAATTTACATCAGGATTGGAAGCATGGGATGATGATGATAACCCATTTTCCAAATCTGTGTGAACTGTAATGACTGGCTGAGGTATCTCCGCATTTGGAGTCTCCTCCATATGTTTACTTTTGCCAATAAAAACAGCCTCTCCTTCAGGGAAAACGTGTCTTACTTTGATCATCTTGGTAAAATGAAGCATTGCTTCAAGTGATGCGCTGTCTATCCGGTCTATTGAGAAGAAAGCAGATTCCATGAACCTGGCTATGGCCTTCATGTACTCCTGAGACTGATCTAGCTGCTCAAAGTTTGTGAGATGCTGCAGAGTATGGATCACATCCAGATACATCTCATTCAGATTGGGTTTCTCAAAGCTAGACAGCCTAAAATGCAGGTTGAATGTGAACATCTTAGAGCCATCAGGCAGCGGCTCATACTTCATTTTCTCATTGACATCATCACTGGCTCCTTCTTCTCGAGGGGTTACTTCAACATTCAGATGGAAAAACTTTGTGCCTGCTTGCAGAAAATACTTCCTGGCACTTGTATCTAAAAAATCATGATGATAAAACGCATGGTCTGATTTAGAAAGACTCTCTGATGATGCGTCTGAGCTGGGCCATACAGAAGCTGTTGGTGCCGAAGGACTCTCTTCTTTGGTTGGCTCTTCAGTGACGCTGCTGTCACCACATTCTGAAATGGTTACAACTGGGAGCTGTGGTGATGATTCTGTAGAAGCAGGCTCTTGGACCCCATCAGGACCTGTGACTGTTGTCGGTGTTGGAACTTCACGATCCGAAATGCCTGTGAAGAAAGATGAAATACATGGTATAAATAAGAAAACTTTCCTACAGTGTGGAGCACACAGCTGGCACTCGCAAGCAATAAGCAGCCTATGACTGCCATGGGTGAAGAAAAAAACCTTTCCTTCTGCCTCCACAAAAACATTAAGCGGTCAAATGCCGTTAGTCACTTGACAAACAACAGGTAAAGTTTCCAAAAGAGCTCTGATTACCTAAGTACTTTACAGATCTACAGACCCAAGAACGGACAAGAAAGGCTTGGGCATAAGAGACAATCACTCAACCCATAGCATCCAATAAGTACAGGCATGTTATTCTAAGTTCTGTGCATGAAAGTATAACTTATGTATCATGAAAAACACATTTTTCAAATGTCTTCTGAAATTTCAAATTTTTGTCTTGATAATGAAGGAGAAACAAGATGTCTGTTCTGTTTCTTTTCTCCATCTTCTGTAAACACTGGCAACTTGAATATATTTTTCTATCTTTTTCCACATCTGCCCTTAAAATGGTGGTGGTTGCACATATCACAGCTGTAACTGTGCCTTTTGGCTCAACACATCCCTATTCAGCATGGCTTATTTCTAGGACCAGGTTTGCCTTCCTATTTAATCTCTACAAGTCTACTAGAGTCTGTTAACAGACAGAATCACCAAAAGGCAGAATAGAGTCTTGACCACCTATAATTCACCAACCCTAATGCAAGCAATCAGCTATGGGTTACTTACCACTACCTCATTCAGCATGAGCATAGCATCTTCAGCCTCTGTGTTCCCGAGTGAAGTAAGCTGTGGCCAGTTTCAGATCATTAGCAGTCCTCATAAAAACTTGGACTAGGCTGGTGAGGGTATTGGTCATGTGCTTCTTCAATGGTCATACATATTCTTTTCCAAGTCACTCAAAACTAGAAGACTTCTGGAAAGTCAGGGTGTTTGTACTGATTCCCAGAGCTTGCAAACTATTGCTGACCAAATTCCTGTCTTCCTTCTTAGCTGTCTACAAGGTATTTAAATGGCTTTTCAAAAATATAAAATACTTACAGATATATGGTTTTGTTCTGTACTCGGGAGCTCTTAATTTTAAATTGCCAGGAACACTAAAAATAGGCACCATATCATTTCCCAGTAAAACATCATGACATTGATTCTTTATTATATAAAAAAAAAAAATCTACAGTGTGTTATGGATGTTGTTTCGTAAGTAAAGAGTTAAAAAGCTCTCTGGAAACAGGCCTATAACAGCAGCTCAATAAACAAAGTAGAGATATATGAGAATACAGTCACTACGAAGTTAAAAGAGAGGAATATACACTATAGTTAAGTAGGCAGGCAATGTTCTTAACTTCACTAGGATGGCAATGTTCTATCTTCTTGCCTATGTCTCAGAAAACAAAGAAAAGCCCTGATATCTGATTAACACCAACACTGTCATTCATCATCAGCCAGAAGACCAAAGTGCTTGGATTTAAAGTAATCACAACATGAATGACACTTGTCATTTCATAACTGAAACACAAAACGAAAAAAAAAGAGCAGATACCCAACCAATTCTCCTTCAACTCTTCCACTCCCAAAATGCACTGGCAGTGTTGGTAGATCTCGCACATCAACGGCTCAGAGTGATATTTAGGCAAAGTCATGATAAAATAAAAAAAACATTTCTAAACCAATCCTCCTCGGAGGCCAGAGAAAAAGAGGCAGACCGCGTGAAACTGAAGAGGACATTGTTAAGAGAGGGCAAATTAACAGGCATAAAATCCCTTGATGAGGTTGAAAGACTCGCCGAAGACAGGAAAAATTGGCGAACTACCTTGCGAGCCCTATGTGACGTTTAACGGCACAGGAAGGATATAAGATATAAGAAACCAATCCATGTTTTTAAATTATAGAATAACTCCTTTCCAGTTTTTTTCTACTGAAGCACCTCTTCAAAGTTTATGCTAGCAGATTATGGAAATTAACTCGGGAATAAAAGCGTTCAATTTTCTTATTCTGTCTATATTTAGATCTTTCTACTTTTAACATTGTTTCTGAATTTTAGCTGGCCAAGACCCTATTTCTTTCCTTCATGCTCTTTCTAGTCTACTCTTTCATTGTCTGGGTAATTTATATCAGAGAAGTTCTCTGTTTTGTTAATGGTTTCTCCAACATCCACATCTTATCCAGCTTTACACTGTACTGTTTTTCTAGTTCCAAAACATCAGTACAGTTTTCGAGGTTGCAATACATCAGTGCAGTTTTCCTTGTTACAATAAATCAGCAACAGTATAGTTTTTCTAGTTACAATACATCAGCAATGGGACAGTTTTTCTAGTTAAAATACATCAGTAACAATATAGTTTTTTTCTGGTTTCAGAACTTCAGCAACAGTACAGTTTCTATGTGTTTCAATTTATCAGCAACAGTATAGTTTTTCATCAGCATAAAATTTAAGACTTTTTAAAAATATATTTTTAACACAACAGATTGTCTTTTATGAATCCAGTAACTCTCTTTCATCTCATGAAAACTAGAAAAAAAATCTTTTTTTTTTTTCTGGATGCTCAATTTTTAACAAACAGAAAAACTGTCCAACAATTTATGAAAATGCAACATTAAATTATTATGCAATAGATACACCCAGCATTTCAAACTCATTTTTCTTATCAGCTTACCTGCTTTTGACGTGAGTTCCACAAGAACATCTGGAAATTTGTTCAGAGCTTCGAAAAGATCTCGCCCTTGCGTCCAGAACAAGAACACCATTGGAATCGTCACATCATTAGTGCCATCCCCTGACATTGCGAAGAGACTCGTCACCTCACTGGATGAGCCCTGAGCTTGATCCAACACAATCCCACCTATAGCACCTTTACTTTGCAAGTTTCTTGCCTTGTCGACAAACATGCAGTCCCCTCTCTCTATGATGACAATCTTTCCTTGAATCTCATTACCGTTTTCAATGTCAGTACAGGCTTTGAATGGTCGAGCGATGGCCAGATTTCCACGTATCGGTGGATTTTTGCTTAGGTCATATCCAAACTGTGCTGGCCCTGCCCTGTAGACAACTTCACCTTTGAAAGGATCTGATACAAGTCTGATATACATGGGCTCATGCTGACTGTCCAGTTTTTGAGATTTACTAAGTTCGATCATCTCCTGCATGAACTGCAACCCTGCCTCGGCATACGCAGGAGATAAAGCCTCAGAGGAAGTGTGCAACAACTGTATACGACCATCTGGCATGGTGGCAATCCTAATGCCCATGTTACGCAGAATCTCCAGATGATTTTTGTTACCAGCTACAAAATCAACAGCTTTCAGTCTCAGAGGCTCAGTCTGAAGCCTGGGATGCCTTTTATCCACCAAGTCCCTTAACTGATGCCTTAGCCTGTGCGGATAACCAGGGCCCTCAGAGATGGTCACATGATAGTTGCGGCAGGTACCTCGCTCATCGTCATCATCACTACTCTCATCATCAACATTTATTTCTTCATCAGCAGCTTTTGCCATCTCAGCCACCGACATCATGTCAAACTTATAGATATCCGGCCGGACTTTCGGTGGCACCTTCCATGAGTAGTTTCCCACTGACAGAGTTAAGGGCAGCAGGTGCGCCTCAGTGGTGAATATGAAGTCATCAAGGTCCATGATGATATCCTCCTTCTCAGAAAACAGCAGGTACAAGTATTTGAAAGTCTCGGCTAACACAAAGGAATCCATTCTAATGAATATGAAAAAAAAAGGAAGTTTTTTTTTTTTTTTAAAGGAACTGAATTATAATGCAACAACAAAATTACTGGATATTTTTATATCTGGATTTGGGGGAAGGGGGAAGCGAAGACACTGTCCTTATCAGCAACCAGCAATCCATTAACAGGTCCAGACTGGATAATGGGGGCAGGGATGGCCATAGTCCCCATGGTGGTTCTGCTAATGAAGTACTGCATGCACCCCCCCACCCCCAACTTCTGAGTTGCTGTCAGGGACTGAAAAAAACAGCTATTGTGGCCCGTTTCCAAGCAGACACCATGATGTGCCTCAACACTTCCCCCACATCAGCTGCAAAAAACACCAGTTAGCAGTTCTAGGGAGATTGAAGAAGAAGTGTCTGTATGCTGTCACAGCTCTAGTATGGAGATGAGACTGATTTTTATTTGAATATATATCTTCTCTCCCCCTACTGCACTGACATCTGTATCTCCTTTGTGCCCTTGATTTTCAGCAAGATTTATTAGATGTGTGACATACTGTCTCAAAACCCAGAATTCTTTCTTTCTTTCCAACTCTGATCTCCCTGTAACTGCGAACTGGTGTTCTTTGCAGCCGATGCCATGAAGGTGTTGAGACGCAGCACT
The DNA here is from genome assembly GCA_009760885.1 of Achatina immaculata. Classification (NCBI taxonomy): domain Eukaryota; kingdom Metazoa; phylum Mollusca; class Gastropoda; order Stylommatophora; family Achatinidae; genus Lissachatina; species Lissachatina immaculata. The sequence goes on along the minus strand of CM019695.1, from coordinate 12,590,826 downwards.
GTATTGGCATGGGAGTGGGTTATGCAACTATTTTTTTCAGTCCTGGGGTACAGATAAAAAGCAGGGGGTGTGCAATGCTTCTTTAGCAGACTCCACCATTATGGCTATCCCTGCTCCATTAGCCAGACTAGGTTTGTTATTGGGGGTACCAACGGAGAGGTGGGAAAGGGTCTTGGTCAGTTTAGATTCGCTAACCCTGACACTAGCATATCAGCTATGGGTTGCTAATGCTGGCACTAGCATATCAGCTATGGGTCGCTGATTGCCTAATTGACCCCGAACCCAGAATTAAAAAAAGGCTATGACTTCACTAAAGCAACTGTGGGCCCAAGAGAGAAAAAAACAAAAAACCTTAACACTGATAAGATCTGAACTCCTGACTTCTTGCTTGGGATGTGGATATTATTTTTTTTTTCTTTGTCTATCTTAATCCCTGATTAAGAGACTGGCTTTTAGACTTTAAGATATGGCATTGCAGAGAATGCCATATAAGGAACGGAATAAAGTAAAAGGCTATGAAAAAAAGAGTGGAAAAACAAACTGAGCACATCCAATGATGATCATTGAAAGACAAAAGTCAGACTACAAAAGTGGACAAATTGTGTCTACAAAGATGACAAAGTGAAGGACCTGACATATACAGAAAGATGATAAAAACATAATAGGAAACCATTTTTTAAAAGGGGGGAGGGAACAAATAAAGACTATTCTTGAGTGACAGTACAGCTGTCAGTGCCAACAAATCAGAGCTGATCAAGACCCTTATCCCACCTCTCCATCTAGTGCTCCAGGTAACAGCCTCAGCCTGACTAAAGATGCAAGCTCACTGTGGTCTCTGTGATAGTGGAACTGGCTGAGAAGCCTGCTTCTTTCTAGGCACACACTGGGTCTTCAAGCTAGACTCTGAAAACCCCACTTCTAGTTTAACACATTTGCCATCTTTACTGTAGGAAGGTAAAAGTGGCCGGGCATGATACTGAACACATCACGCTTTCATGTGCAGAAGGTCTTGGAAACAAAGGCCTAACACTGTAATCCCAATATGTCTTAATGGCATGGAAATGGGGATTTTACCATTACCTTCTGTACTATCTCAAATGCCAAGAACATCACACCCATAACTTCAGGAGGAAAGAACAATAATAACAGGAAATTTTTTTTTAAAATAAGGAGAAAATGCACAGTCAAAAAAGAAAAAAAAAAGCAAAAGAAATGAAAAATATTCATTCAAATATACAAGAAACCTGCACATAAATCTATGCCCCATGGCCCCTACATGTTGCAGGGATGTGAAGTGTTAGTGCCTTCATATTTCTAAGTCTCTACAGTACTCTCTACAAAACAAGCTATCAAGTGGAACACACAAAAGGCTGAAGAAAAAAAGAGGCCGACCATGTGAAACTCTAAAGAGGACATTGTTAAGAGCGGCTAGTTTAGTAGGCATAAAATCCCTTGATGAGGTTGAAAAGCTTACTGAAAACAGGAGAATGTGGCAAACTACCTTGCGAGCCCTATGTGACGTTTAACGGCACAGGAAGGATATAAGATATAAGATAAGACAGCACTAGAGATGGGTATGCCAGTGCCTGTCTTCAATGACTTTGTTTTCCTATGGAAAACCCAGGTACCCATTTTCTGGTTTGAATCCCATGCTAGCTGGCCCAAAGAAATTCTGCCCAAGCTTGAAAGTGAACCTGGGACCTTCTGATTTGGAGATGGGTGCACTAACTCCTACACCACTAGTGAAAAAAAAAGATGCTAAAAAAAAATGAACATTTTTTTCCCAAGTCTGAAATGAAGGTCAATGAATGCAAAATTTTATAAAACAGTTTTGTTTAAGTTTAAAAAAAAAACCCCTATTGTTCCATAAAGTCATATAGAAGATATTATATTAATGCTCACATTTTCCTTGACCTTTGGCACACTAGAGGATGATGTGGTCAGCACCACACCTGACTGTCTTTCCTTCCATAGCTCCATAAAGAGCCAGGTATCCATTTCTACAGCTGAGTGGCTGTGGTACCTCTGTTCAGATTCAAACAAGCAACCTTCTCCATGTGAAAAGACACCACTAACCACATCAATAACACAAAACACTCTTTTTTTTTTTTTCCTTTTGATTAAGTTCAATAAATTTATTAATGATTAATCCACAAACAACAGTTTAAAACCCACCATCTGCTTTTTTATGTTACATATCCTTATACATCCCACACTTTCCATTTAATTTGAGGCACTTACTGGTCTTCATGTGAGCCAGTTTTCACATCTTTGATGGCTGCAAAACCACATTTCACTCTGGCATGTTGTTCCAAATTCTCCAGGACAGTCTGGCCCACTGTCAGGTAATAGGGATCTGCTGTTGCCTGTGACAAGTGAAACAAGAGTTATTATCACGCATACAAGATGTAACCCATTAAAAAAAAAAAAAAATGATGGGAGGGAAAATTAAAATATATTTCTGCTAAAATTAGTTGCTTCAAGTACCAGCAGAGGGGATTTTTTTCCCTGGTACCACCACACCAAAAGGGCCCCAGGATTCACCCTGTCTCTAAAAATGGGCACCAGAGAAATCTGGGAAGGTAAATGTTGCCACACATGATACTGACCACATCACACTTTCATTATGGCGAAAACACTATTTCCCAGTACATCTTAATAGGATGGAAACGGGCATTTTACCTTTACTCATATTAGTTACTATTCCAAATTAAATTTTAGCATTTTCAAGAACAAATCAACAGTCTTAGAATTCTCTTACCCGACAAATAAAAAAGCAAGCCACCTGGGAAATTATTACTACTGAGAATCTTAACACTCGTTATTGACCTCTGCTCACTGCAGCTAACACTTATCTGTGAGCTTACACTCTGACACTGAAGTAAAGAAGTCTACATGCATCCTCTCCTGTTAACCACACACACACCCCCACACCCGCCCACATAATGCACACACACACACACTGTGTCACAGTGGAAGCTACCGTTGAACAGACGGAGAAAATTGTGGTATTAGATTTACTCAGCTAAAAATTACAAAAAAACAGTGAAATTTGTCCAACAGACAGGACTGCAGACATAGACAGACAATGCGAACGAAGAAGAAGAAGACTTAGCTAAAACAGTAAAAAAAAAATTAGCTAAGAAAATGCTGCAACAGTAACCTGAAGACTTAGAATGTTGTATATGTTGTATATGATGTTAAACGTCACACAGGGTTCACATGGCAGTTTGCCAAGTTTTCCTGCTTTCTGCGAGCTTTTCAACCTCATCAAGGGATTTGATGCCTACTAATTTGGCCTCTCTTAACAATGTCCTTTTTAGAGTTTCACGTGGTCGACCTCTTTTTCTTTGGCCTGTAACTGATGTAACAGAGGCCTCAAATTTCCACGTCATTTTACCTCTTTAAAACACATCTCTCAAATCATATTTAACGGATGATTGCTCAACATAAAACTCATGATGTGTGGTATAAATAAAGTGCAGTGACTGTATGCAGTGGCAGCTTAGGGAAAGGTAAACGTAGAACTATGAGTTGTGAACCAGTGTCACGGCACACAGTCAAACCATAACTGCTCTGTTGTCTAGTCAGCAGCTGACCATAAAATGCCGACTAATGTCACCATCAGCAAGAACTTCATAGCTAGCAAAACGTATAAACTAGGACAAAAAGTAGGAACAGCTTTTTCCAAATTTATACATTTTAGTACCACAGCTTTATCGTAGTGCTTCATGTATAGTTGTATACAAAAAAAGTTATTGTATATAGAATATCTAGCAGCGCCAGTCCTCTTCCTTTCCAGAGTGTTAACCCTAGTACCCATTTTTTTTTTTGCCAGCCACGGTCTGATCACCACCGTGGCGAGTGGAAATCGAAACTGGGTCGCCTGGTTGGCAAGCCAGTGTCTAATCTACCACACTAGCATGGCTATTTTGAATGTAATCTAAGATAATATGATAAAACAATACAGTTTTTAAGAATCAAAAACACAGGGTAAGGGGGAAATCTCTGGCAGCTGACATAAAAAAACAGTGGAAAGGGCACAAAAATACAGAAAAAGAACTTCCTTCACACAACAACACAAGAAGCTTCGTTACCTGATACAAGAAATATGTTGACTCTAAAAACTCTGGACGGAGCAGGTGCTGCCCCCAGTGGACTCGGAAATCTGTTGTAAATGCCTGATATTGTACACACAAAAAAAAAAATAAATAAAAAATGCAAAGACCTTTTTTAGAATATTTTCAAACTTTCATGAATGAATGAATGAAGATATATAAAACTGAATGATAAGACAAGCTACCTTGCAGTACCAATTATGCTGCAATTTAATGAAGTGTAATAAATTATACATTACAGTACTGTATAATAGTATAGTGTATCATGGGTCTAAAACCATATCCCCAATATGCCTTAATGGCATGGAAATGGGAATTTTACCTTTTTACCTTTATAGCAGTGCAGTGTAGTGTAGTATATATGGTATAGCATAGTAAAGTAGTGTAGTGTAGCATAGTAGTCTAGTATAGTATAGATTAGTATATTAAAGTATAGCATAGTAGTGCAGTGTAGTATACTGTAGTATATATAGTACAGCATAGTAGTGTAGTGTAGTATATATAGTACAGCATAGTAGTGTAGAGTTGTGTTGTGTAGTGTAAAAAGTAAAGGTAAAGGTAAAATTCCCGCTTCCATACCATTAAGGAATATTAGGGAATATGGTATTAGGCCTATATTTTCCATGACCTTCGGCACATGAAAGTGTGATGTGGTCAGTATCATGCCTGGCTGCTTTATCTTCCCAGATTTCTCTGGTACCCATTTTTAGAGGCTGGGTCGCCCCGGGGCCTTTTTGATGTGTACCATAAAAAAAAATCCCACTGCTGGGACTGAACCTGGTACCACCGGCTTAGTAAACTGAGCGACTAACTACTCAGCTAACCTTTCCTGCCGTTGTGTAGTGTAGTATATACAGTATAGCATAGTAGTATAGTCCAGTGTACTGTAGTATATATAGTATAGCACAGATGTGTAGGGTAGGGTAGGTTAGTGTAGCATATAGAGTACTAGCTGATTACCCGACGTTGCCCAGGTATATATTTATCTCAATCAACAAAGTTTTATTCATTTCCACAACCTTCTAGACAGTTCTACAATGTTCTATTCATTTCCACAGCCTTCTAGAAGGGTCTAGAGAGGTCTATTCAGTTCCAAAATCTTCTAGAAGGTTCTACAATATTCTCACAACCTTCTAAAAGGTTCTACAGGGTCTAGATGGCTCTCAGAGTTTTATTCCTTCTCTATTCGACTAAATGTGGACTTAATTGTCATCAGGACTGTCACCAATCAGCTTAGCAACCCCGAACACTATGGATTTGACACTAATCTCAGTCAATTTGGACATTTTATTTTTTCACAACTTCTCCCCTCTCCCCCCCTCCCCTCCAATGGGGGCTGAAATTCCAAGTGCCACTATTCATCTCAGTGACCCCAACAACTATGGATTCGACAGTAATATTGGTCATTTTCAATTATTTGTACATGTCACCCCATCCCACACCCACCCCTAGGACCCCATGCCGATGGGGGCTGAGCTTGAACTTAAACAGCATCGAGAGTGTCACTATTCATCTCACCAACCCCAAAAACTATGGAATCGACACTAATATCGTTCAATTTCAATTATCTTTACATGTCACCCCTACCCCTAACAGTCACAGGGGTATCCTAGGGATTATCTAACCCCTACGGTGCACTGTCCAGATTGTTAGTCATATGTGTGCCAAGTTTTGGTTGAAACTGCTCCAGGCGTTCCAGCGTGATGCTCTAACATACATACACATGTTCATTTTTATGTCACCCCATCCCGCCAATAAGAGAGTACAGCGAGAAAGGAGGCCATGGAAATGTGGTTTATAAGAAGGATGTTGAAGGTACCATAGACAGCCAAGAAAACCAATGAAGAAGTCTTAAGAGAGGCTGGAGTTAAAAAGCAAATTATAGCAAAGATCAGAGGCAGACAAGCAAGATTTATAGGATACTTCCTGAGAAATGGAAAATTGGAACACACTGTGGCAACTGGAAAAATTGAGGGAAGAAGAGACAGAAGAAGATAGAGAGAGAAGTTACTGGATGGGCTGTCAGTGTGGCTAGGAAGAAAGTCACTGGCGGATCTCATAATCAATGTAAAAGACAGGAAATTGTGGTGAGAAATGATCACCCACGCCATGCAGCATGGCACTTAGTAGTAGTAGTAGTAATGACACAGAAATTCTGTTGCTTAATTTCAGTCTTCTACAAGTATCCAATTAAGGACACAAACATACACACATGAAATTCTGCAAATGACTAGTGCTAACTGGACAACAGTAACAACAAATAATTTTGTATACAAATTTCATTTCAGAGTAATTTTTTGGGAAGAGATTTTTTCAAATGAGAAACAATGAAGCTTTTGCACAGTAAAATGTTTTAGCACAGTGACTGTTTGGCTGGCCTTAAAAATATAGCAAATAAAACACTTGAGAAAAAAAAAAAAAGAATGGTCACAACTAAAACTACTCTGTAAAAAAATTGCATGGTTTATTTATTGTTAATGTTGACCAGTTAGCACTAGTCGTTTGCAGGAGATCATGTCTCTAATTGGGTACCTGCAGGTGATTGAATTTAAGTGGTGGAATTTCTGTGTCAAGACCTCATTTCCACTCTCCTTCTTCTTATCTGTCTGCTTATGCCATTAGCATCACGGAGAGCTTCAGGCATCAGCGAATAGCAAAGTGAGAGGCCTGGCCAACTGTCATGTTATGTATCCTTGGTGTGTCTTTCACTTCATCTATCCACTTTTTCCTTGGTCGTCCTCATGCCCTATATTCAGATGTTTTCGAGCTGTATGCTACTGTACGCTGGTTGCTTTGGTTCAAAAGTCTAAACCACTTAATTCTCTGATTTTTTATGTAGTCCTTGACAGGCGATGTTCCCACCATTTTCTTGATCCTTTCTCATATTGTTTACCATTTCTCTTAAACATTTCATCTTGCATGCTGTCATCTTTCTGTCATATTTGGGGAGTGCCCCCTCATTTCCATTCTGGGCGTCACAATTTTCAAATACACATTAGACTATCAAAAGTCTTTTTATGGAGACTTTAACTAGCCATATGGATTGTATGCCATTTTCTCATGGCTAGGTGGCTGCTCATATATCGGAGCCTGTGGTTTGAGTTATCATCATTTTCTTGGCATTTTTCTTCCTCTTACATCCAAAGCGCTTTGTTTACTATTTTTGAAAGGCTAAACATATTGCACTGTGGTAAAACTTTACTGTGTGAAAACTTTGTTGTTTCTCATTTGAAAAATTTGTATCAAAACCTCTTAGCAATTCTCATCAAAAACCACAAGAATGTTTCATTTAAAAAGTTTTTAAAAAATTGCTGCGTTGTCGACAAAATTACACGCTCTTAAAAAAGCTTCAAAAGCTCAGAAAAGAAACGTTACCTCTGGCAGGAAATTGTGTCTTTGAATAACTTGGTAGAGCATCTCATGAGTTTCAACTGCAGGGCCTATATCTCCAACTAACACCTGCAAGAAACAGGACAAGTCACAGCTATAAAGCCAGGTAGTGGAACTAAAGTATATTAGCAAGGAAAAGAGTTTAAAGGTTAAAATAAAATAACCTCCAAAATTTGAATAAAAGGCTAATAATATTTAAAAAGGTACAGAGAAAACAAAAAAAAAAATCTTTAACTTTTTGGTACCATTCGTCACGATAGTGATGCTTCCGGCTTTCCGACATGCTACATATCGTCACTATAGTGACGCTTGGTTTGTTTCATTAAAAAAACTGGTGTAATGTTCAGATTGTACATATTTCATCCGCGTGTCCAGTGACACTTTTCAAAATGGCGAAAAAGTGCTTAGCTAAGAGCGATGCGGAGCGAGAAAAAGGAAGAGAAACATGTGTTCTTGAATGTATCCCATGTAGATCTAGACATATTAGATGACCGGAGAAGTAGTTAGTAGGTTATTTCAGACATTAATTTAGCGAGAATGCAACAGAAAATCACAATACAAAATCAACAAGTAGATCTAGACATCTCAGATGGTAAGTAGTGTAGATCTAGACCTAGCCGATGAAAATTTGGCACAATCATTGTCTAAAAACATCACATTACTTCTTTTTTCCTAAAAAACTCTGCGTTTATGAAATCTTCATACATTTAGTTATATTTTGAAACATAATAAGTACACGGAAGTACATGGAAATACTGTTTTCCATTCCATTTTACAAATATACCCCCTGTACAGATCAAGACCCGTGTTTTTACTCCGGTACCAACTGAATATCCACGTTTCTTCCTGAGGCACAGAAAGTGTTAACAAAGCATACTATGAAACAACAAATACCCACCTATATGTCAGCATATTCATCTTCAGTAAAATGTTTTATAAAACATCAAAAGTAATCACATATAAGCCAAAGTGTTTATCTTCAGTAAAACATACTATGAAACAACAAATACCCACCTATAAGCCAGGGTATTTATCTCTAGATGAAACAACAAACGTTAATAATATGAAACAACAGATGCTCATCGGTAAGCCAGTGTATTACCTTCAGTAAAATATATTATGAAACAACAAATACCCACATATAAGTCAAGGTATTTATCTTCAGTAAAATATATTATGAAACAACAAATACCCACATATAAGTCAAGGTATTTATCTTCAGTAAAATATATTATGAAACAACAAATACCCACATATAAGTCAAGGTATTTATCTTCAGTAAAATATATTATGAAACAACAAATACCCATACTAAGAAACATCAAATACCCACCTGTAAACCAGGCCAAAATGCCAGCAGAGCATCCATAAAATTCTTGGCCACACTTGTTGGTTTATGCATATGAACATCAACAAGCATAGGACCCTGGCTAATGTATCGCATCACTGCCTCATAGTGCTGGTTGATTATAGAAATAAAACTTTCTTCAGCTTTACTCTTTTCTAAAATAAACAATCAACCCAGGATATATTTGTGCTGGATTATACAGAACTATAAAGATTAGTTTTACTTATTCTAAAACAATCATTCCAGAATATACTTGTGCTGGATTATACACCAAAGTGAAAAATACAAGAGTACAAATATATTCAGAAATATATGAAAAAAGAAAAAACAAAAAATGTTAGCCTAACATGAAAAATAGGTACATATGACATTAGTGTTTATATTTTCATAGACCTGAAAGCATACTAGAAGGATGATGTGGCCAACATCATAACCCAACACCAGAAGCTAGGCACCCATTTCTACAGCTGGGTGACTGGAGTGACCCTGACCAGGTTTAAACCACTAACCTTTTGCCATGATAGATGAATGTCCTAATCATTTCACTATTCAGCTCCCCATGAATGCAGCACAAAAGAATAAGCCAAAGATTCACTTACATCTTACATCCTTCCCATGCCATTAAACGTCACACAGGGCTCACATGGTAGTTTGCCAAGTTTTCCTCTTTTCGGCGAGATTTTCCCTCAAGGAATTTTATGTCTACTAAATTGGCCTCTCTTAACAATGTCCTCTTTAGAGTTTCACATGGTCAACCTCTTTTTCTTCTGCCTATTGTGTTCCATTTGACATGTGACTGACATATGTAAAAAATATTTAAAGATTCACTTTATTAGAATAAGTAAAACTAATCTTTATAGTTCTGTATAATCAAGCACAAGTATACCCTGGGCTGATTGTGTTAGAATAAGTAAAACTAATCTATATATTAAAGATAAATATATTTAAAGAATCATATATAAAAGATTCACTGCTGCCAATTTTTCCCATGGAAGCAACACTGGATGATGAAAGCAAGCAACACTGTATGATGAAACCAAGGAACACTGGATGATGAAACTGAGGAACATTGGATGATTAAAGCAACCAAACACTGGATGATGAAACCAAGGAACACTGGATGATGAAAGCAAGCAAACACTGGATGATGAAAGCAAGCAACACTGGAAGATGAAAGCAAGCAAACACTGGATGATGAAAGCAACCAAATACTGGATGATGAAAGCAAACAAACACTGGATAATGAAAACAACCAAACACTGGAAGATAAAAGCAAGCAACACTGGATGATGAAAGCAAGCAAACACTAGATGATGAAAGCAACCAAACACTGGAAGATAAAAGCAAGCAACACTGGATGATGAAAGCAACCAAACACTAGATGATGAAAGCAACCAAACACTGGATGATGAAAGCAACCAAACACTGGATGATGAAAGCAACCAAACACTGGATAATGAAAGCAACCAAACACTAGATGATGAAAGCAACCAAACACTGGATGATGAAAGCAACCAAACACTGGAAGATAAAAGCAAGCAACACTGGATGATGAAAGCAAGCAAACACTAGATGATGAAAGCAACCAAACACTGGAAGATAAAAGCAAGCAACACTGGATGATGAAAGCAACCAAACACTAGATGATGAAAGCAACCAAACACTGGATGATGAAAGCAACCAAACACTGGAAGATAAAAGCAAGCAACACTGGATGATGAAAGCAAGCAACACTGGATGATGAAAGCAAGCAAACACTGGATTACATACCTTGTTAAACCTTGACAAATAAGAACCATCGCCAAGTAGCACATAAGCCTTCAGGACGTACTCATAGTAGGAGTCTATACCCGCTCCCACTCCACTCTCTAATGACATTTTTTTTTTAATTAAAAAATAAAAACTGTGGTTCACACAAAACAAAAAAAATGTTTCTTTTACTAACCTTTACAGGAAAACTTATTTAATCCATGTGTTTATGGGCCCTTTTGCCCTTTTCAGTGTTTATATCTATCAACTAGCCTGTATTTTGTGCCTCTGTGGCAGTTAGTGTTTGTACATGATCATCTTAGTGTTTTCTGCCTTTCTTTTATTTGTGCTTCTTTATGATAAATTTATGTGTGCTGAACTGTGACTACAGCTACCAACTCTGCATTAGTCAATATGTGGGCATGTGTGTACGTGTCAGACTGAGAAAGAAAGAAAGAAAGAAAGAAAAAAGAAAGAAAGAAAAAAGAAAGAAAGAAAAAAAGAAAGAAAGAAAGAAATTTATTTTCAGAGGGTGAAGATTTTTATGGGCATGCATCTTTCCCATCGCAACATATGCTTGTGAGACCTGGACACTTAACAAAACAGCTGACAAACATATAAATGCCTTTGAATGCAAATGCTACAGAAGAGTTCTTCAAATATCATAGACACAAAAAAAAAGGAACAAATATATCCATACTACAAGAACTTAATATTTAAGAAGGCTAGTTAGTAAAGAGGATTAAACAAAGAAAACTTAAATATTTTGGACGCATTAAGCATCATGACAATCTAAAGAAGACCGTCTTGGAAGGGTACATAATGGGAAAAAGAAAGAGAACAAGACCAAGACGAAGATGGCTGCAAGACATCGCTGATGATCTGCAAATGGATGCAATCAGCAGCAGGCCACTTTGCTCACAACCAAGAGGCCTACAGGAGTGCTGTTAGGGAGGCAAAGTTCCACAAGGGACATGCAAATGAATGAATGATTAAAGAACTGGGCTTTCAGGCCAGCTAGACTATTCCATCCTTCACTTCTCAGCTTTCATTGTTACTTGTACAAACATTCAGCTTAGCCTGAGAGTACTACATACATAATTACCATGAGTAAAATTTAAAACAACTGTACAAAACATAGATCAAAAGTGAGAATGTCAAAAATAATAGTCAAAATCAAGATTGGAAAACGACATTAAGCAGTTTTTTTTTCTACATAAATTCAAACTTTCTGTCACCTCCTTTCTCCTGAATAACAGAACCCCCCCCCCCCATTCCCCCAAGTCTACTCTCTCTGCCATATAACTCTGAAAATCATTAACAGCAGTGTTTCCCACAATGGGTATTAACACCTCCCTCTGGGTGTTGCAAAGGACCAGGGGGTGGGGGGTGGAGGGTGTGTGGTGTGGAAGAAAAGTGTGGAGCAGAGGGGGTGCTGATGGAAAACGAAGCAGCGGACGGGGGCAGTAATACCTTCCTTCTTTGCACTTTCCAATCTGATGTGGAGAAACTTGTGTCCCTATATGAAACTCATCCATTACATTTAAAGCTGAGAAAATAATGCAGCAGGTGAGTTATATATGTACTCCTTCATACTGTTAAATAAACTGGTTTTCTAGCTGAAGTTTTCAGCTATATGATGCATATTCCTAGTTTAATAGGCCATTGTATGAATTGGGTGGGGGAAGGGGAGGTGGGGTGGCCTGGGAGAAAAGGGGGCATGGCCTGAACAAGCCTTGGAAATGCTGATCTACGGCATTTCTTGTTTATGCCGACACATACCTCTTCTAACCCAGTCTCCACTGTGTACGTTGATCACCGTACCCATAAGGTTGTTGCTGCGGTGGCGCTGTGCCCACAGGCAGTCCATTGCTTTTCTTGTCTTCTCCTGTTGGGTATATTAAATACATGGCTGATCACTGAACAGCACCAACATCAACAAGGCCAGTTTATGCTCATCAAATATCCATATAATCGGATGAGAAGACTTGCTCAGTAAAGGATTTTAACATAGCTAATCTCTGCCTGCTTCAACAGCACAACTAAATTCAACCTGTTTTCAACAGCACAGCTAATTTCTACCTGCCTCAGTAGCACAATTATTCTCTGCCTGCTTCAACAGCACAGACAATCTCTACCTTTTACAACAGCACAATGTAATCTCTGCCTGCAGCAATAGCACAACTAATCTCTACCTTTTACAATAGCACAACTAATCTCTCTTTTACAACAGCACAACCAATTTCTACCTCTTACAATAGCACAACTAATCTCTATCTTTCACAGCAGCACAACTAATCTCTACCTTCTATAATAAAAAAACTTATCTCTGCTTACTTCAAAACTGTCTTATAATATTGGAAAAAAGTAGGAGCAGCTTTATTACTTAACGATTACAAAGTTGTGACGTTTCGGCGTGAGCCTTAATCATACAAAAACATACAGGACGAAGAAATAGGGAGAGGAGATAAAGTATAGATTTACATGAATACTGTAAAAAAAAAAAAAAAAAAAGTACTTAGCTGTAAATAAGGTGTGGCTTGTCTGGCGGTGTGTGTCAGGAATGGATCTGGTAGGACGTGGAAATTGTTTAAATAGAGACCTGTGACATGTGGTCGGTGGGTTGTAACTGGGAGTGGTGGATGGGGAACCGGGGAGGGGAGAGAGAGTGACGCACTACTGGCCTAGCTAGGAGAATTTGAAACAGGTGATTGGGGAAGAGATGTTGCAGAGAAGAGGGGTTGCTGAGAAAATAGCGGGGTTGCAGAGTGATGCTGTGAGGAAGTTTGAAAAGTAAAAAGGGGTGGATTTAGTGGAGAGGTACTATAATGATTGAAGAAGATGATGTTACGTGTAACTAAACAGCGAGTTTAACCCATGTGGTTCCAGCGTCCCATAATTTTGAATGCAGCGGTTCTCAAGTGCCAGGCGGCTTGTGTCATCTGCGTGACATTGTTTAATGGCTGTTACCAGAAAATCAGATTTGCCTCTGTGGTTGGGGCCATTGAAATGATTTGGGACTGGTTTCGAAGCATGCTGGGTGATGTCGTATAGATGTTTTTGCATGCGGTCCCCTAATCTGAGGCCAGTCTCACCGATATATGTTATCCTGCATCTTTTGCACACGATGACATATATCACATTTCGGGACTCGCATGTGAATCCCTCATGAAGAGTGAGGATAGTGTTGGGAAAGGTGATTGTTTTCGTTTCCCAAACTACAGGGCAGGTAACGCAGCGGGGGCGGTTACATTTTCTGGTGCCAACATACTTAAGGCTCTGCTTCAAGTGGCTGTGGACGAGGATGTCCTTAAGGTTTGGCTCACGTTTGTATGCCAATAGGGGTGCTTCAGAGAAAATGTTACGAGTGTCGGAGTCGAGTTGGATTATCGGCAGATGACGATAAAGGATTTTCTTAACCATCTGACCGTGTGGGTGGAAAGGCAGTACTAACTTAACTCTGTCAGATGGAGTAACAGGCTTTTTCCTGAGTCCCGAACTAGTGAGCCGCAAAGAAGTATTCAGGAAAAAGCCTGTTACTCCATCTGACAGAGTTAAGTTAGTACTGCCTTTCCACCCACACGGTCAGATGGTTAAGAAAATCCTTTATCGTCATCTGCCGATAATCCAACTCGACTCCGACACTCGTAACATTTTCTCTGAAGCACCCCTATTGGCATACAAACGTGAGCCAAACCTTAAGGACATCCTCGTCCACAGCCACTTGAAGCAGAGCCTTAAGTATGTTGGCACCAGAAAATGTAACCGCCCCCGCTGCGTTACCTGCCCTGTAGTTTGGGAAACGAAAACAATCACCTTTCCCAACACTATCCTCACTCTTCATGAGGGATTCACATGCGAGTCCCGAAATGTGATATATGTCATCGTGTGCAAAAGATGCAGGATAACATATATCGGTGAGACTGGCCTCAGATTAGGGGACCGCATGCAAAAACATCTATACGACATCACCCAGCATGCTTCGAAACCAGTCCCAAATCATTTCAATGGCCCCAACCACAGAGGCAAATCTGATTTTCTGGTAACAGCCATTAAACAATGTCACGCAGATGACACAAGCCGCCTGGCACTTGAGAACCGCTGCATTCAAAATTATGGGACGCTGGAACCACATGGGTTAAACTCGCTGTTTAGTTACACGTAACATCATCTTCTTCAATCATTATAGTACCTCTCCACTAAATCCACCCCTTTTTACTTTTCAAACTTCCTCACAGCATCACTCTGCAACCCCGCTATTTTCTCAGCAACCCCTCTTCTCTGCAACATCTCTTCCCCAATCACCTGTTTCAAATTCTCCTAGCTAGGCCAGTAGTGCGTCACTCTCTCTCCCCTCCCCGGTTCCCCATCCACCACTCCCAGTTACAACCCACCGACCACATGTCACAGGTCTCTATTTAAACAATTTCCACGTCCTACCAGATCCATTCCTGACACACACCGCCAGACAAGCCACACCTTATTTACAGCTAAGTACTTTTTTTTTTTTTTTACAGTATTCATGTAAATCTATACTTTATCTCCTCTCCCTATTTCTTCGTCCTGTATGTTTTTGTATGATTAAGGCTCACGCCGAAACATCACAACTTTGTAATCGTTAAGTAATAAAGCTGCTCCTACTTTTTTCCAATTTTATACATTACTATTACTACTACAATTACATTAGTATAAAGAGCCCCAAAATGACCATTCAGCAAATGCATCTTAAATCAACCTAGCTTTCCACTCCCACTCCACGAAAGTGCTTCTGTACCAGTGTGAAAGATTTCCACCACATTCTCACTCCTAAACAATGAAAGAAGAATAAATTCTAACTATGCTTTCAAAACTCCTGGCTCAAACCAAACTCACCTCATAAACTGATATCCCAGTTAATCTGGACAGAGCCGCAAACTCCAAAATCATCGTGCCGGCACATGACGTGCAGGTATCCCTGTATGAATTTACAATGCTTGGGGTGATCCCATGTTTCAGGTTCACCTATTAGAAAAAAAAAAAATCAGACAGCTTAACTTCAAACTTAATTACACAGTTTCTTAAAATGTTCCTCTTTGACACTACAATACAACAGTGTTTTACAGACAGCATTCAGTGTTATTTTCTGATGCCATGCAAGCCCTTGTTATCTGAAAGGACTGTGATATTTTCTTCATTAAAGCGGCTACTTTCCTCATAGCTTTACACGGTCAGACAGTCAGTCGTTTGCATGTCCCCTGCGGAACTTTGCCTCCCTAGCAGCTCTCCTGTAGGCCCCTCGGTTGTAAGCAAGATGCCCCTGCTGCTGCTGATAGCTTTACACATGGCTAGCATATTGCTGCATGCTTGCAGAGTTGCTGCAATAATTCTTTCTATGTGTAGCAATTTGTTTTGCTGTCAGGAATTCATGTGCAAGAATGTGAAAATAAACTGTATAATAAGTATTTTGTTACTTTTATATTGATGAATATACCATAAGAAGCAGTGACTGCATTAACTGGCAATTACCAGTAACTTACTGCTGGGGAAAAAAAAAGAGAGAGAGAGAGAAACCAAAAATTCTGGAGGCTGTTGGTTATCGTAACCAGTTTATATTATCAAAAACCTAGCAAAAAAGAAAAGTGAAATCGGCTCAAGGATAATCGGACCAGTAGGCTGATGATGCCTAAATTTTCATGGAGGAGAATCAGTCCAAGTTTTGACTCAGCTCATCCTTGCCAGCATTTTTGTCAAAATTAAATCTCACCACAAACACAGAAAAATCTTTCACACAAGCATTTAATTCCTGCTGACGTTTATAAAATGTAATTAATTTTAACCAATAGCAAAAAAAAAGTTTATGGTATCGAATGTTGTACTGACAAAACTGGTATTTTGGAAAGCAAGGTGAAAGAAATACGAGTATCCGGTTTATTAAAAAAAAAAAAAAAAGTCTCACGCAATCATTGAACAAGCTGAAGGTATAATTACTGATACTTTAAATTTTAATCATATTTGCTATAAGAATGGTATACTTACATTAAACCGAAGCTGAATGCCTGAGACAGGATGAAAGATGAGAGACAAGTGGGCAAGGATGTCAGACAAGAATGCATGCCTAATTCTTTGTTGTTAAAAAAAAAAAAAACAATAAGATTTGCTCACTCATTACATTCCAAACCGTTTTCTGTCTTCTTTTATGGCTTATCCATGCTTACCTGTAGGAACTGGACCTGAAATTTCTAGGTTTATTCTAGATCAGCATTTCCCCAACCTTTTCCAGATGATGCCCCATCTCAATGCCTCAAACATTTCTTATTCCTCCTCCCTTCCCCCTTTCCCCAATAGTCAACTAAGTTCTGAAAAAGTATAACATGACTCATGCATTACAAACAACCTCCCCCACACCCTCCCCCAGGGTATACACTGTTCTAGATCTTTCTTTTTCTTAGTTTTCCGCCTTTTAAAAAAATTATGTCCCTTTGCATTTGCATACTATAAGGGTATGATGAGTTAGTGCCTTCACACTTCTAAGCCACCAACAGCACAGCGAAGTAGGGAGGTAAACACCTGTCCTCGCTGCCTTTGTTTTTTTCAAGCAAACCCCCTAACACCCATTTCCTGAGGCTCAGATAACCCCCGTGACAAGCCAGCCTGAACAAAATTCTGCCTCGGTCAGGAGGAACTGAACCTGGGCCTTCTGCCAACAAGCAAGTGCACTAACCACTACACCAATGTGGTGCTTTTGTGCTCTATAAGAAATAATATGTCTCTAGACAATAACAATATAACCAATGGCAGTAACTACCATCAGCAGCAGGCCATCTTGCTCGCAACCGAGAGGCCTACAGGAGTGCTGTTAGGGAGGCAAAGTTCCGCAAGGGACATGCAAATGAATGAATGAATGAAGTAATTACCAATAATATACTCTCTAATATATTCTCTATAGTTTAATGTCTGGTTCTTCTATATGCTCTATAAATAATGCATTGTGATGCTTTCATAAACCAGTCTGTCCTAAAACTGAACATGATGATGTATCCTGAATGACATTTACTTTCCCTTTCATAAAGGTGGGCAGCAAAGTTTTGCCCTGTCTGGAATATTCTAGTTTAAGAATGGAACAGATCCAGCTAAATACTAGATATGAGCAGTTACATGACATGCGTGGGATCTGTCCTCCACTATGTGGGGGTGGAGGTTGCTGAAATTCTCCATATAGGAAAGTGGTTTCTGGCACTTTGAGATAACCAGTAGTAAAAGAAGAAGTATTAGTAGTAGTAGTAGTAGTAGTAGTAGTAGTAGTAAAAGAAGAAGTAGGAGTAGTAAAAGAAGAAGTAATAGTAGTAAAGGAAAAAGTACTGGCATTGAAGGAAGAAGTAACAGTAGTAGTAATAATAAAGGAAACAGTAGTAGTAGCAGTAGTAGTAGTAATAATAAAGGAAACGGTAGTAGTAGTAGCAGTAGTATAAGTACTAGCAGTTAAGGAAGTAGTAGTAGTAAAAATAAAAAAAAAAGTAGTAGCAATAGTAAAAGAAAAAATAGTAGTAGTAGTAGTAAAGAAAGAAGTAGTAGTAGTAAAAGAAATAGTAGTAGTAAAGAAAGTAGTAGTAGTAAAGGAAAAAGTAATAGTAATAGTAAAGAAAGTAATAGTAGTGAAGGAAGTAGTAGTAGTATTAAAGGAAAAAGTAATAGTAATAGTAAAGAAAGTAATAGTAGTGAAGGAAGTAGTAGTAGTAGTAGTAATTAAAGAAAAAATAGTTGTAGTAAAGAAAGAAGTAGTAGCAGTGTAAAAGAAGAGGGACTAGTAGTAAATGAAGATGTCGTAATACATGTAAGTAGCAGTAAAGGAAGAAGTACTAGTAATAAGGAAAAAAGAAATAGTAGTCAAGAAGTAGTAACCACTAACCTAATTGCAGTGATCGGTCATTTCAGACTGCAGATTTGTTTATAAATTATTATAATTTTTGTTGTTGTCAAAACTCACCCGTGGATAAGGAATGCCTGTGGTTGTGTTGAAAGCTGGCAGGAGGCGATCTCCAACCTCTTTGGCCATTGTCAGTAACTCATCCTGATACCAAAGCATTGAGATCTTCCTTCTCTTAAAGTAACTGGCTGCAACATGCCCTCCCAGCAAACCTCTGTAAACAGATCAGCATGTAAAGGTAAAAAAAAGATAATCCTGTCAAGCCTTAGAGGCATATAGGGATTTGGTGTTAGTGTCCCTATTTTCCTTCACTCTCCCCTACCATTTAAAATCCATTGGTAATACTTTAACTCAAACCTGTTTCATTATTTACTTGCTTGTAATTATATGCCTCCATAAAATAACCAGCACTCTCTCAACACGTGACTCGCCAACCATCATCAAGTACTAAAATGACATCGTTAGAAAAGCAACTTGTTAGATGCTGTTAGAAATTATTTTAATGTTTGTTAAAAAACATATGTTAGAAGATCTGTATTTACACTGTATTTTTGTTTATGTATATGTCTGTGTGTGTATGTGTGCGTGAGTGCTATTTTATTAGGTTAATTACTTCTTCTCTTTTACTTTGAATGTAGTAGTTAAATCTTACACTCTTTTGATATGTTTTTTCCTAATTTAATTAGTATATTTGTACTAAATCAAGTGTGTGGGAAGAATGAAAGATGGAGTGATGAAGGGCAGAATGTAAGACAGGCCTGCGTGCCCAATTCTTTACCCTTTAAAAATAAAGATTATTCATTCATTCATTCACCTGTCAGTACACTAGAGGGTGATGTGGTCAGTATCACACCTGGCCGCCTTTTCTTCCCCAACTCCAGAAGAAGTTGGGTACTCATTTCTACAGCTGGATGACTGGGGTGCCCCCTGGGCTAGATTTGAACCTCCGACCTTCGCCATGAGAGACCAGTGCACTAATCACGTACTTGTAGCTAAAATATCAATCTTCTTATTCAATCTCCCTGGAAATGCAAGCTGGTGTTCTTCGCAGCCAATGCAGTGGAGATATTGAGACACTGCATCATGTCGGAGTGGGAGCGGGTTATTTTGGCAATTTTTTTTTTTGGCCCCTGGTTGGAGCTAACAAAGGAGAAGGCATGCAATACTTCTTTACCAGACTCCACTACCACCGGCTATCCCTGCTCCTTTCGTCAGGCTAGGTTTCTTAGTGAGGGCGCCAATGAAGAGGTGGAACAGGGTCATGGTTAGCTATGGTTCACTAACCCTGATGCTAGCTTGTCAGCTATGGGTTATCAAATGCCGAACAGGACAGCATCTTCACACTATATATTCATTCATTCATTCATTTGCATGTCCCTTGCGGAACTTTGCCTCCCAAACAGCACTCCTGTAGGCCTCTCGGTTGTGAGCAAGATGGCCTGCTGCTGTTGCATCCATTTCCAGATCGTCAACGATGTCTTGCAGCCATCTTCGTCTTGGTCTTCCTCTTTTTCTTTTTCCCATTATGTATCCTTCCAATACGGTCTTCTCTAAATTATCATGACGTTTAATGTGTCCAAAATATTTCAGTTTTCTCTCTTTAATCCTCTTTAATCCACTATATATATGCCCCAAAATATCTATACAAGTCTAAACTTGCGATATTTTTATGATCTTCTAACACACCCTCCAAAAGTTAAAGAGAATGTGCGATTTTTAAAAGCCATGAAACAATTCTTTTTATGCTGTCAACTTCTGCTGCTATTGAAATGCTGCAGTTTTTGATGAACGTATCTCCAGCCCAATGTGAGGTGCAGGGTAAGGCAGCGCAAAACTACTTCCCCCACCCAGTTTTCCCTACTGATTAGCCATTCTGTTTTCATCCACTACTGGCCACCTCCCCCCCCCCCCCCTCAAAACAGGGGAAGTCATCCAGGATTCCAAGACTGGACCACCCTCTTAGTGTGGATGGTGAGTAGCGTCGTATGGTGTATCTAATCTTCTGGGGATAATTTTTTTTCTTAACCTTACTCACCCATCTTATCCTGGGGGCATTTAAAGAAATTATTATCGCAGTATAATTCATATTTCCAGTTTATGTTAATTAATGGTATAAACGATAAAGCACCTGATGTAAGCATCCCATACAAGCTCTGGACTTCACCCTTGGTTGCTTACCCCAAAATTCTGATGTTGGTTTCAAACACAGACACAACCACATCAGCATCAAACTGTGCATCTCTAATAACATTTCTCACAGCTCTTTCAAACTCGTTGAAATCACCCAAGATCTGAAAGAAAAATAATAACAACAAAATGTCAGCTGTTACTAAACATTATCCAGCTGTGACATTACATGATGAAAGAACAAAAGTTATGTGGAATTTTATTCTGTTATACTTATCTTATATATTACATCCTTCCCGTGTTGTTTTATGTTACACAGGGCTCGCAAAGTAGTTCGCCAATTTTGTTATACACTTTTGTTCTTAATTTTCCATTATATTAACCCTTAATCTACCAAACATTAATGACCCACAAACATTTTTTTTTGGTAATAAAAAAAAATCTTGATGTGACGCCTATTTTTAGCATTTATAACAGTTTAAAAATACACAACACACGCCTATTTTTAGCATTTATAACAGTTTAAAAATACAAACTCCCAGCTATGGGATGAAACACGACTGTATTTTTTTTAAACTTTTTTTTTTTTAAAATCTGTTTAAATGGCTCACAGCAGGTTAACAAAGTGTTAAAGTTCCTGCAGCAAACAGAATATAAAAGTGCATGTTTTTATGAAGTAATTTCATCAGTAAAAAAGGTATGACTCCCATTTCCATGCCACTAAGGCATACTGAGGATACGGTGTTAGGCCTGTATTTCTAAGACCATCAGCACATGAAAGTGTGATGTGGTCAGCATCATGCATGGCCACATTTACCTTTTCAGATTTCTCTGGTGCCCATTTTTAGAGGCTCGGCGGACCCCGGGGACTTTTTTTGGTGTGGTGGTACTAGAAAAAAAAAAATCCCCGTTGCTGGGACTTGAAGTATTTTTCATCTGCGCTAGAGCTAATGGTTTAGATACCCTCAAGCCATCTCAGATTGTGGATCCTCCCATTCATTCTAGTTTGTTTGTATACATTTTTATCCAACAGCTTTTGCTAGTTCATTGACCACAAAAGTCCCTCTGTGGAGCCAGGTCAAAAAATCATTTCTGTAGACTGTACTTAGACCATCAAGTCAAGGGAATTCTCAAGAAGAAAATGAGTTCGTGGTATTACATAAAAGCAAGTGAGAACTCAAAATGGAACAATAGAGAGCTTGACAAGAAAGTGAACAGAGATACCTAACGGCTTAACTGTTAACTCTTTCCGTGCTGATTGGCAAAATTTTACCACTTTCGGTTTGTCCGTCGAGTGCTGTTTGGTAAAATTTTACCACTTGTTTCATGTCTAAAAAAACGGTGTAATTTTTAATTGTACACATTTTATTTGCACATGCCCAGTGAACTTTCATAGTTCCATCCGAAGCGTGCCTAACAACCGAGTGAAAATGGGTCTTTCTTTCGAGAAATCTCAATATTTTGTATGATTTCTGAGGCATATGGACAAGACCTAAGACCAGACCACTGTTAGTGAATGTGCCCCAAGCAGATTTTGAACCTATAAAACGCTATAAAACAGACTGAAGAAGTAGTTAGAAGGTTATTTCAGACATTATTGTACTGAGTTTTCTACATACTATCACACAACGAGATCGGATGAAGCTACAGGTCGATCTAGACATCGCCAATGGTAGATCCAGACCTACTCGATGGTAAATAGGACACAATTAACATCTAAAATCATCACACTACTTCTTTTTTTCACAAAAAATCCTCTTCATTCTTACTTTTACAGCTATTTTGATGCATAATACGTATAGTTATAATGTGGAAATACGTGGAAATACTTTATTACATTCAATTTTACAACTGCACCCCTTTACTAGATCAAGACCCGTGCTTTTAACTTGGTACTGAATGTTTTTCCTGCCGGCAGGGGAAGAGTTAAATATCTTGAGCTTTTGAGGTTTAGAAACTGCATTACATAACTTTAGGAACAACTATGCCCAATATAAAAGGGAAGTAACAAAGCACAGTCATACAAGGTAGGTCAAAGATGTTGTCTGTACCCACATACTTACAGCTAGGGTGTCCAAGCTATCAATCAAAGTAAGTGTGAAGCTGCAAAAAAAAAAAAAACATAAATAAAGAATTCCTTTTTCCGCACAAGTGCATTTTGTAAATTTAAAATAAGTCCATGAAGTTAATGATAATATTTTATGATAATATTTGGACAGAATCTGATGATGATGATAATAATAAGCTAATAATAATAATCTAATAACAATATGGTATTAAAAATCATGACATAAGATAATATATAAGTGTTAGGGATCATTTCTAAAGTGTGTCTTGCCGAGACGTCGCGCAAATCTGCTCGGCCTTTTGGCTAAGATCAAAGTGTAGTTCTGCGCTCTGTAGAATGTACACTTTGTTATTTTGGAACCAACGAGGTGCTTAAGGCCGCCCTGCACATTGAATGCCGGGGGTACGGTCCACATCTCGTTACGGGTGGACCCGGTTTGCGGTACCACCGGGTCACGGCCTGTTGTTTTCATTGTCTTAAAAAAAAAAAAAGGACATAATCGCTTCTCGGCCTTTTGGCTAAAATCAAAGTGGGTGAGGTCAAAGTGTCCTCTTGGCAGGTACCCTGATCAACATGCCCTTTGGTTAAACAAAAGCGTTGTTATTTTTTTAACTAAACAAGATGCATGAGGTCTGCCCTGCACATTGAATGCCAGGGGTATGGGCCACATCTCGTTATGGGTGGACCCAGTTTGCAGTACCACCAGGTCATGGCCTGTTGTTTTCGTCTTAAAAAAAAAAAAAGAAAAGACATAAGCCAAGGCCTGCCCTGCACACTGGATGCCGAGAGGAAGGCCCATATCTCATTACGAGTGGGCCTGGTATTGCACTACCATCGGGTCTTGGCCTGTTGTTTTCTAAAAAGCATAAGGATAAATACTGATAAGCACAATAGCATATACAAGGGTAAACCAAATGAAAGTTAGAAAATGCAAATAAAGTTCCCAAGAGAACAGACACCCCTTAATAGTACCATCTGTTAGCAGTAGTGACGTCGGTAAACAGACCAGCACCACTGTCACTAAGCAGCAAGCCGGCAACAGCTCATGTCAAGGTGGCAACTATGTTGCAGGCATATTCCACGGAAGAAGTGTGTTCCGTTATCTGATTCTTGTCCTCCAAAGGTCTGAACCCTTCAAACATACCATGAAATATCTCGAGTGTACAGCGATGAGTGCATGTTTTCAAGGCTCAAATCTACAAATGGGTTACAAAGTTCAAGGCAGGCTTAACATGCTTACATGATATTGACCTTCTGGGTTGGCATACAAAGGGACGTTGTGCACCTGTGGCTGAGAAGTCAAGACAAGGGTTTATATATTTTACCTGAATTCAGGTGCTGGTTTACAGGTGGAGCAAGTGCTATGAAAAGCAAGGGGACTATATTGAAAAAAATAGGTGTTATTTTTCCTGTACAAAATGTAAGTTCTGCACAATTTGCATTTTCTAACTTAAATCTGACTTGCTTTCATAAAACACTACACATAAAGACACAAGCTATTAATATCAGAACATAAGTTATCTGACATAAAGTCATAAATTACTACACTTAAGGGCACAAGTTACTAAATATTTTAACAGAATTTGGTAAACATAGGCCAAATTTATCATTCTTCTTAGGAACAACATCTCCACTACTCCCAGAAAGAATGAGAAGATTGATGAGAATACCATGGATAACCAAGAAAACAAATGGAGTAAGAGGCTGGGCAAAAGAGAGAAATTATGGCAAAATTCAAAACATGACAGTCCAGACTTGTAGGACATGTTTTGAGAAAGGGCAAACTGGAACATCTAGTGACAACATGAAAACTGGAGGGGAAAAGGGACAGAGGAGGACAAAGAAACAAGATACTTAGGAGTGGCACACTGGTCCAACACACATTATAGAAGGAGCAAAGGACAGATGGTTGTGGAGATCAATGACAACCAACGCCTGATTGGCACAGACCACACAGAGGAGTCCATATTCTGATGTAACAAATTTCAGTTCGTTTAATCAATCACCATATCTATTTCCACTTAATTCCTTTTGTAGTAAAAATAACTCTAAAAATTATGGCCCCCTTCCCCTACTGTAAGTGATCTGTCACTTACTTTCCCAGAGAATCATCAATATCACCTCTTGATGGCTCTGTGCCCCTGTAACGGCCCTTACAGGATAAAGGCATCAACTCGTCGGCTGGATACGCATGATTCTAAAAGGAGAATTATAAAACGGTTGTAAGTCACCAATGAGAGTCAAATACATGTTGAATTGTAACACTAATTACATTCAGCACCAAAGAGTTTGCCAACCAAGCTTCTCTATTTTTTTCCCTGACCATCACTTTCTTTCTTTTCCCTTGAGTTTTCCACTGATTATAAGGTTCTCTAACATTTGCCTTCACATGACATGTCCAAAGAATTTTATTTTTTCCCTCGTTTTTAACTAGTGCTATCTAACTGCTCAGAGAACTTCTTTAGCTGCTTTTCCTGGCCTTTCAAAGCAGATGCCAAATAGTGCATACTGTATAATACTGAAACAATAACAAGTGCAACAACAAAGATATACACTAGAGATTGGCAATCTGCAGCCTACATCATGCTAACTATGGTGTCACTCTAAAATATTATGTAAGTGAAATAACTATTATTCATATTTGTATAATATTTTATTACTATTACTTTCATTTATTAGCTGAAGACAAGAATGTGGCCAGCAGGTCACCCACATAGGCAGTGTCTGGCCCCTTGTTAGTAAAAAAAACTGCAATTCCTATCAAAATGAGCACTGGTTGAAGCTTATTATCCTGATAGGAAAGTTACCAACCCTGCTCTCTCTCTCTGTATGTGTGTGTGTGTGTGCGTGCATGCATGAGTGGTTTTTTTTTTGGAGGGGGACAACAATAACAATGCTATAACAAAAGGACATGTTTTCATGTTTTGAGAAGAGGCAAATTGAAACACCTGGTGACAACAGGAAAACTGGAGGGTCAAAGGGGCAGAGGAAAGATGAAGACACAAGATACCTGACGGACTAACCACTGAGAATGATCCACAACACATCTTACAGAAACAGAAAATGACAGATGGCTGCGGAAAACCAACGCCTGATTGGCACGGATTATAGAGAGACAGAGAGATAACAATAGCATGTACTGTAATATGCTGGATCAAAAATGATATAATTCTGATGAGCTGAACAACAATAAAACACACCCATACTATAAACAAACACTGTAAAGTGCTGGAACAGTCATAACAAGTCTCAATAATCAACTCACCATGTAAGCATTGTAGGCATGGTAAAACATCTCTACAGATCTTGCCCTGAAAAAATACAATGAATAAAATATCAAAATATCTCCACGGATTCTGACCTGGCAGAATAATTAAGAGAAACTCTTTCTTTTTTTTTTTTAAAAGAATAACTAAATAAATTGAGCTGGTCTGATCATTGAAAAAAAAAAAAAAAAAAGATAAAATAGATACAATCTGAAGAAAGCTGTCTTTCCAAAATGCAGCTATATTACATTCAATGACAGAGAGTTTATGCTTGCTGCATGGCATACAAATTGTTTCTAGCTGCATGAAATGCACCTAGTAAGATGTTTGAGGAAACCTCTTTCATTGCTGTAAATAAAGGCTTCTTAGGAGGCTGCTCCATAGCTGGTTAAATGTTGATCTGTGCTCCATTAACCTGACTGTTGTGGTTCGAATCAAATGTAATATCCACCCTCATTTATGCATGTGAAAGCTGGAAAACAACTAAAGAAACAGACAACAAATTAGACTCATTTAAAAACAAATGCCTAAGAAAAATACTCTGTATAAATTGGAATGAATTCAAGAACAATGCAGAGATAAGGCAGATGAGCAAACAACAACCTGTCTCACAGGTGATCAGAAAAAGGAATTGGACATATGTCAGTCATGTGATGAGAAGAAACAATCAGAGAATCCCAAAACAAGCTATCAAGTGGAACACAAAAGGCCAAATAAAAAGAGGTTGACCACGTGAAACTCTAAAGAAGACATTGTTAAGAGAGGCCAGTTCAGTGGGCATAAATTCCCTTGATGAGGCTGAAAAGCTCACGGAAAACAGGAAAAGTTGGTGAACTACCATGTGAGCCCTATGTGACACTTAACAGCACAGGAAGGATGTAAGATGTAAATGTCACTGACTTTTTTTCCATGGAGGGAGGGAGGGAGATTGCATAATTATTTGGTGAGTACAGAATGTTTGCATGTGGGTGTGTATACAGTGTGTGTATGTACAATTTTGTGTCACTGAAATGCTTCTGACAACTGCCACACAGTTACTGTGCTTTTAAGTATTTTAAAGTGATGGTACACATGTCTATTCATCTTGTAGCATGTTATAGTAGTGAGCTGTAGTTTGTGTCTGACCTCCCCTCATATAACATATGACCAAATAGACTTACGGCCAGATAGCTGACCCCAAATGTGGCTTTAAGTTGGTGCATGATTCTATTTACACTTCATGCAGAAACAAACAAATCAAAATGGTTGCATTACATGGCTATTGTCTGACAGTACACAAAAGATCACTCTCCTACTATGCATGGTATGAAACAGAGGGAGATGCCAGCCCTGAATAAAATAGACAGAGGGGAAAACTGCCACCATAAACATCCCCTTATATGAAGCAAACTGCAAAGCCCTATAAAGAAGTCTATCTGCCATCTGAACACTGAAAGGTATATGAGGACTGAGACAAGTTTCATTTCTTTTCCCATGAACATTTGGTGTAACAGATCATAAACAACAAAAGCTGCCAAATAAATAAATAAATAAAATGGAGAAGAATGATTAACACCATCTGTGTCCTTGCTCAAACTGGAATACCTGGTGACAATGGGAAAATGGAGGGACAAAATAAGACAAAGAAACAAGATACTTGACGGACATCTTATAAAAAGAGCAAAGCATAAATGGTTGTGGACATCAATGACGACCAACGCTTGATTGGCAGGCACAGACCAGAGAGAGCGAGAGACTGCACTGCTACATAATAAATACTCAGCGTTTTGATTTTGAATGTAATAAGCGCTTTGATTTTGAATCTAATAAGCGTTTGATAAGTTTTCATTTGATTAGAACACAGCGTGTGTTCTTCACGGTTATTTGTAATTACAATCCTCCATTTTATACTGTATACCTTAACTCTTGCTTCTGTTCGGGGGTAAACTTCACATTCGACTCAGATGTTCTCACGACAACCAAAATACACATTAACAAAATCAGATACAAAGTAAAATTCCTCGCCGATCTTTTCATTTTTTAAAAAAAACCACTTTCTGTTTCAGCTGGCCGTTTCTGAGGTTTGGTGACTGAAGAATACTGACACAAGGAACTGGCTGTTCGTGTTTTTTGTTTCTTTTAAAGCTAAAAACTAGAATTGTGAAACAGACTAGTCTTCTTCTCTGCCAACCACTTCCATGTTGTCAATAGTCAACAACACGTCAATCTCGCGAGATTTTGGCCTACAGTTTTTTTTAATCCTCATTTAGTGAAGATCTACCCTGATGTAACACACGAATAATTAGTCTATACACAAAAAAGTATATACCTATACACGACGACAATGCAGTAAAATAGTGTTAACAAAATGTATAAACTATGGGAAAAGTAAGAACAGCTTTATTAATTAACGGGCACACAGTTGTGACGTTTCGGCGTGAACCTTAATAATAAAAAAACACGCAGGACGAAGAAGTAGAGAGAGATGAGAAAATATGAATTCACATAAATGCTATATAAAAAGTAGGAATTGAAAAAAATATAATAAATGAAGCACTTAGCTGTGGTTTGTAAGAGGCTGTGTTCAGAAATGCGTATGGTAGAGTGTAGTCAGTCAGTCAGTCATTTGCATGTCCCTTGCGGAACTTTGCCTCCCTAACAGCTCTAATGTAGGCCTCTCGGTTGTAAGCAAGATGCCCTGCTGCTGATGCATCCATTAGCAGATTATCAACGATGTCCTGTGGCCATCTTCGCCTTGGTCTTCCTCTCTTTCTTTTTCCCATTATGTACCCTTCCAAGACGGTCTTCTCTAAATTATCATGACGCTTAATGTGTCCAAAAATATTTAAGTTTTCTCTGTTTAACCCTCTTTACTACCCAATCTTCTTCTTGTAGTATGGATATATTTGTTCTTTTCTGTGTCCATGATATTTAAAGAACTCTTCTGTAGCATTTACATTCAAATATATGCATTTGTGTTTCTCAGCTATTTCAAATGTTGCGATGGGAAAGGTGGAGTGTAGAGAATGTTTAAATGGATTCTTGTGATGGGTGGGTCGTAGATTTCTCCGCAGAAAGGGGAGAAAGTGATATAATGGTATCTACATTGGAGAAGGTGGAATAGGTGCTTGCAGTTGGGGTAGAGGGGTTGTAAATCTGATGTCATGAGGAGTTTCGGAATATGTGTAGCAAGTGAGAAAAGACTGAAACTTGGTGCAGAAAGAATATGCTTGTGGGAGAGGGGAATGTTAGGTGCAACTGAATTGCGAGTTCAAACCATATTTCTAAATGTAGCAATTCTCAAGTGCTAGGCGGGCTCTGTCAATGGCAGGGCGTTATTTGGCAGCTGTTACCAGAAAATCAGATTTGCCTCTGTGGTTGGAGCCATTGAAATGATTCGATTGGTTTCGAAGCATGCTAGGCGATATCATACAGATGTTTCTGCACGCTGTCATATAATCTGAGACCAGTTTCACCAATATAAGTTACCCTGCATCTTGTGCGTACGATGGCATATGTCACATTGCGGGACTCGCATGTGAATCCCTCATGGAGAATGAGGGTAGTTTTGGGAAGGGTATCGTTTTCGTTTCCCAGACTACAGAGCGGGTAGCAGCGAGGGCGGTTATATTTTCTGGTGCCAACATATGCTTCATGTGGCCGTTGGCATTTTCTTATAAGTTTATACTCGGAGCGA
Organism: Achatina immaculata; assembly: GCA_009760885.1. Taxonomy (NCBI): domain Eukaryota; kingdom Metazoa; phylum Mollusca; class Gastropoda; order Stylommatophora; family Achatinidae; genus Lissachatina; species Lissachatina immaculata. Next base: position 12,561,181 of record CM019695.1, on the reverse strand, counting down.
GGGCGGTTATATTTTCTGGTGCCAACATATGCTTCACGTGGCCGTTGGCATTTTCTTATAAGTTTATACTCGGAGCGAAGGTAGATAGAGGTGTATGGTTTATTTTTACCACACCCCTCCCCTCCAAAAAAAAATGATAGAAAGAGCGAGGAAAGCAGGAAGAAGCGAGAATAGCAGAAAGTAAGATAAGCACATGTAATTCGAGCAAACTCGAATGTGAAAGCGACAAGACAGAAGTTCTCAACCCATGGAAAATTCCAATAGTATAAAAATAAATGATTTAATTTTTGCTTTCATTTATTATTTTTACTTATTCATTTTATTCATCATTATAATTGGCGCCCTGGTTAGCTGAGTGGTTAGGTGCTTGGTTTACTAATCCGGGGGTACCGGGTTCACTCCCAACAGTGGGATTTTCTCTCTCTCTCTCCCCCCTCTCTTTCTCTCACACACACACGCGCGCGTGCGCGCCCGCGTCTGACTGTAGAGGCCTGTTGTAAGCCCGAAAATTGCGGCTTAAATTTAGTAATTATGTGTCGAGTCAACAGCAGATCTATGCATGTATAAATTGTCGAGGACTCCATAGAATGTACATGATTAATAAGAATACTGTGAGAGGGATGCCAGAAACTGTTTTCTGGTGGTAGCAGACAAGTCGCTGGTTGTGGGCTGGACTGAACGATGGATTAATGCTGGGAGACCCTTGCTTTTCCAGCAACATTTTTGTGCTCTAATTGTTGTATGGACATATGTAAAAGTCTTATCCGCACCCAGTTCATTAGCCAGTCCATTTAAATATACTGTAGTTAATTATAATTAAACTTTTTACAATCCTTGATTACTTTCTTACTGAATGTAGAATAAAAATAAGTGAAAATATATGCGCACATATTTTCTTTTATATATAATACCACTCGTTTTTCAATGGTAAAGTGTTTACAATCGTGCATCAAAAGGGCAACAGTTCACAAATGAGGTAATGCTACATTGCAAAATAAAAACATCAAGAAATTAGAAATAAATCCCTATTTTCGACTCTTCTAAGGTATAAAGTATTAACTCTTTCTCACTCATTTAAAAAAAAACTAAATGATAAACTGCTTCACCGAGGCTTGTCATTAGTTTTTAGTTGCAGATTATATTTTTTCTTAATAAACAAATTTCATGTCACAGCCAGAATGTGAAAAAAAGAAGATAATGACAAAATGGAAAAAAGAAACTAGTTGGGAAGAAATTTGATTTTCAAGCATGTCTTCACTTTTAAAGATGGATTAAAAAGAAACCCTTTAGGAGTGCACATTAATTATTTCAAACGTAAAAATAACCCAAAAACCCTCTTCAGAAATGATTAACTCATGATTATAGCAAGAACATATTATGACTTGAAAGTATTATTTGAAATGAAAAAAAAAAGAAAGAAAAGACAGAATAAAGTTATATATATATATATATATATATATATATATATAAACAAACTGATGCCATTGCAAACAAATGAGACTTTACAAAAACAGAACGTTAAAAAAATTAAAATTATAAAGAGAAGATATCAAATTTTTATTTTGCACTGAAATCTGTATTTTGGATTTACAGTTAATGAATTTTTTTTTTTTTTTTTTTGCAAACTGGAAATTATTTCATGTGAAACATTCAATCAGACAATTGTACATTACGTTGACAGACAAATAAACACACATATGAACGTATATATATATATATGTTCAAGCATCACGCTGGAACGCCTGGAGCAATTTCAACCAAACGTGGCACACATACGACTTACAATCTGAACAAAGTATGCTGGGGGTTAGATCATCCATAGGACTCCGGGGGGTGGGGGGTGGGTAGTGGATGTGGGATCGCAACCGACCAATAGAAACATACTCCACTGTGCGACGGGAAGTAACTCCCATAATATTTATGCCTGCTTTAGATTGTCGGCCGTGACGGACAAAGATCAGCCAACACAAATCGATGACGTTATATCTGCTGAGTTGCCGAACTTTTGGCACTGATAACGAGAAACATGATCCATGGAGCAGATTTCTGATTCATGACTGACACTCTACTGTTTTTCACCTCAGCGTCCATTTAGAAAACGGTCAGAGTGTTTATTTCAGAACAAAGAACACCGATACAGTGGCTGATCAGCCACCAACCACAGTGGGGAGGGGGGCGTAGCAGTGGGGGTGGGATGGGGTGACATTTAAAAATCATCGAAAACGACCGACGTTAGCATCGAATCTGTAGTTTTTGGGTCGCTGAGATGAATAGTGATACACCCGATGTCGTTTAAGTCCAAGTTCACCCCCATCGGCTTTGTTGGTGGGGTGGGGGGGAGGGGCCCTAAGGCTAGTGGTGGGAAGGGGGTGGCGTGTACCAAGCATCGAAAACGACCGAATAGTGAGATGAATAGTGACACACTCGATGCCGTTTAAGACAATTTCAGACCCCACCAGCACGGGGGGAAGGCCCTAGGAGTGGAGTGGGTTGGGGTGACATGTACAAATAATCGAAAACGACCGATATTAGTGTCGAATCCATACTTTTCGAGGTCCCTGAGATGAATAGTGACATTCCTGATGCCGTTTAAGTCAAAATTCAGCCCCCAACTGCATTGGGGGGATCTAGGGGTGGGGTGAGATGGAGGTGACATGTAAAAATAATCGACAATGATCGATATTAGTATTGAATCCATAGTTGTCGGTGTCGCTGAGATGAATAGTGACACACCCGATGCCGTTTAAGACAAGTTCAGACCCCATCGGCATGGGGGCCCCTAGGGCTGGGGTGGGTTGGGGTTACAAATAATCGAAAACTACCGATATTACTGTCGAACCCATAGTTTTCGGGGTCACTGAGATGAATGGTGGCACTTGCAAGTTCAGTCCCATCGGCATGGGGGAGAGAAGTGGTGAAAAATAAAACGTCCAAACTGACCGAGATTAGTGTCGAATCCAAAGTGTTTGGGGTTGCGAAGCTGATTGGTGACAGTCCTGATGATAATTAAGCCCACGTTTCGTCGAATAGAAGGAACAGAACTCTGTAGAACCATATAGACTCTGTATAACTGTCTAGAAGGTTGTGGAAATGAATAGAACTTTGTTGATTGGAATAAACAAATGCCAGGGCAATGCCGGGTAATCAACTAATGTGTGTGTGTATATATATATGTATATATATACATTATACATATATACATATATATATATATTTACACATACATACATTATATATATATATATTTGAACCTTAAGTGTTCAAGGTAAATGGGGCTTCCGCAAGGGTTTTCCACAAATGCCTGTCTTTTGCTCTTTTTCCCGCTTTTGTCCAGGTGAGCTCTTTATTGCTCAACATCCTCTCTGTTCTTCTCCATGTCTCCTTTGGTCTAACCTTACTTTTGTAAGCAACACACAGCTTTATAAATACAGGGTCCGGCATAAAGCATTTAACTGATGTAGTGTGCAGAAACTGAATATGTGTGAAAAAAACATGACGTCAGAGATGAAGCAGACAAATGGTCATTTTTAACAATGACTTTTTGGCAAACACAACATCGCGCATTCACCACTGAAACTCAATTTGAAAGTGGAGATTCGTCTACTACTGTACAACGAAAGTTTCGTCGACATTTTGAGTTGCATCTCCGTGATAATGTTCCCGATTGGAGGATAAAACAATTTTCAGGTGGGTCAAAAAATTTAAGGAAACCTCTAATTGCCTTAATAACAAGTCTACTGGTCGTCCAAGAACTCAACAGACACCTGAATGAATTCAAGAAGTCCATAATGCATTGTTGAGTGGCCCTCGGCGATCAGCTGTTAGGAATACTTTGGTACCTGGCATCCTCTTACTGTTAATATTGATCTTTATGTGCAGATGATAATTGAATACTTCATTCCAGACTTGGCCAATAGAAATAAGAGGCTAATATGGTTTCAACAAGATGGAGCAACTGGCCACACAGCCCATCAGTCCATGGCCATGCTGCGACAAGCATTTCTCAATTGTCTTATTTTCAGATTTGGGGATATTCATTGGCTGGCAAGGTCACCGGATTTATTGGCCGCAGACTTCTTTTTGTGGGGCTATCTCAAGAACACAGTGTATGCTAGTCGACAACAGTCAACTGCAGGCCTAAAAGATCAAATACGACACTGCATTCAAAATATCCCTTTGAACATGTTAAATGGTGCTATGCAGGAATTTTCCAGACACCTGGCTGAATGTATCAAATGTAATGCCAGTCATCTAACTGGCATAATTTTCAAAACCTAAATATGATTTTCAATAATAATAATAATAATATCCACTTTTCTGAGCTTCATTTCACTTTTTTTTTTTTACCAAAAACATGTATAGCGCTTATTTATTTTTCAATTTTAAAATCCAGCCATGCTTTATATATATATATGACCCTTTATATACAGAATGACAGCAGGGACAAAACAGAATCTACTACCTGCTTCTTCATGTGTTCAAGGTTCAAGGTTGTTGGTCATACCAGATCCTGATCCTTGTCGACATGGCAAAGCTCACAGTCCTCTCCACATCCTGACAAGAGCCCCAAAGCTTTTGCCTCAAGCTTGTGTCCTCTGCCATGTTTCTTGTCTCGGGTCCACATGGTTTGGGCAACTCTTGAAGGATATGTTCTGGAGTCTGGACTCCACTGCCACATGGACACTCATCTGTATGAGACATTTTGAGCTGATGTAGGTGGCTCAATGGCCTGTCCATAGGCGAAAGAGGATGGTTTGCTGATGTCTTTGTAGTTGGTGTATTGCATTCGGTTCATTGTTCATTTTAGTTGCTTCTTCCATTTAGATCTGCACTGGTTACGGATTATGGTTTGCTGATAGCATAATAAGTCATTATTTATGAGAGTCATAGTTTCAACGTTTCAACCCATTCATATACATTTCTTTTCCTTTCATATATATATATATATATATACAGTACCACCAAGAAACCTATATACAGTTAAATAACAGTAACAATCACCAACAACTGTTGCCTAAATGAATCCTAATCTTAATCTCCTCTTTCAAATTACAGAATGCATCTTTTAAACCTGCACCAATAAAGTGAAATGTCTTTGTGATGGCAGGGAGAGAGTCTTTCAGAGAATAGATACAGAGTAGTTCATATCCGTCTGGTATCTATTCCATTTATACATTACATTACACATGTGTACGCAGAAGGGTATGGGTCAGTATAGTTTAATGTCAGGCAACAAGTGCCAGATGTACAATACTGACTTGCACATAGGCATAACATAACATGGCAGCCTGGTTGGCCAAGTGGCTAGGTGCTTAGTCTACTAATCAAGTGGTGCCAGGTTCCAGTGGGGATTTTTTTCTGGAACCACCACACCAAAAATGGCCCCATGGTCTAAAAATGGATACCAGAGAAATCTGGGAAGGTAAATACGGCCAGGCATGATACTCACCACATTACACTTTCATGTGCCGAAGGTCTTGGAAATATGGGCCTAACATCATATCCCCAATATCCCTTATTGGCATGGAAACGTGGATTTTACATGGACATAACTCCTTTTATTATTAAAAAAGAAAAACTGCTGCCAACAAGTAATACAGTGTAATGCCTTTTAAGATAGATTTGCAGCAATTATAACTATCAAATAACCAAAAGCTTTGCAAGAAACAATTTCTAAGCTAGACAAGTGTCTGAATAGCTGTCAGATATCCACATTTTTATAAGAGCTAATCTAATGTAATGATTTATATACCAAATGACAAAATAGCTGTTAAACATCCTGGATATTATAAGCAGCAATCTAATGTAATGATTTCTAAGATAGATTAGTGATTGAATAGTTATTAAATGTCCAGGATTTTATAAGAAACAATATTATGTAATGATTTTTAAGCTAGATTAGTGTCAAAATGGCTTTTAAACAATCCAGAATTTTCTAATATAAGAAATAATATAATGAAATGATTTTTTAATCAGATACATGACAAGATAGCCATAGTAAACTGTTAAACATCTAGAATTTTATAAGCAACAATCTAATGTGATAATCTCTAAGTCAGAGTAGTGTTGAGATAACTGTTATAACTAGACAAGCGGTTAGCAGATTTGCATGAAACAAATAAAATTTAACTTATTTCTAAGCTCAGAGGATTGAGCGAGATGGAGAGAGATAACTGCCTACGCCTCTTGGCATGGCCATACCTGATCTGATCTGATTTCGAATCCAGATTCGTGTCTTGACAGCTGTAGAAGTGACTGCCAAACAGAGAGAAGAATCGGGATTTGTAAGCCAGATTAATGTCAATAGCAGTGTGACATCTTCTGTTTAATTCTGTGACTCTCTCTTTTCACTTGAAAGCTTCCCCCTAGGTACAGCCATGCTTGACAAAACTCTTCGTATCCCTCCTCCATGGAAAAACATTTAATCTTCAAATGATTACATATGATTAATGAGAACTATGAGGCTGCCATTATGTTGTTGTCTTGTCTGTTTAGCTGATCTAAATAAGATAACAAGCTGGATGTTCTATTTCAGATCTGTTTATTAGCAAATTATTATTATTTTTTGTGACAGATCTTAGTCTACTTTTTTTCTCTTAGTTTCTCTCTTCTGTCATGTATATTTTGTCGGATAAAAATGAAAGTTGAATCATCAGAGCCCTATATTTCACTAGCCCACCAGACAAGACCACAACAGAGTTCTGTCCCTTCTCTATGCTAAACTTAACTATATGCAACAGACTGATGTTTTTTTTTTTAAATCATGGAATCTGAATTCAGATACAAAGATTATCTGTGAAAATTCATATAAACAGCAACATATCCTAGCATTTATCCCAAGTATTTTCTGATTAGTCATTTTTTTTTTCCCCCATAAGACTTTACTCAGCTGGAAAAAACAAGACACCCCTATGCCGCCTTGAGTTGGTCACCTCAAGGGAAAAGAAAGAGCGCCAGGCCACTGGGGACATGGACATGCACAATACAGGAAGAACTAAAGGAAGCAGGAAAGACACGGTTTGAGGTATCCCGACCTTGCTCAAAGCAGGATTGGCTGGAGAACCTTTGCTGATGCTTTATGCTCCAATGGGAGTGCAGAGCACTGATGACGATACTCAGTTACTCACTTGCTAATCACAAGGTCCCTGGTTCAATTTCCCACAAGGGTGGGATTTTTTTTTTTTGGGACCGACCAGCACTGGGGTCAACCCAGCCTCCAAAAAAAAAATAAAAATATTGGTACCTGGGGTTTCTAGGAAAACAAAGACAGCATGGGCAGGTTTTGGCATACCTACCTCAAATGTTGTAGCTACCCAGAATGTGAAGGCACTAACACTTACCCCTCTCCCCCACAGCATGCAAATGCTACAGGACATAGATACTCAAATGATGAAAGGTAAAAGAAACTACTGTTAATGGTTTCCTTCCTTAGTCAAATAATGCTTCAACCAGATTATGAATAATACCAAGAACTACACAAAACAGAGTTTACTGCCACTTAATGAATGGATGATATCTATCTGAATTGCAGTAATACAGATTCATCACTCATTTTCTGGCTAGGTTAGGATGCCATTATATTAAAAGCACTTCATCGTACAAAGTTGTTTATGTCAGTGTTTTGTAAGACTGATACACCTGTTGTCTTAAGCCATAACTTCTTTCCTTATGGGCCATGCAATTGTTCTCTGTACAACATTGCTTTCCTGTATGTTTTTACAGCCCGTATCTTTTGTCACATTTTTTCAGCTTCACTTCAGTTTAGGCTTTTGAGTAACTAGGACATCACACAGTTGAATGTTTTTGAGTTGGACCCTGAAGATTTAACAGAACTCTCCTTTTTTTTCCTGTTCTGTAGTACTGACAACGACCAAACTAGCCTCATTCTATATAATTTGTTTAAAAAAAAAAAAAAAAAAAAGAATCCAAACATTTCAAGTTGTGGATAAAAACTGAGGCCTTTAAAACATGGACATACAGAAGAATGCAATGAATTCCATGAACATGAAAGAAAACAAATAAATACTCAACCAACTGAAACTAGAAAGAGAAATAATGAAAAAAAAAAACAAAAACATAATAACCAGACTGTCAAGATCTTTCAGCCACACCAAGAGATATAAAACAGTAACGAAACCACAACTGAGGGGAACTTGAAGGAAAAAGAACAAGAGGACAACAATGAGACAGATGATAGGTGGACAACATAAAGAGACAGGCTGGGTTCAGCTTGCCTGGGGTACACTGTGAAAAACAAAGGGCAGAGCAGAGCTAGCTGGTGCCCCAATGTAGTCAATCTTTTAGGGGGAAACAACATAAAATGACAAATAATAGAGACTTGGTCACATATAACAAACAAACAAACAAAAGCACATAATTACAGCAAAAAGGTATTGGAAATGAGAACAGATCTCTGAAATTACCTCAAAACTTCCACTGGAACAGTTACTATACAGGAACCAGAAAAAAAAGGAAGAAATTATGATGTAGAACTAACGTATTTTATTTTGAAAGGATGAATAACTGAGCATGAAGATCCATATGATGACCTCCCTTTCATCATTCAAATTTCCACTCAACTTTCAAATGTTCATTTCAAAAAGCCACAGCTGGGGTTACCATACAACAGCTAGATCAAACCTGTAAGAGGTAAAAAGAATCTCTTTCTGCCTTGTAAGATGCCACAAGACATACTGGACACTGATTACTTCGCTAAACAACAGTGTTCAAGGACGTGGAAAAATGTGGTACTGTATATCCTGAATGCATCTTATGATTTCTGTCAATACCCCTACGTAAGTCACTATGTGCCTTCCTCCCAGATGTAAGCTGTCGAACTGTTTGAATACTACACTACTCATCACCTGGACAGATATCACCGGTCTTCTGAATGAGATTATCATATTGGAAGGAAGGGTCAGAAATCACTTGTCTTTTTCTTTAGTTTTCACTACTACAACTCACACTGCAACTTACCATTGAAGGAGAAAAAAAAAAAGGACGGATCCCACACTAACCTCAAAAATTCTAACCTAATTCTATAATTAAATAGTGCACCTACATTATGGGAGAACATGGTAAATGTTTTTAACGTAGGCAATCTGAATAACATTTATAACTTTGTTTTTTAAATAAAGAAATCAAGTCCAAGCCAGCCACAATTATCAAGTCTACCGAAACTACCTTCAGTACATTCATCTAATACCACTATACATTTTCTTTCTGCAAAAGCTACCTTCAGCACATTAATCTAATATCATGTACATTCTCCTTTCGCAAAAACTACCTTCAGCACATTCATCTAATATCACTACACATTTTCTTCCTGCAAAAGCTACCTTAAACACATTTATCTAATACCACTATACATTTTCTTTCTGCAAAATCTACCTTCAGCACATTCATCTAATACCACTATACATTTCTAGCCTACAGAACCTACCCTCAGCACAGTCATCCAATACTATTCTGCTTTTGTAAGAAACAAGACAACTCACAAAGAGATTAACAAAATTCCTTTTATCAAGCATTCAATAAATGTCTGACTGAAATACAAAGTGCAAGATAAAAAAAAAAATGTCATAATTAAGAAAAACAAAGCAAGATTAAAAGTCATGACAAGGAAAAAAAAATCAACGCTGACAAGCAAAGACTTCTTGAGTATTTGCCCGAGTGCATAAAACATATACCAGACTTGAGTAGTCATAGACGAAGCTCTTGTGAAATAAGATTTTTTTTTTTTTTTTTGGTAATGCAGTTAAAATGTTTATAATTTTCAGTTGCAGACATCGTGGTTTTTTTAACTTCACACAAAAATTCTTTCTGTCACTTTTCTCTCTTCCAACATTATTTTACAGTGCATTTCATCAAAGACATCCATCATTTTATATGTTATTTCAAGTGTAACTCCCTAGCCTAGCACCGCGCCTCCACCCCCCCCCCCCTTGCTTAAAGCTTGTGTCTGTTTTTTGTTTTTTTTTAAAATAGCGTCTGCCAACTACTCAATGCTAACTAGGTAGTTAAACCATAAAGACTTGACAATTTGAGCAGGAAAACCAGCAAGGACCACAGCAATTTTCTGGTTCCTTTCCCCTCACATTCTGGCACTAAAATCTTCTTTATAATTATAATTTATCAACACTACTTTATATTAACTCATGTAATCCAGTTCTCTTGAGCTATTCCACCAACACTCATCTCCCTATTCCAAGCCGGACTTAACTCAAGCAGTAAAGCAAAGCTGAAATCAAGCCAACCCCATGCTGACGTTGTCTTCACCAAGATTATATACATGCACGTGCTGGAAATCTACACATTTCTAGAACAGAACTGGGCGCAGACCTGAAATTACAAAGAGCGAACAGCTAAATGGATAAACAAAAAAAACACTGTCAAATGGTACCCTCATCAGCAATTTAAAAAAAAAAAAAACAACATAGGAAAGTGTTCTTCAAATGGTTTCCTTAAATTTCTCCCATGATTCACGCAGGATTTCCAAGCCTGGGGAGGACGGCAGACTTTGTAAAGGTGATGGGGGCTGCTGATACAGCATGACCAACCAATACTCGAACATGGAAGAAGAAAGCATGATTAATGATAAGTAATCTTCTTCATACGCAATGATAAGTAATAAAACTAATAAAAAATAATCTATATAATAATAATAAAATAATAATAATAAAAACTATATAATAAGCTATAAAATATAAAAATAAAATTATAAACCGCCTGGAAATAAAATTAGATTACTAAGAACATAGAAGCACTGTGACCAACAATGGGAATAACTTGGAAAGGGGGGGGGGGGGGGTAAAGTACTTCCATGGTAACCCATGAAAGTACAAGCATAAACTATATGGGCCTAGAAACAAAATGAGGGAGCTGAAGACTAATTAGCCACACACTGACCATGAAAAAAAAACAAAAAACAAAACAAAACGCACACAACACAGGACCAAGAAGTAACAGTCTAAACCCCCCCAAAGAAAGACAAAATAAATAAAAACAGAACAGGCGTAGCGGGTTAGGATGAATGGCATTTCAGGCACAACTCCAAAATACAGGGAAGAGTCTGGAAAAAAAAAAAAAAAGAAAAAAAATCAGGCAGCATGGACAGTTTTCATCTCGAACTTTTGCTCTTCCCAAGCACAGATAGGAATGGTGATGAAGAACTGAAAAAAAGTCATTTATAAAGAAAAGCTACATCTCAGGAAAGTAAGCTTATTCGTATCAAACACCTATCAATAATTGGATTAGTCATCATATTGTGTAAAATAATCCAAATACAAAAAAAAAAAAAAGCTGGAAAATTCTATCTGTTACTGACACTCACATACGACATTTTTACCTTCCAGATTTAATAAAATTTAGTCTAAAGTGCAACAGCCAAACACCAGAAATTGGATAGGTTTGTTTTCAATAACCAACAATTACCATAACCAGAAAAAAAAAAAAATCACTTCAGCATAAAACAAACCAAAATTAACAAAAAAACTGAAAAAATCCAGTCAAAAAAATGTTTGATGCCATAATTAAGCAAATAATTTCTAATATGCAATGGTTAATTAGAAAAAAAAAAACTGATTGATATCAGTCAATTTCTTCATCATTTTATTCTTGGGCCAGGAAGAACCTCATGATTTCAACCAGATAAAATAAATGAAAAAAAAAAAAATAACGACCGATTCTTCAAATAAAAACAGCAATGCATGCACACTCACTCACATGCACGTACCAACACTTCTAGAAGTTTCCAAAAGATGCAGTAACTCTCAAAATGGACCCAGAACTAAATATGCAGCGACAAGCACACAATTACAATGACATGAAACTATGTTGCATACATATTTTATTTCCAGTGCAAGCTGTGCAACAACAATCTGAGAAACTGATTAGATGAGAAAAGGAATATAGCATATGGTTAAAGACAGTAATAACATGCTGCAGCTTAACAGGCCACCATCTGTGAATTCATATCAATAATAATAATAATAATTCTAAAATTTGCCTCATTTCTTATTTATAACTGCAGAATGATCCCATTTTTAAAAAATACACTTTAAGGTCAGCCAGCTGCATTTATGATCTTGTAGGTGAGATATTTTCAAAAAAGTTTTTGAAACAAAAAACAAAACAAAACAAAAATTGTGTCTAAAATCTGAAATCTACTTCTGAAAATGAGTGATAAATTAATTAAATTTCATATTCTCTCTCTCTCTCTCTCTCAACCTTAAATTCCCAAGGCATGTGATGTTTCCACAAGGGTTTTCTACAAACGCTTATCCTTCGCCTTTTTTTTTTCTGCTCTTGCTCAACATCATGATCTCAGTTTCCTGAACTGTCTTTCTATACATCTTTTCCTGAACTGTCTTTCTATACATCTTTCTAACTGTTAAATTCCACATCTACATAAACACACCTTCCTAATTCGTCATAATGATTTATCATGCAGCTATGACTTTATGTTCAGCCATTTACCCCAGTGTGTAGAAGAGCTATTTGAAAACTGTTCTAAACCAATTTGTAACTAAAAAGAATTCTGAATTTTTAACTCTCCTAGCATCTGCTCTTTATCATGACTAAACCATTTTACATATTTTACTTTTAAATGATACTATAAAAAAGAAAAAGAATAATAATTATGCTCCGCTATCTACGAGTATAATAATTTTTTTTAAAAAAAGACAAATATTTCCTTATGTATGTTTCGTCTTCAGAAATGTTTTAATCTATTTTAATGCAGAATGATCCATGCTACGTATTCCATCTTCCTACAGTCTGCTCTTCTTCATCACATTTTTCCCAACTCTTCTATTTTTTTTTTTTATCTGTTTCTAACTGAAAAAGGATCTATCTCTTTTTTTTTAATTGGAAAAAGATCTTTCCTCTACCAGCCTCCCAAACTCTTCCTTATAAAGATCTTCTGTTTCTCTAGGCCGGAATTTTAACTGGAAAAAAAAAGACCTTTCTTCTACCAGCTCTCCCTATCACTGTTCTAAGAAAGGAGAAATGAGAAAAAAATGCTAGTGAATACTTCTGATGAAAAAGCTGTTTTTAACTTTAAAAAAAAAAAATCCCACATGTGGATTCGTCTAGTCTTCACATATGCTTGAACTATCTAGTCTTTCACATATGCTTGAGCTATCTAGTCTTTCAAATATGCTTGAGCTATCTAGTCTTTACATATGCTTGAACTATCTAGTCTTTACATATGCTTGAACTACCTAGTCTTCACATATAGTTGAGTTATCTAATCTTCACATCTGCTTGAGCTTTCTAGTCTTTACATATGCAGGAGCTATCTAGTCTTCACATGTGCTATCTCAGTGAGAACACTTTCATTTAGCCACATCTTAACTTTCTGTATTTAGAAAAAAAAAATCTTTATTTTTATTTACATATATTTTATTTTTATTTACATATAGAGTCTCATAAGACAGACTCCCTAATCTTAATCTATATGCACTCTCACACTAATCACAAACTTCACTTTACCATATAAAATATCATATTAACAGTGAAAAAAAAAGTTTCTATTTCTCTAATAAGCTGACCTTGGTTTTTTATTTTTTACAAAAATAAAAACCATTTAGCAAAATGTTCTATTTAAGTTAAATATGAATAAATAACAACTTATGCTCCACCTTGTAAAACAAAGTCATATTTCACAATCTATTCCCTCAAATGGCTCCATCTTTAAAGACTGCTAGAGCCTACACCACTGCTACACTTCCTAAAAACAATCTCCCATAATATGCGGCAATCAGAATCTATACTCTTGTTACATCCACGTGTTTTGCTATTTACAGTTAAGGGGGGGGGGGGGGGGGAGAGGAGGAACACACTTTCCAATTAAGTTCAATAAGGAATAAATAGCAACTTGTGTTCCGTTTCTTAAAATAAATTCACATTTCACATTCTACTCCCTCAGCAGACTCCATTTTAAGACTGCTACAGTCTACACTACTGCCACACTTCCCCCCCAAAAAAAAACAACCTCCTTAAATATGCAATAAGAATCTATACTCTTGACACATCCATGTATTTTGCCTTTTTATTCTTCTTCTTTCCCTTCCCAGTATTTGTGCTGCCTGCTACTGGGCCAGAAAGAAGTTTAGATTCTGCATTCTGTTGTGAGGCCATGTTATTTTTAGACTCCTTTGGCAAAGATGATGCCTGTAAGTTCAAGGAGGCATCATCCTCCACGGCATCCAGGGCACTGATGTTACTTTTAATTGACTCTGTCTCTCCTGAACTTAAAGGTCCGGCTGGTATGACCAAATTTCCTGGAAGGGACGATAGGTCATTGCTGCTGCAGCTGTAATCTGTGCCTACCCCACTATCTGGTAAGCTTTCAACTGATGTTTTTAAATCTTCTCTGGCTAAGGGGAATGGGGATCCTACCCCAGATGTCAGGCTAGTGGGTGACACCTCACCCTGGAATAAAACCTTCTCGTGCTGGACACTCTGGCTCAGTTGAGAAGCACTGGATGTTTCTGGCGACACGCTGGGATTTGCCTGGAGAAGTGGCAGCGACATGCATGAAGTAGGCACGGATACAGAAGATGCTGCTGTGGAAAGTCTACCTCCTGGACTCAGATGGGGGGTGTCACCCAGCTGGGCCTGCTTGCCCAAAGCTGAGCCAACCCCTAAACTGTTTTGTGACTGGGTTTTCACTTTATCCTCTCTAGCTGTACCCATGTGTTGAAAGAGCTGTGGTGGGTTCATCTCTGGGCTAGGACCAACAACACTTGGACCGGCTTCATTTCCTTTTACTGGGTGTTTCTGATGCCCTTGCTCAAGTGAGTCTTGATTAACTGTTGACTCCTCTCGACTCAATTCCTCTTGGTTTGTACTGCTTATTAAAGGTGATGGAGCACTGGTGGAAACTGAAGAATGGGGCTGAAGATTATCACAAACATCCTCGTTTTCTAGATTCTTGATGTCAGATACGCCATTTGTGGTCGCAGATGCATAGGATTGGACAGGACAGGATAATGAGTGTGACGGCTGACTCATGCCTGATGTGGTTTGCGAGGCTATTTCAGGGGATGGCATGGACACAGATGACTGAGGCATAGAGGAATGTGATGTCACTGCTGACAAGTTCGAAGAGGTCTGTGATGAAAGAGATGCTGACGGCGATGATGACAAAGAAGAGGAAGATGCTGCTGAAGGGACAGATGCTCCAGTGGTGTGATTCTGCTGAGGTGTTGGGGAGGACGACACTGGTTTCACAGAAGCACCAGATGACTGACGGATAATTAACTCAGGACCACCTCCGTACAACCTGTGCAAAAAGAGCCACATGTCCTTTGACAGCTGTCCATAATCTGAAGTTTGCCTCAAGGTTGGCTGAGCATTCTTGTATAATGTAATACGGCTGTTCTCTATTGGTCCAGGAGGTACTGGAAAAGAAAAGCAAAATGATAAGAAGCTGTAAATTAATGAAAGCTGTAAATTAATTAATTCTCCGAGAACAAAATAAACGCGGTAATTTTACTACAACACTACCCTGCACCATTCCTCTGTTATGCAGTTAAGAAGTGGGGGGGGGGGGGGGGGGCTGGGCTTGCAATGCTTCTTTAGCAGACTCCACCACCATGGTGATCCCTGTCCTGTTAACCAGGGCTAGGTCTGTTACTGGGGGGAACCAACAGAGAGGTGGTTCAGAGAGTCAGCTATGGTTCACCAGTTCTGATGCTAGCATGTCAGCTATGGGTCGCTGTTTGCCAAGTCGGATGGCATCTTAACCCCCTAGAATTTTATACAGTCCAATGGAATAAAACTTAGTAAATAACCTAAAACCCACTTAATACAGACTAACTGGGGGGGGGGGGCCCAATAAATAACCTAAGATCATCTTAACTCCTAGATCACTAAACAACATACACACTTTTTTTTGTTATCATCCATAATGGCTGTACTTTTACTGGGAAATGATGTGTTGTCTAATGCCATTCATTTACATTTTAAAATTACTAACTCCCATCTATGGAGCAAACTATGTCTTCTTCTTCTTCTTCTATCTCTCTGGAACTGTGAGCATGATGTTATTTGCAGCTGATGAAGTGAATCTATGAGGCACAGCTTTGCATGCGACTGGGTGCAGGTTACAGTGGCTATTTTTTTTTTTTTCAGCCCCTGAGAGGAGCTTAAAAAGCAATGGGTGTGCAACACTTCTTCAGCAGACTCCACCATCACTGAGACTACAACTATCCTTGTCCCATTAGCCAGGTGGATGCTCACCAACTTTGACGACAGCATGTCAGTTATAGATCGATGACTGCCAAATCAGACAGCGTCATCACACCCAAACAAACTACAAGCATATGAATGGAACTTGTCTTAACATTTTTTACAACCTGTTCTAAATGGCACACCAAAGAGTTAATGCAGCTAGCTGGGCAGTGAATAACCTGAAACTACTTAACTCTTTTGTGCTCTACTACTCCTAATTCAAGCTTAGTTCCATATATAAGAAGCAGATTTTTATGTGAACATCTAATTTACTTAACAAACTGAAGGCTGTGTTTACAGTGTACACTGCCACTCTGTGCCTTGTATGGGACAACATCCTCCATTTTCTGGGGTGTCTGGGTATTTATCTTAAGAACAGAAATGGACTGATTCTAGCAAAACTAGACATGTTATCTCACTCCCAAGGAAATTAGAGGAAAGCATGGCACTAAAATGAAGGGAAAAAATCCTGGTTATTAATGGGACTTGAAGACTCAAAATTCTTTGCTCAGTAACCATTCATTCACTCATTAGCATGTCCCTTGTGAAACATCCATTCGCAAATCATCAACAATGTCTTCCTGGCATCTTCACCTCGGTCTTCCTCTTTCTTTGTCCCATTATGTACCCTTCTAAGGTTGTCTTCTCCAGAATCTCATGACATTTAATACGTCCAAATACTTAAGTTTTCTCTGTTTAATCTTCTTTACTAGCCGATCTTCTTCAACATTAAGTTCTAGTAGTATGGATATATTTGTTCTTTTTTTTGTGTTCACATATTTGAAAGACTCTTCTATAGCTTTTACATTCAAACATACTTGTGTGTTTCTCAGCTGTTTTGTTAAGTGTCCAGGTTTCACAGACATATGTTAGAATAGGAAAAATGCATATCTTTAAAAACCAAATTTTTGAAGTTCTGTCTGTCCCTCTCCACAGCTTCTTTAGTTGTTTTAACTTCTGAAGAGTGACAGATGTCCTCCTTTTAATCTCCCTCACTGTATCTCCACTGTTAGTAATGATCCAAGATATTCAAAACTCTCCACCACTTCCAATTTCCTCTCATTGATTTCAGTTGCCATATTTGTTTTGTTAGCTGTCATCAACTTAGTTTTCTCTGCATTAAGTTAAAGGTTTTTCTCTTCACTATTCTTATGGACTGGCATAACCTTACAAATGTAAGGACACTAGGACTTCAGTCTGGATCAGAAATAACTTGATCACTTTTATATGAAATAACACAATTTGGAGAAATCCTGAATTTCCATTTAGCACTACCTTGACAACATGCAAAAACTGATTTTTAAAAATCTTTACTAATCTTAATAAAATGTGCCCTGGCAAATGCCTTTGACTAACTTCTCTTAAAAAATTGAAAGCCCCTTTTACTGGGCACTTATTGCACTGATAGACAAAATGTTGTTACCATAATTAAAGTCATGTAAATTTACATAGGTAAATAGTTATGAAGCAGCACTGCATCAAAAGTAACTACAACACTAAGAAAACTGTCTCATAAAGGGCAGTATGGGAATAAACCATTCTAAAACTTCTTCAGTGTCTTTGTTTTGTACTTTTTTTTTTTTTTGCCTAGAATAGAAAAAAAAAGAACTCGTAAGATCTTCACGTCCAGCTCTTTTTCCACATATCTATTAAACATCCTATCTGCTTTTCCTCTATTTTTTTTTTTTTTTACAACATGATAGTACTCAGCAAACACAGGCATTAATCTAATTCATATCCATCATTTTTTTAAAATGAAAATACAACAAAAATGTACAAGTATGTGAGTTACTATCACTCAAGAGTGTGTGTCTATTGATTTTAACCTCCTTCACATTAACCCTGTACGTTAAATTGGCCAGGTTTTCCATGCTGAAACTGTTAGCAATACAGGCTAACCTAGTTTTGATCCCTACCCCACCTCCCACCACACCGTTAAGCCTGGATAACATTCAGGGTTCAGTGCTGCCATCTACTGAATGAGATGAGGTCAAGCTTCTAAAAAGAAAGCAAATTTACAGGAGCTCCTTAATTAATATTAAATAAGGCCACATTTCTGAAAAGAAAATTATCAGAGCTCCTAATTAATATTAATAAGTGGGCAGGACCAACAACCACAACACATCATGGCATCTAAAGCAAATGTTTTCCGCGAATTTTATTTTCAACAGAAATGTAATGTTAACTTTTTTCCACCCGCGCCAGCCCCCAAAAGGTCTGCTCCAGTATCTGCTGTCCCACTGCCCCAGCCCTATAAGGTTTCGGAATTTTCTTTCATTGACTTCATTGAAAACTCGATGTAACTTTTCATTTAACCAATCACAGCTCTTCTGAATCCAAATTTAACTAGTATTTTTCTGCCATGCCTGATAAAGGGAGACATGTTGAATATCATGATCGGAGTGTAATATTCAAGTTTTTTTCAAGATCAGGTGGTAAAATGGTCACACTGACCGACTAGACCTATCTTACTATATGTGTTTATCATAGCAGTAGACCTGTTAGATTTACTGGATGTCAAAAACATCCATAAATACTGATGTTTCTATGTTGAACTACATATTTTATGTTGGACTATGACACAATTAAGGTAAGCATGAAGTAGATTTTATTGCTCAGCCCTAAAAAAAATTTTTTTATCACTCAAAAATCACTCCATCATTTCATACCAGTTGTTTTCTTTCTTTTATTATTTTTTTTTTTATGACAAATAACTTCATTTCTGGAATCTTCATTCATTTCCACTTATTTTAATATTGATACACAAGTAGTGATCATGGAATTAGTTCAGTACAATAACTTTTACACAGCCCCCCCCCATCGTGTAAATGTTCTCGTCGTTGGGACAGTAGGGAACGTTTTTGGAAATAGCGCGGGTGGACAGAGTTAAAAAGGTTAAGATATTGTGCACATCCTTTTATTATTTTATACTATTATTACATATTATAATATATATATTATTTAATATTTATTACCCTGAACATCATTAATTAAATGAGTTTTTTTTTTTTTAGTATTTGTCTAATGATATCTGATTTCTCCTTAAATTTCCAGTCTCCTCTGCTCTGACTTCTTGTCCTATAATTCTAGTCATTTTATCAAGCATCAGTGTTATTCTATTGAATCTATACACTCACATACCGTTTTCTGCTCTTTATATTGAAAGCATGGTCCATAAATAATTTTCTTTTCTGCTTTGATAGTATGTGGACACAAAAACTATCTCTTGTCAAAGAGAACTGATAGTATGTGAACACAAACTATGTCTTGTCAAAGAGAACTGATAGTATGTGGACACAAACTATGTCTTGTCAAAGAGAAATAACTACTTGTTATGACCTAGCTCTGTTGCTGGCCTACGGGAGCTCAGGACATGCCCATAGTGTTCGGCATTCAACATCAGGATGTGCTTTAGTGCTCTGGCTGATATTATACCCATACTGTGTTGGCTGTATACTGCTCACACTCTAGCGTACAACTTGTATTTGCTTCCGCTTCCTCTGATCACATGTAAGTTACTGAGGGGACCAGCATGGTATGGCTTTTTTGGTGCACATCCTTCGATTTTCTGCTTGAAAGACTGATATGTTTTTTTGTTTTTTTTTTTTTGGTCCAATTTGATGTTTCCTAGTTGACTAACCGGGAGTTTCCAGGAAATCTTGGCAAACTACCATGCAGGTCCTATGTGGCATCTAGCAGCACGGGAAGGATGTAAGCTGGTTAATCAAATCATAATTTGATCAGCTTTTCCACTGCCAGCAATGCCAGAATGAACTGGACAGTATAAAACAGAAACAACTGCAACTTGAATATTCACACTTTCTCATGCTACAGTTGGCCCCCAATTTTCCGCCCAACTCTGTGCTATCAATGTCAAACATGGACACTAACAGTCAAAAACAAAAGAAAAATCATCACGACAGAAATGAGATGTTTAACTCTTTGCATTCCGGGGGTCCCAATCAGGACCCTTCCGCTTTGAAAAGTTTTTGCCAAGGTCCCGATATGGACCCTAGCTTCGTTTCATTAAAAACCTGGGTGTAACTTTTGATTGTAAACAGTTTAGTACGCATTTCTAGTGACCTTTGTCAATATTTTTAAAGCATCATAACAATGGGGATCAGAATACGGCGTTTTGATTTTTAAAAAATCAATTTTTGTGTGACTTCGGAGGCAAACATGTTCCCCTACAACTAGATCACTGTTCGTAAATGTATTTCAAGTAGAGTTAGACTATTAGATGGACTGGAGAAGTGGTTATTTCAGGTATTATTTTAAAGTGAACATGCAATATAATCACAAGACGAGATTGGATAAAACGACAAAGTTGATCTACACATCGCTGGTCGATCGATGCCAGTCCAAGACCTAGCCAATGGACAGTTACACACAATTATCAGCTAAAATTATCACACTACATCTTTTTTTCCTAAAAAAAACTCTTCATTTATGAAATCTTCTTACATTTATAGCTATTTGGAGGCATAATACGCATACTTTTAACATGAAAATAATTAGTTAAAAATTATCCCCTATACATATCAAGATCCGTGATTTTTGTCTGGCACAGAACATCCACGTTTTTACCTCCAGCACACCAAGAGTGTATTAAATTAAACGGAACTGTTCTAAAGCAGGTGCAGAAATTCAAATACCTTGGAGCAGTAATAACTTCAGATGGGAAATGCAGAACAGAAATTAGGAACAGAATAGGCCAAGTAAAGACTGCATTTCAGAGAATGAGAAACATATTGACCAACACATCCTTATCAATGAATGTTAGAAAACGAGTCCTAAAATGCTATATTGAACCTATCTTGTTATATGGAAGTGAATCATGGACAATAGGCAAGTCTGCACAAAAATCATTGGAAGCAGCAGAAATGTGGTTTATTAGAAGAATGTTGCGAATCCCCTGGACAGCAAAAATAACTAATGAAGAATGTAGGAGAAGAGCTGGAGAGACAAAAATCCTTGTCAAAAAGATAAGAGAGAGACAATGTACTTTCATAGGACATGCAATGAGAAGAGGGGGCATTGAAAATATTATAACAACAGGAAAAATAGAAGGAAGAAGATCAAGAGGAAGACCAAGAGAAATGATACTGGACAGTCTGACGGGATGGTGTGAGAGGAGATCACCAACTGAGCTGATGGCCTGCATGAAGGATCGTGTACTCTGGAGAAGCATAATAGCCAACGCCAGTCGGCACAGCACATGATGATGATGATGATGATGACACCAAGAGTTAACACTGCACGGGCCAAAAATGGGAAAATCTGTTTTCCGGTTTCTATGCATTGTTGGCTGAACGGTGGTTATGCCGTTTTCGATGATCGTCTTATTTAAACTGTTTCTATTTTGTTATTTAAAGTAATTTTTGGTTGTCTGTATTTTTACTGCAAAGTTAATACAATAAAGTACTGTTTTCAATCTTCGTAACTTAGAAATCTTGCGGTTTTAGCTGTTGGGAACACTTGTTTACGAGATCTTGTTAAGTCGACATTTTGTGCAAATGGAGGAGCACGCTTCTCTCAATGACAATGTGATTTACAATGAATTATGCTCTGATTTTTTTGTCAGACTACCCCAGTGATGACTAAAAATCACTGTTTAATGATTCTAGTAATGAAATTGATGTGTTTCAAAGTGATTTCTGTGACGGCGATCGGATTAAAAATACAATAACTAGGCACAGCGTTGCTGTGTCAGAATGAAAATTCAAGTGTCAGTGTGATTGTTATTCAATGTCAGGATATGATGCTCCAACAGTAAGTATTTCACATTTTTCATGTGATATAGTTAGCAATGATATAGTTGTGTGGAGTAACATTGATTCTACACCAGTTCTTGAAAAATTTCTAGGAAATCCTGGTGTTTCAGTGAATGTAAACAAACCAAGCAGCATAGATGAAATTTTCAGTACAATGTTTGGCAATGATTTTTTTTAACTGTTAGCTCATCATGAAAATTTATACTGTGCATAGACCCAACATATGAACAAACCTACTGCCTTTCTGTCTGAAAATATAACACATTCAGACGTGAACAAATTCTTTGGATTGATCATTTTGATGGGCCAGACTAGGAAGCCACACTGAAAAGATTACTGGACAACAGACCCTCTTCTGAAAACACCAATATTTTAAAAAACAATGAGCAGAGCTAAATTTGAGCATCTTCTGACACTTCTGCATTTCTCTGACAACTCTCAGACACTTCCAGAAACAGGTAGAATTAGCAAAATAAAAACTCTGCTGGATTATTTTTTTGCCTAAATTTCAAGAGTTGTATAAACTGAAGCAGCAGCTTTTGACTGATGAAGACAAAAGACTTGTCTGCATGATATCAACAATGCACAACAATGATTATCTGGAATAGTAAAGGATCATGTCCTGGTGAAGCCTGAGGATGAAGGCACTAAAAAAAGCATCATCTAGGAAATGCAGTGTATGCACTTTAAAAAAAAAAAAAAAACCAACATAGATTCATTCTTCTCTCATCATTTTTGTCTGGTATTTGTCAGTATCCCATAATTCACTAGGAAAATAAATGTGCAGGTCATCGAATATTTTACTACATAATGTCACAAAGAGGAAACAACATCACACTCAAAGAAAAGGACATACTGTCTGTCTTCTCTCTAACAAATGCTTCCCACTCTTTGAACCATGCCATGCTTATTGCATACACTGCCGCTGAGTGCTCCTCTGCTTGGAACTCTTCATTTAGCTGAAACAAAATAAATACTTTCAGAAAGAATACAGAAAACAAACAAAAAAAAAGAGCTAAGAAAGAAGATAACAGAATGTCCAATATGACTGCATGATCAAATTCACCAAATGAGTTGATGAAAAACAACAAAGACTAAGGACTATATTGAGGTATGATCATTTACATCTTTCAATACAGCATCACATTATAATAATGAGTGATAAAAACAAAATGAGTTGAATATTTGCATTTCCAGTGATTTTCTTAATAATAAATCATAATTATCTCAAACATGAAAGTATTTAATATGACTATGTTAATGCCTTAACTTTTTACCTACCAAAACAGCATCTATGACACAACATTTTTTAAATCGAGGATTTCAGACACCGCATTTAACTGAGGAAGGAGGAATCCTACTGTTAGTTTTTACAGCAGTATAAAAGTTGGGGGCATCTGGTGGTGAAGTGGTTAGTGCACTGGTCTCTCATGGCGAAGGTCAGGGGTTCAAATCCAGCTGGAAAGGGGGGCCCCCCCCCCAGTCACCCAGCTGTAAAAACGGGTACCTGACTTCTTCTGGAGTTGGGGAAGGAAAGGCGGCCAGGCGTGATACTGACCATATCACCCTCTAGTGTGCTGACAGGTCAAGGAAAATATCCCTATGTGCCTCTAAGGCATGACAGGATTACCTTTTTTTACCTTTTATAAAAGTTGGAACTCAAAGCTTTGGAACACAGTCACATGTGTGTTATATGACATGTCCTTTCCAGAACAATGTCCCTCTCACTGCTTTCCTGAATGTAGTTCAGTCTTGAACAAGTTGATCAATACCTCGCAATAATATATTCAGACCTTCCTTTCTGCCGGGCACTATGCCTTCTGGTACCAACCTCTCCAAACAATTATGTCTCTTTATGCGGCCGAAGTATCTCAGCTTTCTAATTCTGATGGTATTTACAAGCCAGTCTTCTATGACACCTTATCCCGTCAATATCTCTTTATCTGATTTTCTTTATGTCCGTGATATTCTAACTACTCTTCTGTAACATTTAATTTCAAATGCAGTCATTCTCTTTTCTAGTGATTAGTTATGTGTCCACGTTTTACATCAGTATGTTGTCACTGGGATTATGTAAGCTCTTAGCAAACATAGCTTTGTTTCCTTGTTGGTACCTTATAGTCACATAAATGCAATTATTTTAATTTGAAAAAGAAAAAAAAAAAACAAACTGTAAACAACTCACAGTAGGTTAACAGTTAAAGGATATAACAACATTCCTTTATATATTTTAAGTATTATCCAGTGGTGACTGGTGTGTATACTACCAACAATAATTAACAAGTAAATGTAGGTGGACTTTATTTGTTACTTTCTAGCTCCGGCTCAGATGCAAACACTTAAAGGCACAAGAACTATGGATCAAAAGAGAACTATATTTGTGGGATATATTAACCCTTTCACTCCCAAAAAGCACTAACGGTATCAGTAAATCTTGCACACTTATGCAAATCAATGCTCAGAGCAATATTTAGGCAAAGTCTAAATAAAATGAAAAATTGCACATTTTTAAATCACGGAGTAACTTCCTTTCAGTTTCTTACTGCTGAAATTTCTTATCAAAATTTATTCTAGATGAGCCTAGAAATTAATTCAAGAGTGAAAGAGTTAAAGCAGAGATTAAAACACACATGGACTTAACTCTTTCCATGCGTGTGGTCGATATAGCGACACTTCCGGTGTCCCAAAGCTACCGTATGGTCGATATAGTGACAACTGTTTGTTTCATTCAAACAAGCAGTGTAACATTTACATTGTACATATTTCGTCCGCGATTCCAGTGACATTTTCAAAATGGCGAAAGTGTGCCTAGTTACGAGCGATGCCGAGCGAGAAAAAGGACGAGAAGCATGGAAATTTTTCAATTTTTGACGATGAATATAGGGGTGTGGACATAGCCTAAGGCCACCCCGCTGCCCATGAATGTTTTCTAAGTAGATCTAGACATATTTAGACAACTGGAGAAGTAGTTCGGAGTAGGTAGGAGGGTAGTTCAGACATTCATTCAGCGAGAATGCAATACGGAATCACAATACGAGATCGACAAGTAGATCTACACATCTCAGATGGTAAGTAGGGGTAAGTAGCGTGGATCTAGACCTAGCCGATGGTGAGCTGGCCACAATCAGTGTCTAAAAACATCACATTACTTCTTTTTTCCTAAAAAACTCTGTATTTATGAAATTTTCATTCATTTAGCTATACTTTGAAACATATTAAGTATACAGAAGTATATAGAACTACTGTTTTTCATTCCATTTTACAACTATACCCCTTACAGACCAAGACCCGCGTTTTTACTCCCGCACCCCACGACACGTCCGTGTTTCTTCTAACACACGGAAAGAGTTAAACAATATGTAAAGGACGATGGCCCTAAACAATTTGTAAAGGACGATGGCCCTAACTACCTGCTTATTGCCGGAGTGATGGTGGCACCTACATAAGACTAAGAAATGTTTCTCAGCTGCTGAATGTGAAGGAATGAGAAAAATTCCTCGGCAGACAACTTTTCAAAATAAATAGGAAGAGGATCTCAGGAGAGTGTATATAACTCAATAGCAATGATGAAAACCTGACAAATGGAAGGTGATGGGCGCAGGGTTCAGTCTCACATTTTAAATCTGAGACTGACAGAAAGATTGCATCTCTATTGATTTGGCTAATCCCACCCCTCTGTGGACTGTATCTCTGGATATATTCCCTTAAATATTTGTGGTGTAGTGGTTAGTGCAACTGCTTGTGGATCAGAAGGTCTCTGGTTCAATTTTGCTATTGGGCCTCAAAAAAAAAAAAAATGGGTACCTGGGGTTTTCCTAGGAAAAACAAAGGCTGTAAAGATAGGAGCTGTCATTCCTATATCAAATGCTGTAGTGGCCTAGGAATGTGAAGGCAGTAACACCTCACGCCCCTACGGCATGCAAATGTTATTGGACATAAGAAAATATTTGTGACAATGAATTCATGTAACCTCCAGATGATGCTGTCAGCAACCACCTGGGAAATAATACCTGGATAAAGGTTTCTTTCTCATTGAGCTGCCGCTGTCTCAACTTCTCCAGCTCGCTCTGGCAAGTTTTGCAAGCATACAAGTGGTTACAGACAGGACCTCCGCCAAATCTGTGGAAGGCAACTTCTTGTAATTCTAGTTTATCTTGGATGAAGTGATCAATATTTTGCATCAATACTGTAATTATTATCAGCTTTAAAACATCTTCATATTTAATTACTTGGATCCTTTAGGTTCACTGCTGGCATCCAGTAACATTTAAGTTTTTAAGTTATAGACAAAATTTTTATCTTTATATCATGCTGAAAGGGTCTTTCCAACATTTTAAAACCTTTTTTCAAAAGACTTTATGAAAAACAAATAGGTACAAAGTAACTCCACAAAGAAAAAAACACAAATAGCTTTTGGATATAAGGAAACTAAATATATAAATATACACAAAGCCACTGCAGTAAAGCTGTGATAAAAAAATGTTAAGACTATTTAAAACAAAAGTAGGAACAGCTTTATCAATTAACAAGCACACAAGATAAAATGTTTAGGGTTCACACCATAGACAAAAAGTCCTACAATTATAGCTAAAAATGCTACAGGTTAGGCATGAAGCTTCCAACCTGTTATAAAACAATTCCCATGTCGCCTGGTGAATTTCGATGACTAGGTCACCTATCAGACTCACTTTGCCAGGGGGGACACCTACAAAAACAGGACAAACACCATCAAGTTTAGCACCTGGATGACTGAAATCTAGGACAGAATTAATGATGGTAGTTAAAGTGTGTTAAAGTCTGAAAATAACAATGAACACAAATTTTTGTCTAATCAAAAGATCATACTTGTCGTACTTTACTGGGAAGTGTCCATTTTTGGCATTTATGGCAGTCTAAGATGATGAAATCTCAACTACAGAGCAAAAAACAATCTGAGTAGTTATTTTAATTAAATTTTTCTTTTAAAAAGCCATTTAAATGGATCACGATAAGTTATAAGCTAGGATGTTATTTCACCTTTATTAGATTCTGATCATTGTAGTGGCTGTGTAAAAGATAAATTTTACAAATGACCTGGTAAATGACGTCCCCATAAGAAAGATGGGTAGAAAAGAAGGTATTATTAATGAAATAAAACTGTACTTTAGAAAACTCTTACCTGGCTATGTGAAATGGCAAAAACTATTTTGAAAAAAAAAAAAAAAAGATAATGCTTGGGGTAGCATACAAAGAGGGGGTAAAAGTTACATACATACATATATATATGAATAAAGAACATGAATATATTACCCCCAATATATATATATATATATATATATATATATATATATATATGAATAAAGAACATGAATATATTACCCCCATGCTTGCATAAGAAGTCCTTGTTAGTTATAGGCCCAGGCTCAGCAAATGTCTGGAACCTACTCATCCACTGTCTGCTGAGGTAGAACCTCAAGATGCTTGGCTGAAGATAAAAAAAAAAATAATAAAATGGTCGAGTGAAGGAGAGGACTGAAGGCACAATACGCAAGCTGAATGAGATCCCACAGCCAAGTGCTTACACTGGGGTTGGCAAACTACAGTTGACCAAGACCCTGCTGTACATCCCAGTGGTGCTCCTTGCAATAATCTGGCTGAGTGAACAGGGATCAAATGGAAAGGTAAAACTGGTCCTAAAAATACGTTAAATCAAAGACAGACGTGTGGACCAAAAGGACAACTGCGAACCATGCAGCCACCACCCTTCTCACAGAAAAAGCATAAACAATCTGATCTGTACTAGGGCCACTAAAGAACGTCACAAATGAACACAAACTGCAAGAAGAAACATCTCTGTTTTTAACCTCCTTGCCGTTAATCCCGCAGGCTAACCTGGCTTTGACTCCATGCACAGCGTTACGCCCAAATAACATTCGGGATAGTACTGTGCTCTCTTGTAGTGATTGGAATGTGGTCAAGCTTCTAAAAATAATTATAGGAAACCCTTAATTAATAACGAGTGGACAGAGCCGTCATGGCACCTAAGTAACACTTTCAGCATGTTCTTTTTAACTCCAGATGTAACACTTAAGGAGCCTAACTGATCTCTAAGAGCAATAACAACTGTCCTGTAGTAACCACCTGCCCTCCCACTGTGAAACTTGCTAGTACTGCAAAAACTGGAGCCTCCTCTGACAATAGCAACACATCTGAACAAATAAATCACTCTGTAAAATACAAAAGCAGTTCAGATTTCAGCTGGCTGAAAAGGTTAAATGCATATACAAGTGCACCCTTAGAAGACAAACACAATCCATTCCAGGAGGCAGTTTGACTTTCAAATTTCATTTCCCCATATGAAATAATGCAAACTGAAATAATCCGTTTCAGATCCCAAAACTTACCTATTATAAAACATTTTAATTACAAATATTGGTTATTTAAACTTGTATTAGATCATACATTAATACTATAAAATTATACATTATAACAATACCTCATATTTAGGAAAACTATCCAAGTTTTTCTACTTCTTCCACTACTGAGGATCTTCTACTGGTAAAGGATTTTTACCCTTCACCACATTAGCCGCTTTAATCCTTCAATGTTCTTTAGCATGGTCAATATAGTCAACATAGCCATCTCATATTCAACTTCAGCTCCAATACACAGGTATTACTTTCTGTTGAGTGATAAGTTCCTATTCAGGTCAACTGTGGTCATTACATTCTTCCTCTTAGGCTCTTCAGAACTGGTTCTTTGGTGCCATCATGAATGTGTAATTTTAACGATAAAATGAAAAAAAATCCTAAGCAATCATGATAAAAATACACTCTGGAAAAAACACACACTGAAATTGGTAGATGTTCACTGAACCAAAGTCATGGGAGATATGACTACATGATTCTTTATTTTTATTGCGAGGCTGCATTTGTTTTGTTCGACTTTTGAATTCTTGTTTGGGTTCCAAACTGGATTTCCTTCCAAGTTTTTGTTCGTGTTTCAAGCTGTTCGAATTTCAAATCATTCAACTTTCAAGGGTCCACTGTACTGAACTTTATCAGCAACAAAAATGACAGCACATCATCCACATAACATTCTTGAGAGCGCCCCAAAGATAGAAGTTGCATCAAATCAGAGAATGCTGTAGTTTAAAAGATCATTTTTGTTTGGTTTTTTTTTTCTAAATAACATACCTCACTTCTCTCTAGCTCAATCATCCTTTGCCGCAGACTCTCAATCTTTCTGTTGCTTTTTCTGAAGAAAAAAAAAAAATAGAAGCTACCCAAGTTCACTTCTGTATAAAAAAGTACTATGCCATTTACAACAACAACAACACTAATAATAATGTACCCCCATGCATGGAAGTCTGATATGCCTGGGGTGTTTCTTTCATCATATACTGTCAGTTTGCCATTACTTTTTTTTTAATCATCCTTGTATCTGCCTCACTTTACTTCATCAAGACACCCAAATCCTTTTTTAAATGTTGTGAACAGGGATCAAATGGAAAGGTAAAACTGGTCCTAAAAATAAGTCAAATCAAAGACAGATGTGTGGACCAAAAGGACAACTGCGAACCATGCAGCCGCCACCCTTCTCATGGAAAAAGCATAAACAATCTGACCTGTACTAGGGCCACTAAAGAACATCACAAATGAACACAAGCTGCAAGAAGAAACATCTCCGTTTTTAACCTCCTTGCCGTTAATCCCGTTGGCTAACCTGGTTTTGACTCCACGCACAGCGTTAAGCCCAAATAACATTCGGGATAGTACTGTGCTGTCATGTAGTGAATGGAATATGGTCAAGCTTCTAAAAATAATTATGGGAAACCCTTAATTAATAACGAGTGGACAGGGCCATCATGGCACCTAAGTAACACTTTCAGCATGTTCTTTTTAACTCCAGATGTAACACTTAAGGAGCCTAACTGATCTCTAAGAGCAATAACAACTGTCCTGTAGTAACCACCTGCCCTCCCACTGTGAAACTTGGTAGTAATGCAAAAACTGGAGCCTCCTCTGACAATAGCAACACATCTGAACAAATAAATCACTCTGTAAAATACAAAAGCAGTTCAGATTTCAGCTGGCTGAAAAGGTTAAATGCATATACAAGTGCACCCTTAGAAGACAAACACAATCCATTCCAGGAGGCAGTTTGACTTTCAAATTTCATTTCCCCATATGAAATAATGCAAATTGAAATAATCCGTTCCAGATCCCAAAACTTACCTATTATGAAACATTTTAATTACAAATACTGGTTATTTAAACTTGTATTAGATCATACATTAATACTATAAAATTATACATTATAACAATACCTCATATTTAGGAAAACTATCCAAGTTTTTCTACTTCTTCCACTACTGAGGATCTTCTACTGGTAAAGGATTTTTACCCTTCACCACATTAGCTGCTTTAATGCTTCAATGTTCTTTAGCACAGTCAATATGGTCGACATAGCCATCTCATATTCAACTTCAGCTCCAATACACAGGTATTACTTTCTGTTTAGTGATAAGTTCCTATTCAGGTCAATTGTGGTCATTACATTCTTCCTCTTAGGCTCTTCAGAACTGGTTCTTTGGTGCCATCATGAATGTGTAATTTTAATGATAAAATGAAAAAAAAAAATCCTAAGCAATCATGATAAAAATACACTCGTGGAAAAAACACACACTGAAATTGGTAGATGTTCACTGAACCAAAGTCATGGGAGATATGACTACATGATTCTTTATTTTTATTGCGAGGCTGCATTTGTTTTGTTCGACTTTCGAATTCTTGTTTGGGTTCCAAACTGGATTTCACTTCCAAGTTTTTGTTCGTGTTTCAAGCTGTTCGAATTTCAAATCATTCAACTTTCAAGGGTCCACTGTACTGAACTTTATCAGCAACAAAAATGACAGCACATCATCCACATAACATTCTTGAGAGCGCCCCAAAGATAGAAGTTGCATCAAATCAGAGAATGCTGTAGTTTAAAAGATCATTTTTGTTTGGTTTTTTTTTTCTAAATAACATACCTCACTTCTCTCTAGCTCAATCATCCTTTGCCGCAGACTCTCAATCTTTCTGTTGCTTTTTCTGAAGAAAAAAAAAAAAATAGAAGCTACCCAAGTTCACTTCTGTATAAAAAAGTACTATGCCATTTACAACAACAACAACACTAATAATAATGTACCCCCCATGCATGGAAGTCTGATATGCCTGGGGTGTTTCTTTCATCATATACTGTCAGTTTGCCATTACTTTTTTTTTAATCATCCTTGTATCTGCCTCACTTTACTTCATCAAGACACCCAAATCCTTTTTTAAATGTTGTGAAATTCACATTTTTTTCCCTCAATCTATGATCCAATTCTAGATTTTGGCTGTGTAAGTCCAGAAACAAATCATATCTTTACTTCAACTTCATGACATGACAGCCACAGACAGGAAGACAAAACTACCAGGCAGGTTATGCATACAAAAAGACAGTCCATGCATATGTTCAGAGTCTCAGCTGGCTGGATTCATTATCAAACTATTTGTTTAAACTCTCTTCCAGAGTGTTCTTTAAACTTTTATCTTCATTTTCAATGTTGCATTAAACCGTTTCCAGTTCTTTCACTGATAAAAAGAAAACTACACATAAATACAAAAGATTAGTGCTACAGAACTGAAGTAGCCCTCACCTATAAAAGAGGACATATGCCTCACAGTTCTGAACCTGACTAATGTCCACCTCAGTCACATACTGGTCATCAAACTCGTACCACTGCTCATTTAGATGGTTTAGACAATATGCTGTGTAGTGGCCACCTGTAGACAGATTAATGTGCATATAAAGACAAGTTAAGCACGTGATTAAATAACAGTGATCTGCACCAGGATTTTTTTCAAAAACAGTTATAATGTACCTGTTTTTCATTCTGAATGAAGTACTTTTCTGAAATATGGGCACTAACACCATATTCCTATGTGCCTCTAAGGCATGACAGGATTACCTTTACCTTTACCATTTTTTTTTTCACTTTTCTGAAATACTTGTTTTGTAAATACAACAATCAATAGTTTTAAACTCTTATTTTTTTTTAAATTCACAATTAAAAATACATTACAAATATCAGCAGGAATTAAATGTTCCAGTGAAATTATTTTTCTCTCTTGTTTGGTGGCAAGATTTACTACTAAATGCTCACATGCTGAACAGAAGTCAAAACTGGCGTATTCACCTTCATGCAAATTGGGCATCACCATCACCCCGGCCTGATTACCCTCCAACCAGTTTCAATGGTTGTGTTTTACCAGGTTTTTGATAATATACAGTAAATCAGTTATGGTAACCGACAATCTCCAAAAGTTTTTTTTTTTTTTCTCTTTTTTCTATTGGTACTTTACCAGTAACTGCCAATTAACATGATCACTGAAATGATATCATGCCACTGGCTCCATTTTCAAACACCAAATCTCCCAAAATGATGCCTTAGTACCAAACCTGTTAGTTCATTAAGCTCTCATGACAAAAGCCAGCATTTCAAGTTCAGCTGCAGATGCCCAGTCACCCAGCTGGAGAAGCAGGTACCTGAATTTCTTTTGAAGTCAGGGATATAAAGGCAGCCAGGACTGATCTGACTATATCTCCTTCTGGACAAGGTATGGGGAGTAACACCATATATCTCTTTATGGTCTTTATCTTTCATTTTCCATATGCAGTCTTAAACTTTCTGTTTCTTTTTTTTTTCTATTTTATGATGGATTTATTTTAGAGTCAAAACACTAAATTTGTTTTGAAAGAAGACTCACAATTCATTTCAATGCCCTTTTACTTTCCATTTTTGGGCTCTTTACTTAACCCCACCACCATAATAGAAATGTTATGGCATTCTAATATTGTTTCTGCATACAGACATGTTAGGCTGTCATATTTCTGGGCTTGTCACGCTCAAGGACTTGTTAAGGCACTAACATGTTTTTACTGGTATCTGCTGTAATCTAGCAAACCACCTCAAATGATGATGGCGAAGAGTTATTTTTAGCACTCAAAGAGGCCCATTTACTCATCAGACTTGTAGCAGTAAAAAGGTATCCATTTCCATGCCATTAAGACATACTGGGGAAAACGGTGTTAGGCCCATATTTTCCAAGACTTTTGGCACATGAAAGAGTGATGTGGTCATTATCACACCTGGCTGCTTTACCTTCTAGATTTCCCTGGTACCCATTTTTAGAGGCTGGGTAAACCCCGGGGGCTTTTTGGTGTGTACCAGAAAAAAAATCCCACTGCTGGGACAGAACCCGGTACCACCTGATTAGTAAATTGAGCACCTAACCACTCAGCTAACCAGCCGCCAAACTTGTAGCAGTAAAAGCGTTAAATGTCATTAATTTGTGAACACCCACTGGACTATGTGGTTCTTGGGCAGAAGAAGATCCACTACCTAATAATGAGTGGTCGATTATCTAATAAAATTACGCTATCAAGGGCCACATTCTGTTCTCCTAAATTCACAAAAAAAACCTTCTATTATCCTGTTACACTTTTCAGTTATATTTATGTTACAATCAATGAAATGAATATTACATTAAATGTACATCACTACTATGATTTACTCTGTCAAATTGAAGAGAGAAATGGTTTTTAAACTGTTTTTAAAAAGATTTTGAATCAGTGAATCAGTTATTTCTTCCGGTATATCTTTATAATTTTATGACTGTCATAAACACATTCAGAAAGTGCACAACTATCACTAAAACAATACCTACAGCTTTTGGCTAAACAAAGTCATCAGCAGCTTATATATATATATATACTACTTATTTCTGTTTAGCGGCAAGTGTGATCAATTAACTTTATCATTATCATCATCATCATCGCCTTTCACTCGGTTCAGAGCACAGGCCACTGATAATGGCTCTCCAGTCATCCTTGTTCTTGGAATTATTCTCTGCTTCCTTCCATGTGCATCCCTTGTCTCTGAGCACTTTCATAGTTTCTCTTCTCCAAGTAAGTCTAAGTCTTCCTCATTTTCTATTTCCTTGAGGATTCCATGTCAGTGTCTGTCTTGCTATGTTGGTGTCGGGTTTCCTCAGAGTGTGGTCAGTCCACCTCCGCTTCCTAGATATGATTTGTAAGTTCATAGGTTTTTGTCCTGCCCTTTCCCAGACATCCTCGTTCCTGATCTTGTCCTGCCATTTAATGTTTAAAATCCTCCTCAAGCAGTAGTTCATGAATGTTTGTATCCTCTGTTGTACTGTCTTGGTCATAACTCATGTCTCTGAACCATACAGCAGGACAGTCTTTACACTTTGTATTGAAAAGCCTAAGTTTGGTTCTTGTTTATAAGCCAATTAAACTGACTTTTCACACAATTTTTAAAAAAATTAAGTATCGGTATATGACTTTGTTCTATAATCAATAGTTCATCTATAATCAGCAGTTCATAATTTTAAACTGCCACAAATGCTAAAAACAAGCACTGCATCATTTCCCAGTAAAAAATTATGACATCGAAGTTTAATAGGTTAAGAATTATCCCAGAATGCTGTTGCAATTAATTTCTGTAACTACTGCAGTCTCACTTACCACCTGCTGTTCCATGGTGACAGATTATGGCAATCAGGTCATATAAGGTAACTTCATTTTTGCATGCTGCAGAAAACAAAACATATTTAACAATGACCAATTAAAAAAAAAAGCTGCAGTACTATTTCATAAGGTAGCCATTTAAGATGTAATAAGAATCTTGCTTTTACAAGATATCCTCATTTCATGCTACAGGGAATTAAAATTCTACTGAAACTGATAAATAACATCTAATGGGTGTCATAAAAGCAAACATACATGCAGAACAATGTGTTAACTGTTTCATTTGTATCTGTATTGCAGGATTTAAAATCTCTTAGATTTCTATAAGCCATTAAATGGCTTTAAAAATTTTTTAAAAAAAAAAGCTGCAGCCATATGGTCTTGTTCTACACTTACAGGTTCATAATTTTAAACTGCTCTAAATGCCAACTATAGCATTTGCATCATTTCTTAGTAAAACATGGCAGCCATGATGAATGATAACAACAAACATTCATGTATTGTAGGTATTGCTTGATAATCTAAGATTTAAACTCTTGATCACAAGTCTGCCAGAAAAGACTGAAGGACAGTACTGAATTAAGCTGATGAGGAAATCTGGCATCGAAAACACAAGTAACAAAGGACAGTGCTGAATGAATCTGACGAGGACATCTGGCATCAAAAACACACAAGTAACAAAGTAACAAAAGACAATACTGCTTGTGTTAAACCAGCAGATTAATTACACAAACTATGTTAAGGACTGAAAATGACGTTCAAGAATAATTTTATGATCTGACAGAATGTACAGTACAAAAATATGAACTGCGACCTCCTTCAAAGAATACTGCAGAAGAATCATTTATAAAATGACAGAAAGATTTAGAAACACATGGCTTTTATCATATTTTTTACATTATCTACACTAGGACATTCAAATGCCTTTGAATGTAAATGCTACAGAAGAGTTCTTCAAATATCATGAACACAAAAAAAAAAACAAATATATCCATACTACAAGAACTTAATATTGAAGAAGGCTGGCTATTAAAGAGGATTAAACAGAGAAAACTTAAATATTTTGGACACAATAAACATCACTATAATTTAGAGAAACTGTACTGGAAGAGTACATAACAGGAAAAAGAAAGAGAGGAAGACCAAGGCGAAGATGGCTGCAAGACATCGTTGATGATCTGCAAATGGATGCATCAGCAGCAGGGCATCTTCCTTACAACTGAGAGGCCTACAGGAGAGCTGCTAGGGAGGTAAAGTTCCGCAAAGGACATGCAAATGACTGACTGACACTAGGGCAGTCTCTGATAGCTAAGTTCCAATTTTTTTTTGTCTTTATCAATCCTAACCTGCTGATTTGTCATCTCTATTGTCCTTAACAGTTTGGTGTCCAAATGTAGAACTGTTCTTCTGCAAGCTCATTTTATTTTCTGCTACTTCTGTTTCTGCTCTTTTTTTCATTTCCCTTTCTATCCTATTGTACAACCAAACCATAGATTTCTGCCTGTCTCTGCTCATCATTAAAGGCAACTGAAATGTTTAGCAGAATGGTCTCACGTTAAGACAATCTCCTGCCTGTACTGACTGCCCAGTTCCACTGCCAACTGGCAGATGGTGATATCATAATGATGTGTCCTAATGTTATCCCTCTCACAGCCTCTGAAAGCAATGCAGACTTGACCAAGCTGACCAACACCTTACAATGACATATTCAGACTATCTGTGATGTCCATCTGCAGCAAAGCTATCCCTTTTCCCTTTTTCTGACCACTATGTTTTCTATCAACCTCTCCAAACCATTGTGTCTCTTGATGTGGCCAAAGTATCTAACTCTGATAGTGTCTACTTGCCAGTTTCCTACAACACCTAATCCTGTCAGTATCTCTTTATTTGATTTTCTTTCTACCCATGATATCCTAAGTGCCCTTCTGTAACATTTCATTTCAAATGCTGTTATTCTCTTTTGTAGTGATATGAAGAAATAAAAAAAAGATAAATTATATTTTTTTGAGGGAATCAAAAGGAAAACAAACATTTTCAAGAACAGTTTTAAATATGTTCAGTGAACTGTTACATTAGAATTATTAACAAAATGAATATATATCTATGCAGATCACTTTCTCACATGGCATGCAGATAAACTGGATGAATCCTTTATCAGTCAAGTGTTTTTTTTTTCAATATAAAGTATTAAAATACGAGGGTTATTTGCATGAAAATTAGAAAATGTGAATTTTACACAAATTTTTTATTTAGTACATGAAATACAGCTCCCCTATTTTTCAACAGGACATTGTTAAGAGAGGCCAAATTAGTAGCCATAAAACCCCTTGATGAGGTTGAAAAGCTCTCGAAAACAGGAAAGCTTGGCGAAGTACCATGTGAGCCCTATGTGACATGGGAAAAATGTAAGATTTTTTCCAATATAACCCCCCTTAATTTGCAATATGTTTGTGTCACCTGTGAAATAGCCCATGAAATTCCAGTAAGGAAAAAAATGCTGCATGTTCAAGGAGTTCAGACCTGTGGCACACAAGAATCTGATGACATAACACATTTCTTCCTTGGAATATGACTACAACATAGTAAACATCTTGATATGCACTACTCTTGGATTGCTGCTTAATTGACGGTAATGCCATCAGCTCACTGACATTACTGATCTTGGTGCTAACAGAAGGAATCACCAAGCGATTTCCATGTCTTCTTTTTTGGAAGTTTTATTCACAATTTCTAATTTTTAATTTGATTAACCCTCGTATCATAGTTCTAAGCACACAATATCAGAATCAAAATTTTCACAATATCAGAATCAAAATGCTGAAACCTCTCAAACTGATGAACATGTAATATCAAAATAATGCCTCTCTAATAACAAAGGCCACTGAAAGAACAAACATAAGAACAGATGGCTTCTGAATGAGCACAACAAGCACCTGGCAATATCCTCTGCAATTAACAGCAGCAGGAAACCTGTAGCTCAAGAGCTAACATATACACATCACATGTGCTTAACAGAAACAGGTTAAAAAAAAAGTAAAAGTAGAAAACACTTAAAGCAGAACAATCCAGGAGAAAACCAAGGCAAAAATCGCCAGGTGTAACAACATCTACACATATAACGCACTCCACCAGCACAAATATAGCGAGTGACCAGTGAAAGCCAGTATTAACTTTCTAAACAGTGGTTTCATAATACAAAACCTCCAATTCTTTTTCCTGGACAAATCGTATGCACAGTGCATAAAGGAGATGCCCTCAGAACAACTAACAATGAAAAACCTGCTGGATCACTACCAACACTGGCATATTTTGGGGAAGAACTCAAAATAACAGTGCCTGAAACTCAGGTGGCATGCAGAAAAGCTGCCTGTTTATCATAATAGCACTTTTTCACCTTAGAAGACAGTCTGGAAGGAGGTAGATGTTAGCTGTATGCATATCCTGTTTCATCTGTGCAACTAGTATAAAGTAAGTGCCTTGCTTGTGTTGCAATTTCCTAATCTTGACTGTCAGTGGGATCCAGAGTAAGGACAAGGCAGGGCCTGCAATAGGAATTTCATAAGATGGTACAAAATCCCACCCACCCCCCAACTCTAATGATTCATCATTCCATTTTCATTCACTATGGGCCCTCCTTTAAAAAGAGGGGTAAGACTTTCCTTAAAGCAGGCTGTGAACCCCTCTCACTGGGGCCCAGAAAAGGTCATCATCATCATCAGGTGCCATGCCGAATGGTGTTGGCTATTATGCTTCTTCAGAGTACACGATCCTTCATGCAGGCCATCAGCTCACTTGGTGATCTCCTCTCATACCATCCCGTCAGACTGTCCAGTATCATTTCTCTTGGTCTTCCTCTTGATCTTCTTCCTTCTATTTTTCCTGTTGTTACAATATTTTCAATGCCCCCTCTTCTCATTGTATGTTCTATGAAAGTACATTGTCTCTCTCTTATTTTTTTGACAAGATTTTTTTGTCTCTTCAGCTCTTCTCATACATTCTTCATTAGTTATGTTTGCTGTCCAGGGGATTCACAACATTCTTCTAATAAACCACATTTCTGCTGCTACCAACGATTTTTATGCAGACCTGTTTTTTTGTCCATGATTCACTTCCATATAACAAGATAGGTTCAATATAGCATTTTAGGACTCATTTTCTAATATTCATTGATAAGGATGTGTTGGATAATATGTTTCTCATTCTCTGAAATGCAGTCTTTGCTTGGCCTATTCTGTTCCCAATTTCTGTTCTGCATTTCCCATTTGAAGTTATTACTGCTCCAAGGTATTTGAATTTCTGCACCCGCTTTAGAATAGTTCCGTTTAATTTTATACTGCATGTTGGTGGATTCTGTTTCTTAGATATAACCATAGTTTCTGTCTTTTTGATGTTTAAAGTAAGGCCTTTCTGTTCACTTCCTTTAGCAACTTTATCCAAGAGATTTTGCCGGTCTTGTTGGTTCTCAGCTATCAGTACTGTGTCGTCAGCATACCGAAGGTTAATATTGTATCCTCCAATTTTTATGCCTGGTTCTGTGATGATCGTTTTTAGAATATTCTCACTTTACAGAGAAAAAAGGTCTAGAGATAGTACACATCCTTGTCGCACCTCTCGTTTTATAGGTTGATATTTTCCAGTTCTATTTTCAACTCAAATTGCTTCTTCTTGCTGCCAGTATAGCCATTTTACAACCCTCAGGTCTTTGCCATCTATACTGATGTCTTCAAGCATTTTAATAATTTCATTATGTTTCACCTTGTCGAATGCCTTGGTGTAATCAATGAAGCATAAGTAGAGATCTTTCTGTACTTCTAAAGCTCTTTCTGTTAGTGTTTGTAAAGCATAAATGACATAGTGTGTTCCCTTTTCTTCAACAAATCCAAAATGTTCATCTGCTATTTCCATTTTTATCTTTTTCCTTGTTCTTCTCATAATAATTCTCAGAAGCAGCTTTGTTATGTGACACGAGAGGCTGATAGTCCAATAGTCATCACATTCCTTTGCATCTGATTTTTTTGGTAGTGCTATAAATGTGAATTTAAGCAGGTCACTGGGCATATAACCACTGCTGTAAATGTCATTCAGTAACTTAGTTATTATTTTTATTCCTATCTCCTCTAGTGCCTTTATTTATTCTATTATTATATTATCAGGCCCAGTCCGAGACGTTCAAATATCCTATAACTGTCCTTGAAAACGGTACACACATCTAAAAATCCAGCAGAAGCTGCCTTCTACAAATCAGTAAAAAATACAGACGACAGAATATAGCAACAGAACTAAAAACAGTGAGCTTACACATGGAAG
Organism: Achatina immaculata; assembly: GCA_009760885.1. NCBI lineage: Eukaryota > Metazoa > Mollusca > Gastropoda > Stylommatophora > Achatinidae > Lissachatina > Lissachatina immaculata. The sequence continues at coordinate 12,521,303 of CM019695.1, read as the reverse complement.
TACTGGAGTGTGCTAAATATAAATACCACAGGAACAATCTGCATATGTTCAAAACTTGTGATATCAAAACAAAAGCTCTGGAAGCAGCTTCCACTAAACTGCCATACTACAGTATACATTCTGCCATACTACAGTATATATACTGCTATACTACCATACTACACTATATATACTGCTATACTACCATACTACAGTATACACACTGCTATACTACCATGCTACAGTATATATACTGCTATACTACCATGCTACAGTATATATACTGCTATACTACCATGCTACAGTATACATACTACTATACTACCATACTACAGTATACATAATGCTATACTTCCATACTACAGTATACATAATGCTATACTACCATTCTACAGTATATATACTGCTATACTACCATTCTACAGTATATATACTGCTATACTACCACTCTACAGTATATATACTGCTATATTATCATACCACAGTATACATACTGCTATACTACCATACTAGAGTATACACATCGCTATACTACCATACTACAGTATACATACTGTTATACTACCATACTACAGTATACATACTGCTATACTACCATACTACAGTATATATACTGCTATACTACCATACTACAGTATATATACTGCTATACTATTTGCTCTAAGACAAACATTAAAACCTACATAGCATAATACCAGAAACGCTAACATTACTCATGAAGTTAAACTGCATAAAATCAATGAGAAAGCAGCCTGGCACTGATGGCAAAAGAGCACTAAGAAGCTAACTACTGTACAGTAGTGGCTGCAACCTCAGACTGCAACCAAAATTAGTATCGTGGTTTGGGGGGGGGGGGTAATAAGGCAGGGTCACAAGATGATATTACGATAAATGTTGATTATGAACTGACATTTATGCTTATTTTTTTTTAGTGATTATTATTTAAATATTAGAGGCAATGAATCAGTGCGAGTTCATTTTTAAAAAAAACTAAATTTCCATATTTGTAACATCTTTTACACAGGTCATGGCTTGCCTAATATCGTAAGTTTAATGTCATGGGTCGTGTATCACTATTGGCTTAGGGCCATGCTCTCAAATAAAAAATAAAAAAAAAGGCTGAAGCTACAGATGTACAAAAAAGACTGTGCCACATTGGACAGTGACTTTGTTTAAGGGCTCTGAATTATTTTCAGGAGGAAACAAGGGTCAAAACTGAAGACAGGAGGTGTAAGCAAACACTGACAGAATCGGTCATATGAGACACAGCTCAACAAAATAATGCTCAGGAACTTCCACACAAAAAAGCCAGTATCAGCTACCAGCTTCAAATTCATCTCTTAACACAAAAGGAGCCTTTATTATTTGAGAATAAAACATCAACATAATTTTTTTTTAAAGTAAAAATGAACAATAACAACATTATTCTCCCACTGAAAAACTGGATGGATGAGTGGCATAATGGTTAGCATGCTTGTATGAAGACTGGTGGTTTGAGCCTCTGCCTGCCACCTAGCTTCAGAAATGGGTACCTGACTCCTTCTGGAGCCTGGAAAAGAAAGATGACCAACCAGGTGTGGTGCTCACAGGTCAAGGAAATTATGGGCAATAACTCCATATTCTTAAGTATATTGAGCAATAATTCCATATTCCTAAGTGCATTAGGGATAATAAAGCCATGCTTGAAATATGGCAAGATAAAATTTCTTTTGGAAACAGCTCATAAATTCTCTTAAAAAGTGCAAGTTAAGGAATAAGAAGGAAACTTATTCTATGTATTGTGCTGACAGATTTTTATACAGACGGCCACTTGCTTCACCTTACCCAATTTGTATTATAAATTCCAAAACATAGGCTGACTGGGTAAAAATGTGTTACAACACTAAAACCCTGTGCCAAAGGAAAGCCAATGGCAAAATGTTACTGACTGGTTGGGGAAGCTAGCATGGAGTTAAAACTCAAGATCATGAATGGGATGTAAATGTGTGAAAGGGATGTGGATATATGAATGAGGAAAGGTATATAAATGAGGCTTTACGAGTGATAAGAAACAATACTGACCTCCTATCACTGAGTGATGACTACAAAATGTGTACCTGGACTCAAGTGTACTTAACGATTCTGACATGATATCCCACAATTCATAAATATCATATATTCATTATGGGCACTTCAAAGAAGCGGTACAGGCAGATTTCTGAGAATTGTGACAAGGATGGCGCAGGCCCACATTTACACAGATGGGTTTGTTGTCTGGCACCTGAGAAATGCATGGGCTTACACAATCCAGGTTGGAGGGAAACTGGTGAAGGGAAAATGGTGGTGCTTTTACCATGACCACAAGCAGTTTGACTATGGAGGTCACGGCAGTAACTAGGACACTGGAATGGCTGGAGACACAGAACTTTACCCAAGCATGTTCTGTTAATGACTCACTGAGCATGCTCAGAAAAATCAATGGGGGGGGGCCTGAGCTTGTAAACAGTGGTTGGAGTCTCGGAGGAGGTCCTGGCTAACAGAATTCTGTTTCATTTTCGTGCATAGGCATGCGGTCATCAAAAGAAATGAATGAGTTGATAAAACAATGGACCAGACATATATTCTGAACGCTGTTAGAGAGGCAGGGACAAGAACAGGATTCTGGTGATAAATGTAACTTTACAACCTTAACCAGACCGCGCGAACTGCAAGTCAAATGGGGGTGTATCCAAGCAAGAACACTATGCAGGGAGCCAAAGAAAAGACTAGTCATCAACCAAAACAGAGCTGGTGGCATCAGCTGATGCATGCTGGGGATATACCAAAGAGGAGATCTGATCACTTATGGACAATGAGTTCAACATGCAGTTATGATCTGTCAACTAACTTCAAAGAATTGAAAACAAAAAAAAATGGTTAGCATGGAAAAATCATGGAAAATCCAACAAACTTAATACCAACATTACTAAATCCAAAAACATGGGAGTACGTGGGAATGAAAAGCTGCTACTTTGTCGGCACATCAAGAAAAGAAATGAGGCAAAAGCATGAAAAACATAAATAATAAAACATAACAAAAAAAAGCATTCATAAAGCAAAAAAAAAAAAACAAAACAAAACAAAACAACCAGACAGCTACCTCTGTGATACTTTAACCGGCTGCTGCTGTCTGAAAAATGGATGTAGCAATAAGATACATGCAGTTACATAGATGGGGCTCATAACAACATGTTGAAAAAAAAAAAAAAAAGATAGCATTAAGAAACAAAACAAAAACTCATACAAGCTGTAAGGTGTGGAAACCCCCCCAGAAATAACAAAAGACAATACAATAAGAGAATCTAGCAATTTTTCTAAAAGACTTGCTAAAATCTTCCTCTTATATTCCGCTGGTCTTACTTATATGTAAAAATAGCGCATTATTTGTGTGCATTATATTATTCCAAATTTCCAACCACAAGGTAAATAATAGACAGAGAGACAGAAAGTAGGAAAAAAAAAAAAAAGAAAGAAAAAGGATAATGCTCTCTATCACACTGTTTACCTTTGTGAAGGTAAGGCTCCATGTCTAGTCCCTCCATGGGGAATGAGATGTATGTGCCGATTTTTGAGGAATAGAACTCATGTCTGAATCTCTTCAGATGGATGGACAAAATCTGTCAGAGATGTAACAGACAAAACAAAACCTACTGAATGAATTCATCACCAAACAGGCATATAGAATAACAGTACCTTGTTGTGGAAATTTAGCAATGCCTAAGGTTTTCAATCATTCTTCTTCTTCTTCTTGTCATCAGATCAGTGGTTCCAAAACTTCTTCATCCTGCCGTCCTCTTGTCTCCCAAGCCACATCCTCTTTCCTTCACTGCTGCACTACCCATTGTTGCAACCACCACATTAGATGAAAACTTTGAAGGTTTTCATCAAAATTTTTCAAAAGAAAGAATATTAACTATCTCAAATGACAACAATTATCCAAGAGAAAAAAAAAAGAAAAACAACTACCCATCCAGCAGATGCTTACCTCTGGCAGTTCAAGCACTTTGGAATATTTCAAACCATTTCGCAATCTACAAGAAAGAAAACACGAAAGATGTTAGAAATTATCACTTTCATTAAGTGCTAGAATGTTACATCTGATCAGACAGAAATAACCACCTTCACAAGGAGTCAGAATGTTAACTACGATTGGACAGGATCTGTAACTTTCACAAAAAAGTCAGAACATTAACTTTGCTCAGACAGGATCTGTCACTCTCACAAACTGCCAGAATGTTAACTCTGATCAGACAAACAGGACACAACATAAAGATCAAATGTAATTCACCAATGAAGAACCATAAGGTAAACAATAGCACATTTATAGATCTGTTTAGAATGCTTCTTTATGTCCTCATCAAAGTGGGCTTTTACCAATTTAAAAAAAAAAAAATGTAATTTATAATTTTCACCAAAAAAAAAAAAAAAATCATGCATGGTAAAACTAATGATAAGAAAAAAAATATTTTGATTATATGACATTCTGCAGTTCTAAATGTTCTAACACAACAAAACTGCATATTTTACACCAGAAAAAAAAAAAAAAAACAATGCTGACAACTATCATACGTATTACAACTTTTTAAATACCTAGTTTAAAAATGATGGGACTATGGTAGAACAAAGCAATGTGATAATTTATCCACGCAGAAAGAGAGACAACTCAGACAACAAACTTCATACCCAACTTACTTTTTACACTTCTCACAACTGTACATGTTATCACCCTTGAGCTCATCGGCAGAAAAAAATGCGGATAAACAATCTTGTAGAGTAATCGTGGGTCCAATGAACCAGCTGTACATAGAGAGGAGAGAGAACACCTAAATAACCACAAGTAAAACCAATGTACTGTTGCTGTAATGATACCAACACAACCAAAATAAGAAGCTGAGAGAGTATGTGAGATGGTCAGTGGAAGGTATGAGGTGTGATCAAAAAGTATCTGGACTGGACGTATTTGAAAAAAAAAAAAAAACTACAATATTTACCAATCTGTAATTTTATCACTTTCAAAACAGTTCCCTTCCAAAGCAACATGCCGAGCCCAGCGCTGCTTCCATTGCTCAAAGCATCTTTTAAAGTCATCATCTGATATGTGTAACAGCTGCCTCATCGCATTCTCTTGTATCTCCTTAACATACTGAAATATTTTTTCCTTCCACATGGTAATTCATTTCTTGGAATAAGAAAAAGTCACAGAGAGCGATATCAGGCAAATATGGTGGGTACTGAACCTGTGGATTGCAGTGCTTAGCAAGAAACTGCACAAGTTGCGATGCATGGGTAGCTGCATTGTCATGGTGGAGTTGCCATTCGCCACTCTCATGCAATGTCAGCCTTTTGAGATGAACTACATCACTCAAAAGCCGCAAAACTTCATAGCAGTATTCTTTGTTGACTGTCTGACCTGATGGAGCATATTCATGATGCACAATTCCACTGTAATTGAAAAAAAAAAAAAAAAGTTAACACTGTCTTGATATTGCTGCAGCTCTGTTGTGCTTTTTTTGGGTCTGGTAGATGATAGTTTCAGGGTCATACCCACAAACCCATGATCCATCACCAGCTATGATTATTTTTTAAAAAGTTTTCATCATTTTCAATGTATTCAAGCAGGTCACAAGCAGCTGGAATAAGGGCCTGTTTCACTGATCGAGTTCTTCCAACATGACAATTGCAATGAAGAGATTTAGATATGTAAGAGCAAAGCACTACTGTAAACAAAGCAGACAAGCTGGGGAGACGTGGCTTACGCCACATGCACAATATGTGTCAAGGTCAACCTGTGCCGATCCCCTTTTGGTTGTATCATTTGGTTCTGGACTTGCGCCCTCATTCTGGATACACTGCGTACTTGCCTATTTAATAAATAATTTACATTCATATCCTACCATGTGCCCAAATTTTTGCCATTGTTTCTTTAGCTATGTCATATTCTCTCCTCATTATCTCAACAGCATCAATGGATTTCTGACTTTCTTGGATATGGACAAAAAAAAAAAAGCAGGCTTCACTGGCACTTTCAGCATTATGAAATAAACAAATGTGGACATGAATTTTTAAAAAAAAAGGATTAAAGCTCTGACCAAGACACTGCATGACTAGCAAATCTGAAGAAGAGTGTGAAAAAGCTGAAATTAAAGAGAACATATTCAACCAACACCCTCAGGTTTTTTGTCTTGTACCATGAATCCTTGTGCTACACATACAACTTGATTATCTTGTGCTACACATACAACTTGATTATCTTGTGCTACACATACAACTTGATTATCTTGTGCTACACATACAACTTGATTATCTTGTGCTACACATACAACTTGATTATCTTGTGCTGTAACTTCATTCATACATACAACTTGGTTATCTTGTGCTGTAACTTCACTCATGCTTACAACTTGATTATCTTGTGCTGTAACTTCACTCATACATACAACTTGATTATCTTGTGCTGTAACTTCACTCATACACACAACTTGATTATCTTGTGCTGTAACTTCACTCATACATACAACTTGATTATCTTGTGCTGTAACTTCACTCATACTTACAACTTGATTATCTTGTGCTGTAACTTCACTCATGCTTACAACTTGGTTATTTTATGCTGTAACTTCACTCACACATACAATTTGGTTAATGCCTTGTAATTTCTCTCAAACATTCAGTTTGGTTATCTTATGCTACAATTTCCCTCACATACACCCTGGCTATCTTATGTTGTAATTTCCCCCATACATACAGCTTGGTTATCTTATTCTGTAATCTCCCTCACACATACAGCCTTTTATCTTGTAATTTCTCACACACATTCAGCTTGGTTATCTTACGCTGTAATCCCTCTCATACATACAGCTTGGTTACCTTTTCATCCATGAAAACATCCAAGCCAACCAGCCTTGGTGCACCTCTCCACATGTACCACCCTTTGGTGGATTCACACCCCCAACAACGGGGTGACCTGAGTGCAGCATGTGGAGGTGGTCCTTACTCGGAATGGGTAGGCTCAAGTCTTGGAACGTCTCTTTGGTTGTTGAAACCTGTGGGAAAGTGGTGAAGAAGTGCTAAAGGTCATAGCAGTATTGCATATATAAGTTGGTTTTATTCTGCCACCAGTATAGAAATAAATTCATTCAACTTTTGAGTTGTCATAACATTATGACAACACGGGAAAATGGGAGGCAGGAAAGGAAATAGGTAGACCAAGAGATAAAAAAAAATCATGAATGGCTTGACAAAATGGCGTGGGAGAGGCACAACAACAGAACTGATGGAAAACATGAAAGACTGGAAACTGCAGAGACATTGGCTGTTGATGCCTCCAGGCACTGCACATGATGATGGCTAGTTATTTAGAGGAGATAATATAATCTGTCTCAGGTTGTCCTGGCAGCTTTGTGTTTCTGTCTCACATCCAGATTTAATGAAGCTGATGATTGTTCACTTCTGCGGCAAATAATGAGCATGAAATCCACCCCTTCACAGGTATCTGTCTGTGCAGGATATTTTGAACCGACACAGAAGATCCACTACTTCAGTGGTTCCCAAACAGAACATCTGCCATGGGGGGGGTCCGTGACAAAAGTTAGAGGTTTTTTGTTTTTGTTTATTTTCGCTGTGAAATGTTTAACAACTGATGTTTTGGTGAATCCTGTGTGGCGGGAAAGAAATTTTCATTTTCAAGTTTTTCTGATTCACAGTTCTGCAGCCTTGATTACAGATTAATATGATGGCATCCTACAGTCAGGCAACCGCGTGAAAAACAATAAGGATGCTAGAAAGGAGATGATGATGTTACTGAAACCTGGATGAAGTTTTGACAATGTTTCCAAAGTGTGGTGGTAGTGGTGGTGTGTGTTCCATCAACTGGATTTTGAAATAGCAGAGGGATCTGCTGACTGTTGTTAATTTGGTATCACTGCACTACTTCACAACTGCCAATCTTAAGACAACACAGGATGCTCTGCTGGTGCAGGTGAAATGGATTTGGTTCACTGATTATGCCCAGCTGTTTCTTAACATTTGTTGTCCAATTATGGTCTGTGTACACTATAAAGATTTTTTTAAATTACTGTAATTTCTTGGTAAACACCAGTATTATGTAATCCTTCATATTACAGTGAACAGTCACTGATATGACCAGGCTAGGCTTATGGTTTATGGTCTAGGTCATTGTCGTTGCAATCCGACATGTCCACAGGTGCTCAGATCCCCCCCTCAACATATCCGTCAGTGTCCTGCGGCTGACAATGCCCATCCTTTGTTGGCTGACAAATCCTCTTCCATGTCCAGCATGCTTCTTGTTCCTGGCCATGCCAATCTGTATTCCCAGCTCTTTCAGTCTTAGCAGTGACATGGATTCACTGCCCTCGAAGTCCTCCATTTTACTTGTCTCTCTAAACACACTGATAATATTAGCTTGATCCAGTGGTGTCCATCTGCAATGATGGCACAGCCAGCCAGTCTATCAGCTCTTTCATTTCCCTGGATGCCCACATTCCCAGGAACATAGATGAAGGTGACTGTGAATCGTTGATTTCTGCAATGACTCAAGCCACTGCCTGCGTATAGAACCTGCCTCAACCTTCCGGATAACACTCACTGAATCACTTAGTATGCAGACACAGATGCAGTCTTGTGACTCCAGCCAAATGAATGCTTTCATTACTGTCATCACCTTCATCATCATGCTACTTGTGGTCACAGCAAAGCACCACTGGCTTCCTGGATTGTTTTGCCTGTCAAAAAGTGCTATGAATGGCCATGCATTCTTCTGATGTCATACAATGGACCTATCTGCGTAATCTAAAGCCTTGCCAATTTGTGAGGATTAGTGTACTCTTTATTTAACATGATGGCTTTATTATCAGTTTCATGGCATCATATTCCATGGTCACCTAGTTCACGTTTAAACAGCGATCCTAAAACAATGACATCAACATGGTCTGACTTACTGTTTCACAGTTAAGGCATCTCACAGAACTTAGAATTTTCCCATCAAAAGTTTGAGAGATGATGCTGTCATATCTAGTGTTCTTCACTTTACCTGAGGGCCAAAAGGAAAAGAAAACATTATAAATGAGACCAAAGGATAAGGATAAATTTAAAAAAAGGAAATCGAGCAAAACAAATGATTCATTTATCATTCATTCAGCTTTCCAAGCCATTGCAGCTTACAAGACTTGTTTCCATTCCTCTGTTCTTAGTCTTCTACTGAAGTGTCTGCTCCGAGGGTTCGTAGGTTGGCCTTATTCCTTGTCCTGGTGTGGCACTTTGCATACCCTGACCCCAGACCTTATACCAGTAGGAGTTCTATTCCTGGCAGGTTCAACCAGGCTGAGAAGGCCTGCACAGGTAGGGGTCAGACAAAACTAGCACCCTGGTCCTCCAAGTTGGAGGTTGGAGCATGGGGCCAATGACCCCATCTCTGCCAAAAAGATTAGTTTACAAAAGTGACAAGAAAGCCTCGAAAACAAATGATTATTTATATTAAATGCTTCAAGACATCTTCATTACAACAGCAGACATGATTCAAAATATAACACTGTGTAACAAAGATTGTCAAAATTAAACACATGTACTGATATCGCTATCACTGATCAATTTCAAAACGAAGGGCTATAAGACTTCAACTAATTTCTCACACTTTTTTTATCCTACACTAGCAAATTTCTTTCCCAGTTTCCCAGCTTTTAAAACTGTTCTACTGTTTACTTTGCTCACGGTGGCCTAGTTGACCGAGTGGTTAGGTGCTCTAATTTGGTGGTACTAGGATTTTTCTCTCGTACCACCACACCAAAAAGGCCCCAGGGTCCACCCACCTCTAAAAATAGGTACCAGAGAAATCTAGGAAGGTAAAAGTGGCCAGGCATGATACTGACTACATCACACTTTCATGTGCCTATGGTCCAGGAAATATGGGCCCAACACTGTATCCCCCCCCCCCCCCCCCATATGCCTTAATGTCATGGAAACTGAGATTTGACCTTTACCTTTACTTTGTTCACAACATATTAGACCACACTGTTTTTCTCTACAAGAAAGGTTTAGGACAGGACCTGCCTTTAGGATAGGAACTGCCTTAAGCTCTTCTGTATACCTCTCTGCTGAAAGCCAGCAGTTAAAAAACACTTAACAAATCTGATGGGGAAACTAAACAGAGTAAAACTAAATCATTTCTGCATATATATTTAGCCTTACGTGTTTTTGCAGACTTGCTGACTGGTGACTTGGGTATAGATGACTGCTGTTGCTGTTGTACTGTCTGAAGAGGGACTGAAGTCACAAGGCCCTGAACTACTGCTGTCTGCCCTTCTGAATCCTTGCCTGGCACCACAAGGCTGGGCACAGAATTGCCTTGCTCCCTTGAGTCCCCACCCTCCATGACTGCTCTGCTCCTGACAGGCCTTCGACCCTGAGTTTGCGACTCATTTTTCTTCTCCAGGAGGTTGGCTGTTTCTTTCATCTCTTTTGTATTTGCAACCTGTTGCAGAATTCACATTTATCACAAAATAAGATAAACTCTTACTAAAGACTGTCCTACAAATGACCTTACATCTGCAGATCCTGAATCCAATAACTAGTAGTCTTCCACAGCTCATGCTGGGGTTATTATCTTGTAATAAAGATATCATAATGGACTGAAAGTGTACTCCTTTCTACACTTCACAGACCAGACTTTTTGTTAGGCTCCACTACTAAGGGCAGCAGTTAGTTAGTCAACAGATCATCATGACTGCACATCGAAACCATTGTCCACTGTCTGCAAAGGAAACCTGCCACAATCCACTCCCCTTTCAACATGATGCTTGTGTTTCAATACCTTCACTGCATCAGCTGCAAAGAACATCCAACTCACAGTTCTAGGGTGTTAAAACAAGAACAGGAAACAACCAATATGTGGCACTTTCATTAAGCTCCTGCTACAGTGATAGAAATATTCTGTGTAAAACTGCTGATATAACTAATATTTGGAAGACAAAGTCTTGTCTATGTCACTAAGCTATAGCGCGTGATCATCAAATTTAAAATGCCCAAGTTACGCCATCCATCACTCCATGTACCTGAACAGTGATTAATCGTTACTCAGCACACACTGCGGCATCCTGCATGGCAATAATAAACTCTCTCCACTTCTCATGGTCTACAGCCTGCTCTGTATGGGGCCCCATCTCATATTCTACAGTTATCTGACAGCTTGTCCTTGTTCTGCCGTCCTTTCTCTTTTCCTGAGGTGTCCATCACAAAGCTTTTTTTTTTTTTAAGCAATGGTGTTTAGGGTCTTTGCTGGAACATAGGATCAATCCTTTTCCACTGTATTTTTCTATACTTATTCTTGCTTGCAATGACCAATCTGTGGCCAGAAAATATTCAAGATATTTCAAAAGCAGAATGTGGACCAGATACACCCATTCCTCCTAAAAGAACGGTATGGTCTCCAAAGAAAGTAAAGCTCAAAGAAAGATCCATAATGAACAAGCATGGTTGGCAGTCTACAAAGAGAATATCACAGTACAGGAGGTGTTACATGGTCAAGTGGTTGCCATTTTTCATGGCTAAGAAGCTGCTTGCACCCCCCCCCCCCACCCAAGTCTGTAGTTCGAGTTCCAGGTGATTATCTTGTCTTTTTTTTTTCTCATGTCTAAAGTGCTTTGTCTAGCATTTTTTTTTAATGATAACCATTCAACAGTGCACTAAATTCACTTTTCTGGTAAAAGAGTGTTTGAACAAGCCATAATGTCTATCAGAGTCTAGGAAGTGGTAAGTCAATGTGGTCATAACCATATAAATGGCCTTGCATATGACTAACCACAGCTGGACAAGATCTTGCCTCCCTCTCTCAGACATCACTACCTAAGTATAAGCTGAATGATGATGAGCTTGTGAATGAGACAGGGATCAACATAGCCCCTGCTGTAGTGGAGCTTACTGCGAAGCCTTACAATGCAGCCCACCAGGGGAGACATCAAGACATCATTGTATATCACCTGGGATATGAAGAAAACCTTGGGAGCCCAATATTATCATCTGTCATTGTCATATTTATCTTACAAACACTCAGAACAATAACTACAATGTTCTCTAAACACCATATGATCTTCATCCTCAGCTTTCCGAACCATTAACTCTTCCCGAGCGTATTGGCACTATCCTGCCGCTTCCGGTTTCAATGCTGAGAGCGTATTGTCAGGATCGTGACAATTGTTTGTTTCATTAAAACAAGCGGTGTAACATTTAGATTGTACATATTTCGTCCGCGATTCCGGTGACACTTTCAAAATGGCGAATGCGTGCCTAGTTACGAGCGATGCCGAGCGAGAATACGGACAAGAAGCATGGAAATTTTTCAATTTTTTACGATGTAGATAGGGGTATGGACATAGCCTATGGCCACCCCGCTGCTCTTGAATGTTTTCTAAGTAGATTTAGACATATTTAGACGACTGGAGAAGTAGTTAGGAGTAGTTAGGAGGTTATTTCAGACATTCAGTAAGCGAAAATGCCATACGGAGTCACAATACGAGATCGATAAGTAGATCTACACATCTTAGATGGTAAATAGGGGTAAGAAGCGCGAATCTAGATCTAGCCGATGGTGAGCTGGCCACAATCAGTGTCTAAAAACATCACATTACTTCTTTTTTCCTAAAAAACTCTGCATTTATGAAATTTTCATTCATTTAGCTACACTTTGATACATATTACGTATACGGAAGTACATGGAAACACTGTTTTTCATTCCATTTTACACCTAGACCCCTTACTGACAAGGACCCGCGTTTTTACTCCCGCACTCCAGAAAACGTCCGTGTTTCTTCCTCCAGCACGGAAAGAGTTAAGGCTCATTGCCGCAGACAAAGTTCGCCTCCATTCCTCCCCATTCTTAATCTTCTCTCTCCAGTTGTTTACACCAATTTCCTGTATATCCTCCTCTATATTATCTCTCCATCTCTGTCTTGGTTTATCTCTCAGTCTTGTTTCCTTCATCTCTTGTACATATACCATTTTCATTTGTCTATTCTCCTTTATTCTTTCCACATGATACTTCAAATAATTTTTTTTTAAAAACTTACTGAATCAGTACTCTCACAGACGGCTCCACTACCCACACTTGACTTCCTGTTCCACTCGGATCGTCTGAACTTTGATGTTTCATTTCCATCACTGTTGTTCTCATCACTAGATCCATTATCACGTTCAGCATTAGAGCTCCTCTCACTGCTCAGACCAGAGTCACAAGTTTCATAATCAAGCTCTGACTGGCTGCTTAGAGAATCAAATGATGGACGCCTGTTCACGCTGGCAGACTACAGAAAAAGAGCAACATAAGATTCTGATATCATACTAGAAACAATAATAAAATTCTTAAGACAAGTCAGTCGGTCAGTCATTTGCATGTCCCCTTGTGGAACTCTGCCTCCCTAACAGCTCTCCTGTAGGCCTCTCAGTTGTAAGCAAGATGCCTTGCCGCTGATGTATCCATTTGCAGATCATCAACAATGTCTTGCAGCCGTCTTCGCCTTAAGACAATTAGCTTTGATAATGAACCTATGAACCTACATATCATATCTAGGAGGTGGATTGGCCACACTCTGAGGAAACCTGACACCAACATAGCAAGATAGGTACTGACATGGAATCCTCAAGGAAACAGAAAACGAGGAAGACCTAGACTTACTTGGAGAAGAGAAATTATGACAGTGCTCAGAGACAAGGGGTGCACATGGAAGAAAGCAGAGAATAATTCCAAGAACAGAGATGACTGGAGAGCCTTTATCCATGGCCTGTGCACTGAAGGGAGTTAAAGGCGATGATGATGATGACGATGACTTTCATGCAGGTGGTCACAAAATGGAAAACTAAGTGTATAAATTAGATTAGTTTTCATTTTAACCTTGGTAGTCCGAAAAAAAAACATCCCTTGATGAGAATGAAAAACTCACTGAAGACAGAAATCTTGGCGAACTATTATGCGGGCCCTATGTGACGTTTAGCGGCACTGGAAAGATGTAAGCTGTAAGAAGTTCCAAAACACAAGCCAAGTGTATAAGTGTAATGAACTTATAATGAACTTTGTAATGAACAAAATGTGGAAAAGCTGGCCAATGAAGAACAACTAAATCTAACAAAATATGGAAAATGATGAGCAATGAACAATCAAATCTATCACAATGAGTGAAAAAACAACATCTATGTGTATCCATGAATATAGAGAGATGCTCCAGACCTTCTGATCTGTTAATGTATCCTCTGCACTGTTTGCATTATTGGAGTCATCATTATTTTCTCTACCAGTGTCATCACATTCATCTTCTTCCTCATTATCACTTTCATCAGAGCATGGGACTTTGAGTTCCTCATGTAACTGATCCATCAGACAACGCAGAAACTCCTGTGCATCCTGAAATAAAAATGATGGCACTTGTAGTTTTAAATTCAATAAAACAATAACTTACAAACATTCTGTATTCTTCTGTGAAATGTCTTTTAACAATTCTGACCACAATAATGGACATTTTCAGCTTATTAAACTGTGTTACAAATACACGAAATACCCAAAAGAAAAGAGTTTCTGCATATAAGTATCTAAACAATTAAACACAGATGAACCCGCTTAACACTTTCGGTGCCAGAGGAAGAAACACGGACGTGTAGTTGGGTACCAGAGTAAAAGCATGGGTCTTGATATGTTAGGGGATACAGTTATAAAATGGAATGGAAAACAGTATTTCCATGTACTTCCGTATACTTATTATGTTTCAAAGTATAACTAAATAAATGAAAATTTCATAAATGCAAAGTTTTTTAGAAAAAAAAAAGAAGTAATGTGATGTTTTTAGACGCTTATTGTGCCCAGCTCACCATCGGCTAGATCTAGATATGCACTACTTACCATCTGAGATGTGTAGATCTACTTGTCGATCTCATATTCTGATTCTATGTTGCATTCTCACTAAATTAATGTCTGAAATAACTCCTAACTACTTCTCCAGTCGTCTAAATATGTCTAGATCTACTTGGGATACATTCAAGAGCGGTGGGGTGGTCACAGGCCATGTCCATACCCCTATCTACAACATCAAAAATTGAAAAATTTCGGTCTTTCTCTTCCTTTTTCTCGGTCGGAATCGCTCGTAATTAGGCACTCTTTCGCTATTTTGAAAAGTGTCACCGGATTCGCGGACGAAATATGTACAATCTAAATGTTACACCGGTTGTTTTATTGAAACAAACCAATGATCATTATAATGACCATTGGTACGCAACAGGAAACCGGAAGCGTCATTATAATGTCCAAAGGCACGGAAAGTGTTTATGACACATCAGCAGGACTATCAAAATATGGTGACAATAAGCAGAGTTGACATTATGCAGAGTCCACTGAAAGGAATTTAACTGCACCAGCATACAGTATGTGTGTCCCACATTTGCTACATTAAACACACACCAAACAGCTAAAGCTATTGTTACTGGACACAGAATGTATTAATCACAAAATGCAGTAAATCTTAGTCATTAAATTACAGTACAGGTTACACTGAAATCAAGCAGCATTTGACTTTTCAGCAGAAGCAGCAAAAAAATGTGTGATTTTGCACGGTGTAATGATAGCTGGTTTATTAACCAAAACGTCATTTAAGCACACTACAGCTTTAAAAATGTCCTGTGTCATGTCAGGCATATTGTAAATGAATGAGCGCAGTCTCAAACACCCTCTCAGACTGAGTGTAAGAAACAGGTTTGGTGGACATCTGGTTCATGATGGATTCACTGACGTCATCAGTGCTATCCTCAGCACTGCTGGTCCACTGTGTTTTTATGTTTTTACTGCAACTAGCGACGATCTCTTTGACTGACTACATTTCCATTGCTAACAAGCCATCATCAGCTGAAACGAACTTATCAAACGTAACACTTCCATCAAAAATTGCTTCCCACCTTTCTTTTTAAGAAGTTTCGACACAGTTGGAATGTCAGTTCCAAATTTATCCACAATGTACTTTCTCGTAACTCATCAGCTTAATTCAGAACGCTCATTTTAGTGCTTAAATCCAGACTGACATGTTTGCGCATAGTAGCCATTATCTGCCACAATGAGATATACCAGGCTATACAATTCACAGTACACCAAGAATGACCAAATGTCAACTCACAGTGCCAACTAGACAACATTGCCCACATCTTGATAAAAGAGACCAAAAAAAAAGACCGAAAGAAGACAGTTTTTAATCATGATCTTTCAATAAGGTGGCCATGGTAAGCGTTTCACTCACCACACCTAAGTTTTGATGCACACATGTTCTAAAAAGGCTGATGCGGTATGTACCTGGTGATCAAAGGGCTGGCCCCTTCTGTGATAAGTTGCGGTGCTGATAACATTTTGTGAGATATTTATAGCCTGGACTTGCCCAGTCTGTGATACAAAGTGGAGTCTTTAACTCCTCCAAGTGCAAAATAAGCTGACATTAACCGATTTTTACCAATAAGTGGGGTGATATTAACCAGAGTAAAGCTCATTAATTACTTATGGGAGTTGGCCGGGGATACAAACTTCTGTGACAATATCCGGGTTGTGACATAAAATTATGTGATATTAAGTGGGTTCAACTGTATACAGATATACACAAGGCTAATACAGAGTAAAACTGATAACAGGTAGATAAATTTAGTTCAAATATGAATGAACTAAATGAACTGTTTACTTTTCAAAAACATCTAATAGTCTGAAATATATAGAACAGTAAGCATGAAATATTGTGGCTAAAATCATAAATAAATCTTAAAACTTAAACATAATAATAAAACAAAGCATAAAAAAGAAAATTCTCTACTCTTCTTGTATACTCTTCTTCTGTCTCCCTGGAACTACAAGCATGATGTTCTCTGCAGCTGATGCGGTGAAGATTTTGAGGTGGTATACTGTTTTTGGAACTGGAGTGGCTTATGCAGCTGGTTTTTTTTTTTTTTTCAGTCCTCAACTGGAGCTAAAAAACAAGGGTTGTACAGTACTTCTTTAACAGACTCCACCAATATGGAGACTATCGCAGTCTCTGCCCCCTTAGTCAGGCTAGGCCTGTTACTGGCGATACAATGAAGAGGTGGTACAGGGTCTCGGGTGGCTATGGTTCATCAACCCCGACACTAGCATGTCAGCTATTTGTGGCTGACTGCCACATCGGACGGCGCCTTTCCCCCTCTCTTCTTGTATAAAAATGAAACCAGAAGTTCTCCATACATACATATGTCAAGCAAGAATATTACTCATAGTAGTAAAAACAAACACCTGCTGTGTATATCCTCTAAACATTGGATGAACAGCCTTGATCCCACTGACAACCCCACTAGGTACAACATAGCTGGGTCTGTGAATCACAAAATAAGGATGATATTACATTTTTTAAAATAAAATTATAACTAAGGCAACTAATTATTTCACCTATACATGTTCATCTTACTTTCCACCATTCTTATTTCTGCCCACTTTGCTCATTCTTTCTGTCTTTTTTTGCAAAACTAAAGCATATACCTCTATCTACCTTCATTAAATTATATGACCACACTGATCAAAATAATTTAAACAATTCTATGACCAACTAAATAAAAATCAAATAACGAAAGAATTTAATATAGTTAAGTATTTCTATAAACAACTGATTAACAAAAAAAAAAAAAAAAACTAATTAACAAAAAAGCACTTCTATGAATGATTAATTAATGATAACTAAGCATATGCATGATTAACTGATTAAAAAAAAATAACAGGATTACATTTGCCTCTTTCCAACTGGTGTAATGTTACATGCACTTCTGTTCACTTGATCTGCTTTAACAGTGTTTCCCGAAGTGGGCGATACCGCCCTGTGGGCATTGGAATGGAATGGAGGTCTGTGAAAGAAAAAGGGTCAGTGGGGGCAGGAGAAGAAAAGCGGGCATCTGCATCCTTTGCACTTCATGTAGAGGTCACATGACGTCACCATCATGTGTCAGGTGACCACGCTGAGCAGAAACAAAATGGCGGGTACTGAAGTTTTATTCCGTCAATGTGCTGTTGTCAAGTTCCTCATTAAAGAGGAAATCCTTGCTGCTGAAATTCACCAAAGACTTCAACTTTCTTATGGAGATGTGTGTATGGCTGCTGGCAGTGTTAAAAGGTGGGTGAAACATTTCAAAGATGGAAACACGAGCATCCAAGATATGCCTTGCAGCGGTCAGCCTCAAACTGCCTTCACTGAATGCAACGTGGAAAGGGTTGACGACATCATTAAAGAAGAAGGACGTGTCACAATATCTGAAATCTTTTTGTTATCTGAAATCACTGTAAATCTTGGAATAGGACACAGCGCAGTACAGGAAATGATTGAAACTCTAGGCTATAGAAAAGTCTGTGCCCGCTGGGTCCCACAGGATAGAACGTCCAGAAAGCAGTGCGTCTGTGCCGTCGGTCAGCTGGAACGGAATTCCTACTGGGAGGGTATTTTCAAGCTTACAGAGCGATGGGAAAAATGTGTGCAGAGAAATGGAGATTATGTTGAAAAGTGAAGAAAAGGATGCTGTTGAAAAGTGAAGAAAAGGATGCAGAGTAAGGTGATACATTTATATTTTCTCTATCTATACATTTATATTTTCTCTATCTATACATTCTGATTTTTAAAAAAAAAATTGCTCATGACTTTCGGTATGACCCTCGTGGTATAACAGGCCACTGTACTTGTAGGACACGATGCGGATGTTGAGGATGTGGCCTGAGAGAAAACGGGGTTAGTAACCCGAAAAAGCCTGGGAAACACTGTGTTATAGAAACAAACCTTTTCTTGTGCCACAGCTCTGTAATTAGCTTCAAGTAACTCCGGGCTAACATTGGCGGCTTCTCTGGTCTAATGAGCTGAGCACAATCCAGGAAGTACTGTGTCAACGGAGGGCTGACGATACAATGAAAATTAATATAACTTTTTTTTTTTTCAACAAAAGATAAAAGATAAACTGCAAGTGTTAAAAAAAAAAAAAAGGTAAATTCAAGATCCACTAAGGTGCATAGGCAATTACTGAAATGGGCATGAAAGTTTTAAAACAAAAAAAGATAATTATGTTCAAAGATAAATGCAATGCAACGTGCTATAAAACTGATATGGGTTAAGAAGAGGTATTTAACAAACAAACAAAAATACATAAATAAAGAAAAAAGTGGAAAGCAAATATACACCACTGTAAGATAATAAGAACAAACAGTAATGAAAACAACAAAAATGATCCAATATTTTTACAAACTGCCTTTATCAAGGATAAAAAAAAAAGATCATAAATAAACACACACAATATAAATAAAAGAAAAAACAGTCAGCAAATCATATCCAACAAGCTAGCTTCAGGGTTGGCAAGTCATAGCTGATCAAGACCCTGCACCATTTCTCTTTTGGTACCCCCTTTGGCCTGGCTAAAGGCACAGAGATCCCTATAGTCTCTGGCAGTGGAGTCTGCTAAAGGAGTATTGCACACCTTGCTTTTTAGGTGCAGCCAGGAACTTTAAAAAAAAAAAAAGCTATCATAATCTGTTCTCAATCTGATATGATGCAATGCCTTGACATCTTCACTGCATCACCTGCAAAGAACACCAGCTTATAGTTCCAGGGAGACAGAGAAAGAAGAACAGTTCTTATAGTACTTTGGCTGTGAGTGGCTGATGGCCTCTGTATTATTGTACCTTATGCACTGCATAAATATGGCATGGTGAAAATCACTGAATTAGATGTGAAATATGAGTATAGTGGTTTTCTTTAACTGAAGCATTCCCTCAGCTCCACTCCACTTTCCTGAACAACATGTTGATATAACTTTCCTGCTAGTCTGTATACAGGGACATTACAACTTATTTTAAGCATGCACAAGGAGATTGTAGCTGTCTGTTTGGAAATGTGAACTTCATTGTCATTTGTATGTGGGCTTCATTGCTATTTGCATCTAGGGCTTTACTGCTATCTGACTCTCTATAAACAGGTTTAAGAAACACAGTATGTGTTACCAGTTTGACAGGCTCTGAAGGGCTGAATTTAGGTAGCATGTGTTGCCCAGGTTCTGAAGGCCAGTAAGACCTGGAGACAAATGAGAAAATACTGAATTATCATACCATAAATCATAACATGGCCATTTTCCACTCATGGAATAAAAATAAACACAAAATATGTGTAATATATATAGCTTCTAAATCATAATAACAAACTCACCTATAATCAGACAAAAAAGCATGATAAAAACCTACATGAAGCCACAAACACCACCACATGATGACTATCACATGCTAAATAGAAAGGAACAAGTCACCATTTTCTGTCTCTGAACAGGACATAGCCGACTCTCATATGTATACAAAGTTTAAGGTTGGTACTATTACTATTTATACATGTGCCCAGAACCCCCAAATTGTAGAACGTATCCTCCAAAAATGCACCAACAACGAGATGCTGAGAACCAATTACTGGCCCAGTGAAACCACCAAAGAAGATATGCTCTACTGTTCCATACATGAATTATAAAAAACAGTGAAATTTATCCAAGAGACAGGACTGCAGATATAGACAGACAATGGGTACGAAGAAGATAATAACAAATAAAATACAGCTATAAAACTAGAAAAATAAACACAAAATACAGCTTCTAAATCATAATAACAAAAAAATGCAGCTTTAAAACTAAAAAAATGCACACAAAATACAGCTTTAAAACTAAAAAATACACACAAAATACAGCTTTAAAACCACAAAAATACACACAAAATACAGCTTCCAAACCATAATATCAAACAAAATACAGCTTTAAAACTAAAAAAACACATACAAAGTACAGCTTTAAAACTACAAAAATAAACACAAAATACAGCTTCTAAACCATAATAACAAACAAAATACAGCTTTAAAACCACAAAAATAAACACAAATTGTGGCTTTAAAACTTATCAAGGCCTACACCTGCCCATATATTCCAACAAATATTCGAACAACAAAATTCTGCTGTTGTTTTACAACACAAGAAAAAAAAATAAGAGCAAGATTGAATTAAAACTGACTTGGCACTTTTTTTTCTGTTTAATTCTGAACAAGAACGAAGCACTGCACACTTATATTTCAACTATATCTTATGCTGTTTTCACAAACTACTAGCAAAGAAATTCAAAGACTGTTAGCTGAGACTATACCTTTGCTTTGATTTCACTGCTGTCATACACATATAAAATGAAACCATCAGCTCATGGGAAATAATAAGAAAGTTACCTGATCCATTCTAAAAAAATGAGCATGTTAATAATCACAGATAAATCAAAATTACTTCACCTATTAATGAAAGAAAAAAAACTAGTACACACAGGCATTTAACTATTCTAATTATTTTTTTTTTTTGCTAGAACCCCTTTCTACCTAGAAATTTCATATAATTTTGCTTTTTCAATTTAAAAATAAAAAGAAACATGAAACAGTATGGTCTATGACAAAAAAGCATATAAATATATGTTTATATTAAACTATTATGTCGGTGATATTAGTGTAAGAATTACATTATTAAAGTGCTTCATGGAAAATGAAAAAAAAAAGTCCTGGCCAACTTTAAACTACCATCTGTTTGTGAGGATAAAGGCAGTCAAAGAGGACAGAATGGGAAAAATGAACTAACAAGGAAACAACTAAACAAAAAAAAACAAGTACTCATGTATGTACTCATGCATGCACACATTCACTGAGAGAGAGAGAGAGAGAGAGACAGAGACAGAGGGGGGGGGGGGGGGGGGGGGGGGAGAGAGAGATAGTGAAAGGTGAACAAAAACATCATAGACAAAAAAAGAAAAAAATAGTGTGTTGATATATAAACTTCATATAAAAGAAAAAAAAAGATTTTGAAGCTGATAAACAGAATAAAAGATGACACTAAAAAAGAAAATTCAGTGAAAGACTCTCTCTCTCTCTCTCTGAACCTTAAGTGCTCAGGACACATGGGGCTTCCACAAGGATTTTCCACAAATGCCTGTCCGTTGCCTTTTTTTCTGCTCTTGCCCAGGTGAGCCCTCTATTGCTCAACATCCACTCCCTGTTGTTGTTCTCCATGTCTCTTTTGGTCTACCCTTACTTCTGTTCCCCTGTGCTGTCCATCAGTGAAAGACTATCATGACCGAAATGGGCCAGGGAAAAAAACAAAAGGGGGCACAGAAATCCTGCATCTCAACTCTCTCATTCCTAAATTAATTTCCACGATCTACCAGAATAAACTTTGATGAAAAATTCTGGTAGTCAAAAACTGGACAGAAGCTACTCTATAACTTACAAAACATGAGTTAGTCAGAAATGTGCTACTTTCCATTTTACTTAGAGCTGTCTAAGATCGCTCTGAGCACTGATTCGCATGGAAGATATTCCAGTACTACCAGTGTTGTTTTGGACTGAAAGGCCACGGACAGAAATAAAAATGATGAAACTTACAGATTAACTCTTTACCTACCAAACAACATCCGAGACTGGCACAACATTTGTTTTCACTATAAGATCACAGATGAAATATTTTACCGGGAAATAGTGTGATACTTACTTTCAGAATTTATTTATGAATACCCAACTACAGAACACAGCCACATCATTATATTTATTTTTTTAATTTCTTGACAAGCCTCTTAAATGGCTCACAGTAGGTTTAAAGTTCAATTTACACCGACAATTACTATTACTTCATTTGAAAAATGACTTATTATAAGAAAAAAAAACGCAACTGCCTCCTAGGACAGTCTCAGTTTTACCAACCTCGAGGTCTTATGTTTTCATTCTCATAGTCCGAGTCTGAATCTTCTCCTGAACAACTTCGCTGTGGTGTGCTACATGTGGATCCTTCCGCATTAGACATTGTGAGATAAACTTAGCACTTATCTGTGGAAAGTAAAGTGGCCAGAATCATTCACATGCCATGCCAAGTTCATGAAAATTCTACATAAGCACTGGGTACAACAAAAGAAAAAAAAAGACACTATCAACAGCAGGAGCACAAAGTAGGATAGCTGTCTGTGATTTATCTTATTTAGAATGCTGTGAGTTCAGGACTTGCTACCAGGGGCTTTCCAGCCAATCCAGCTGTGAAAACAACTACCCAACATGACAATGTCAGGGAAAATAGCTTCTGTAGACAGCAAAACAACTGTTGGCAAAAGTGATGCAGTGCTGGACAGCACTGTGCACATGGCTGTCAGTGAATGAAGGGAAAATGAAGTTCACATAAGTTAATCCCACAAACAAGGGAATTTACATTTGTCCAGGATGGGTGAATGAGAAGAAAAAAAAAAGTCACTGTCCTCAAAACTTTGAAGAAAAAAAGATTTATAAAACAAAAAAAAAAAAAAGCTAAAAGTAGCCATATTATGCCATAGAGGCACTTAGGGGATACAGCGTTAATGCCCATATTTTCATTGACCTGGTGGCCACACTAGAGGATGAAGTGGTCAAAATCATGCTTGGCTGCCTATATTCCCCACTCCTACAGCTGGGTAACTAGTAGGAAACCTCTGGCGGGAGCTTGAAATGACAACCCTGCCATAACAAATCAGTCAAGTGAGTGAGAGCTGCTCTGTACTGTAATTCTTTGCATGTCTGTGTCACTTCACACCCCGGGTCCAGCACATTGTCTTCATCATGCATTTATTTTGGGTCTGCATAATGTAGCCTTTGGCTGTCAACAGCCATCCTGCAAGGCAGCAGAGTTTGAGCTGTGCTTTGTCTGACCCCTACCCTCATTCCTTTCTGGACTGGGTGACTTTGTCAGGAGCTCCTTCTCCCGCCAGCACAGCTCTTTGGGGACATGCAAGGGACCATGACACGGTAACAACTCACTTTCTGACGAAATACCATACCTGAGCATTCTCAGCACAAAGCGATGCTGGCTTCGAAAAGAACTCAAATCTCACTGTTACAGAAAAGCAATCAATCATCAACTGCTGAATGCCAACGGAAAGTAACTCTTGACATTCATTTAGATCAGTGGTTCCCAAAACTTTTTTGGGGGGGCTTGTACCCTCCTTTCTCCCAAGACCACACCTTTAGCACACTTTAGCAATATGTCCCCCCCCCCCCCCCCCACCACCAAAAAAAAAATGTCTACACTCAGCTGGTTTAGAAATCATCTACCACTTCATTTTCCTTCACCACCTGCCAGGAGGATGGTAAAGTTCACTTTAGGAACCACTAATCTAAATTCTAGAAAGCAAACTCTCCACTTACATCTCATGCTAGTCTACATGAAGACATTTGTGGCGGCACATTTTTTTTCAGTTCTGAGCAGTTAAGGCATTTTTTTTTTGGTCATGGCTCACAGGTTTTGGAAGCACATACAGGTTAAGTCCATATCTATCCTGTCTTGATGAGGAAAAGGATAGCTAACTAGACATAAAGCCTGAATGATTCATTATGACACCAATAATAATTATTCTCAATTATGTGTCTCATTATCTTCTCATTTAATGGATTTCTGTCACCTGCTTTGGGACTCCGCTAAAATCCCTAGTTCTTGGGACTGAATTTTGCAGGATATCTTATCTTCCCTTCTTTCATGGATAGCTGTGCATGCAGTGGATTTCAGTGTTCCCTTCTTCTACTGGCAGATACTCTCCATCTTCAGAAACTACCCATTTCTACAACTGGGGTGACTTAGGGCACAAGCAATAGCTCACAAACCCTTGATTCTGAGGTGAGTTGGTAGGTTACCAGTCTCTTCACTAAATCAAAGGTTCTGAAACTTTTCATGACCACAGCCATCCAATGGATCTCTCAATATATCCTGCACCCCCTTTGCCATACTGTCAAAGTCTTCATCATCATCTTAATCATCATAATCCAGTCCTAGTAAGTACCAATATGACCTCAAATGATGTCTACTGTATATGAACAGGTAGGAACAGAACAGATGAACGATAGTTCTAATCTAGCAAACAATTTTTCTGATATCAAAACTGCTCAGTCACATATCCTCATCTTCTGGTTTCAGTATATCCAAGCAGCATACACACCCTAGGTTAAGAACCCTGAGGTAAATAACATGCATGTCTGATATTATTTCATGTATATTTACATGAAAACTGAAAATACCCAACAGCACAAAGAAATATACAGCAGAACAGGGATAACTTAGCAAATGGCATGTAAAAACCACAACATGAAAATCAGTGCTGAAAAAAAAAAACAGGAATTGTGACCACTGCCAGAGAAGAAATACCAATGAAACTCTTCCTGGACAATCATCTTTTGAAACAAGCGAAGCATTTAAAATACCTAGGGCCTGAAACATGTGAAGCATTTCAAATACCAAGGGGGTACAATATCATCCTCTGGGAAAATCGATAGTGAAAATGAGAACAGGTGCAATAAAGAAAATCAGGTCATGGATACATGATACCTTTAGTGAAAAACAAAAACATCACAACTTAAACAAAAAAGAAAAAGAGCACTGAAAAACACAATCCTCCTCCAAACTCTGTGCTATCAATGTCAAACATGGACACTAACAGCTAAAAATAAAAGGAAAATCATCACGATAGAAATGAGATGTCTGAGTGGAATACTAAATGTAACAATAGGAGAGAACATAAGAAATGACATCTTCAGGGCAAGGGTTGAAGTAACACCAGTATTACACTACACACAGAAACAAGTCAAATGGTTTGGTCACATTTCACGGTGACCGCCAGACAGTCTTGTCTTGTCTCCTTCCTCATATACTTTTTTTCAGTGCTGATGGGACATATAGAAATCTTGAAAGGACTTGCCAATTTGCTACAAATAATTGGTTTATGTTAATTTCCTCCCTCCATATCAAGCTATCAAGTGAAACACAACAGGCCGAAGAAAAAGAGGTAGACCATGTGAAAACTCTAAAGAAGATATTGTTAAGAGAGGCCAGTTTAGTGGGCATAATGATGATGTTGAAAGGCTCGCCGAAAACAGGAATAACTTGGCCAACTACCATGCGAGCCCTATGTGACGTTTAACGGATCGGGAAGGATGTAAGATATCTTACATGAGCGGTCTCACCGACAGCTGCATGTTCGATGGATTATATGACAATTGACATTTTCCTTTAAAAAAAATCAGTTAATTTTTATATGATAATTTGCCCTAATTCATAGCGAGCGACTGCGAATTGAAATGATCCAGTTTTTCTAATGCAAAGAGACGGCGACCAAGTCACACCATATTTATGTATAAGACCCTGAAGACGCCGCGATATCTAGAAAAAAATTGCGCGTCATAATGGTATTACAAATTCTTTAATCAGGTATACATGGATTAAGCCTATTATAATCATACCAAGTGTTGAAACTGTGTGCAATTGGTTGCCAATGTTGCTGATCCGACATTTGATAGCGTTTTCTAACTGTTGGTGTCTTATTTCCGGTTTAGCAATAACGCAGCAAATGACTGCTGGTCCGTATGATAATTGTTGCAACGATGGCATCTTTTCCCTAAGACAACAATCAGGTGAACATGGTCAGATACTGCACATAGCTTACGTAGGTCAAGAAAAAGCATTCAATGGAGCAAATAAATATAAACTATGGGAAATCTTACAGTACTATTGAGTTTGTGCACATCAAATACCTATGCAAAAAACCTATATGAAAACAGTGTACAGTTAGAACGATTGCGGGACACTCCGAAACAATCATCATAAAATCTGGAGTGAGTCAGGGTTGTGTTTCATCTCTTTCATCTCCCTTACTATTCAAACCATACATAGACAACATTTGCAAAAAAAAGTTAACATACATGAGTAAAAACTCCACTACAAAACTGCCTGGCGTAGATGACTAATCATAGAGATTAGGGCTGGAAAAGTGTACTACTCTATGGAAGTGAATGCTGGAAAATCACCAAAACCATAGAAAACAAGTTGAATTCTTTCCAGACTAAATGTTTACGAAGAATTAGAAAAATATTTTGGCCAAACACCATAAGAAATAACATCTTATTGGCAGAAATGCAGATGAAGCCACTGACAACAATTACTGAGGAAAGACGATGGCGATGGTTGGGACATGTGTTCCGAATGACTGATAACTCACTACCAAAAAATAGCACTAAGATGGACACCAGAGGGGAACAGAAGTAAGGGTAGACCAAAAGAGACATGGAGAAGAACAACAGAAAGGATGTTGAGCAATAGAGGACTCATCTGGGCAAGAGCAGAAAAAAAGGCGAAGGACAGGCAGTTGTGGAAAACCCTTGCGGAAGCCCCATGTGCCCTGGGCACTTAAGGTTCAGAGAGAGAGAGAGAGAGAGAGAGAGAGGGCTGGAAAAGTGTATTCAGCTTTGCTGTTGGTATTGAAAGCGTATGAAAACTGTAAGCATCTGGGGGTTTTAATGTCAGCCTGAATTTTATCCTTTCAATTTTTTTAATAACTCGTATTTTTCCCCGTTGAAACCTTTGCATGCGTTATAATGGACAGAAATGTGCGAGTGTTTAAAGAAAAAATTAGACTACTACACCAACATAAAATAACAAAGAAGCACATGTAAACAGCAAAGAAATCTGACATGTTATCATAAACACAGAACTAAACAAAGTTCACAAAACTATATGAGTAACAGTTCCTATTTTTGCTATAGTTATTAAGCTCATTGGAGAACTCTGATATATACTGAATCATATTTTGCATAATAATTTGCAAATATTTAAGATTATTGCTCATTCATTTTATAAGAACCATCACAACAGTCAGTAACGTTGAGATACATTTTTTAAATTCTGAATATGATTTAGCATTTGAAATAGTTGGATATATTCACTGTAATTCCACCATGAATACAAAATATAAGTTAAAAGTGCTCTATATAAGCAAGTCGATCTTCTCGGGGAAACCCGGTTGGTTATTGGCTTATAACCCATACCAAGTTAAGACTCACGATGAGTCAAGGTCCTCGCAGAGTCAAATAGAGCCTGGTTGACTTGGAAAGTTTTGGGTCGTAGGAGGTTCCTCCCATAACACACGGGCCGAGGGTTATGATGCTGGGGTAGTAAGGTAGGTGATGGCGGGTCACTATGTACACAACAAAACATCAACATGTGACTGGGATGGTTCCTAGTGTCTATGCACGTCCACAGTCCGTCCTTATGTTGCTTCACACTTCCCGATACTCATGACCGCATTCAGCATTGGGTGAGAGGGGGTATTCATAGCTGAGAGCGCTTTACTATTTTTTTCCAAAGAATGTCACATCAAAAATTGCAAATACTCATTTTTTAAAAAGTCTTCAACTGCTGATAACATATCTTTGGTGTCTAAGTGCGATTACCTATGTGTTAGCTAAGATTTGCAAAATATTATTGTTTTAAAAAAAATAAAGGTAAAAGCCTTAGAGGTACACAGGGATATGATTTTAGTGCCTATGTAAAAAGCTGCAAGAAACATTACCTTGTGTCAAAAAAAATATAATATGTTCGTTGTGGTCCACATTAAAAAAAAAAAAAAAACTTATTAAAAAAATGGCTCCAACAATTCAGACTTTGGGTTGCTAGTATGGGGGAAAACAGATTTTCCCATGATTCTCAAATATCCACACCTGCATTAGGAAAATACAATGGAAAGCTTCATATCTCAACAATATTCATGACAATTAGTAGTTTTAACACATCATCATTTTATCGCATCTGATTTTTAAAATTTACCTTGGACATTCAAACACCAAGAATGTGAAATATTTTCACCTTGAAACTATCATGTGAAATCATGTTCTTAGATATTAGGCATGTAATTAGCAGCATTCTATACAGGCTATTTTATTTGGATCTAATGAGAAACAATGTTCAAACATTTGTAGCAATTGCTGTAAAGTCTGTCACCTTTTTCGCTTCTTTACCCCAAATTGTGAAACTACATAGGATGAAGAAAATTAATTAATTTACTCCTTTTTTTAAGTCAGCATATGCAGAGTAAAGTATTAAATCAATAAAGATAATTTATCTGAAATGAGTTACAGAGAGTTTTCAGACATTTCTCCCCTATCGTGTTTAAAAGTTCAGTCACAGACAGTGGTAATGTTTTTTGTGCATAGTTTAAGTTTCAAAAAAAAAAAAAAGCTACTCTTTCTCCAGTCATTTTGACATGTTACAACCAGGCTAGCCATAAGAACTTTGCCTTTCCATTCAATAGCATATCTTGCAACTCCACCCAATTTTCAAATCAACACATAATTTTTTTTAAAAATTGATTACAGTTACCACCAGACAGTATATCATAGAAAACATTAAGATTTGTAGGTAACAGAGGAAGAGGTTGCCAGCGCAGGAGATGGAGATTACAGAAGCATTTAATATCCCATTATTTGAAGCAAATTGTCAAGTCCTATCAAGATGTCTATTTGCCCCCTCAACACCAAAAGGTATATGAAGAAGGAGACAAGACAAAACAAGACAAGTAGTCTTCAACATGACTGCCATTATTTTAAAATATTATTAATAATATTTTACACATTAATGAAAATAATCATAACATTAACTAATTTTTTTTACAAAATGAGACAAAAGTTTTTAAAATGAAAATGAATTTAAAATTTTAAAAAAAATATGTTACATTACTGTTACTTGTAGAATCAAAAGCTTCTAAATCACAAACAGTAGTCTGTATATGTTTTGCTTTTTAGCATATATCTTCATGTTATTTGTGTTTTAGTTGTTTACATAATGTATTTACAAAGAAAATTTCCTTCCTTTTTCACCCACAAAATCAGAATTAGGTCACTATTATTAAATTTTTTATTGATTTCAGGCTCAGCTGAAAATGATCATTGTGGCTGTGCCTTATCCAAGATTCGCATTTTTTAAAAATACCTTGTTGGTTGTTTTGAGGCAAGGGATTCATAGAGAAGAACCAGAAGGAAGCCATGCCATGAGATTAGATTGTATCAAGACCATTCTTAACCTTGTAATTGCATGTGTGTCCTGTTTTACCTGGGTACTGCGCCGCAGCTAGCAAACTCCATCTTCGGCAGGCCAGGGATTTAAAATACCTTTAGTCAGTAAGTCACATGTCTTGGTCTTACTATTTGTGACACCAAAGTAGCAAAATAGCCATAAACTTATCATATTTGTAATGTTGTTTTTTTTTCATTTTACTGTATAATATTTTTTAAAGTATGATTTACAGTCCAATATTTGCAGTTCTGTGGTTTGGATATGCAAGATATTTTTTTAGCTCTTATGTAGAGAAAAAAATAGCTTGAATGGGTCAGCAGTTGTCTCTCAAGTTTCATAATGCACTTTTTCAGGGATGTGTTACGCAGTTTGAGGTGTATAAGAACATGCAGATAGGGCAAGTATGCTGTTGCTTGAATCATTGTTTTGTTTATTTTTTTCATTTGACTTTTTCTAAAATACAAAAACTGTTGATTTAATTTATAACAATCGTAACTGTGCAAGTCAGAGACAACTTGTTCTTCTTGCTTAGAATCTTACACCCTTTCCATGCCATTAAATGACATATAAGGCTCGCATGGTAGTTCGCCAAGTTTTCTTGCTTAGAATGCTGTGGATTTAAAACCTTTGCTTTTCCATCTAGTGATTTTACTAATAATAGTGATGTTCTCGGTGACAGCTTGCTGCAATTTCTTTCCTCATTTCCCGGGAAATATGATAATATGATACCCTCTTAGCTGGTGGTAATGTTAGACTCCTTAGTATGCTCCATTACATCAAAGACTACATCAGCTACTATCTTGCTCATCAAACTGTGGTACAGTTTGTTTTACAGGTAGCATTTCATGAAAGTGAGATAGGATCTAGACCAGCTACGATTTGCTGCCACTTGCAAGATTTTTAATATCTCTGGTCGTAAATCAGAACATTTCTGGCCATAGAGCAGAGCAAAAAAAATAAGAGAAAACAAAGTGTCTGGTGCATACAGGCAAAAAATTCATTCTTAAGAATGCAGCATCCTAGAATTTGTTACTTTGTTGACTGATGATCATTAATTTGTAAAGACAGCGATAGTTGAGACTTATTTTTTTTTTTGGTTTGTTTTTTGTGTCTAGACATTTTCTCATAAAAGAACATTTGAACACAAATCTGACAAACAGAAAACTGCATCAGAACAAAATCTTATTGAAGTTTTTTATTGCAAAACTGGCAAAGCAAAACTGTAACATTTTAAAAAAAGATTTTAGCAAAGGGAGACAGATATCAGAAATATATAATACAAATTTTGTTACAAAAGGTAGGCCTAACATTACCAAAATAGGGTAAATCATTGAGGCGCTTAATGCCCAGAAGATTATCATTAAGGAAGCATGTTTTTATGTAAACCAGCAGAATAAATGAAACATAGTAATGACAAGTTTTTCATGTTTTTTACCTCTCTATGCTACAAAATGACAATAATCAGGTCATTTACATATTTTGTAGCAATAAAATCCTATAACGCAGTTGCAACAGAGGTAATTATAGTTCATGAATCTTTTTCAAAATAATCTCTCATACTTTACATGGTTCCCAAATGGGAAAAACTGTTGTAGAGAGCAAAATGACAACACAACTCTCAGATCATCAGAGAAGCAACCATTCCCCCATCAGCAACTCTAAAAAAATATATATCTCTCTCTCTCTCTCTGAACCTTAAGTGCCCAGGGCACATGGGGCTTCTGCAAGGGTTTTCCACAAATGCCTGTCCTTCGCCTTTTTTCTGCTCTTGCCCAGGTGAGTCCTCTATTGCTCAACATCCTTTCTGTTGTTCTTCTCCATGTCTCTTTTGGTCTACCCTTACTTCTGTTCCCCTGTGGTGTCCATCTTAGTGCTATTTTTGGTAGTGAGTTGTCAGTCATTCGGAGCACATGACCTAACCATCGCCAGCGTCTTTCCTCAATAATTGTTATCAGTGGCTTCATCTGTACTTCTGCCAATAAGATGTTATTTCTTATGGTGTTTGGCCAAAATATTTTTCTAATTCTTCATAAACATTTAGTCTGGAAAGAATTCAACTTGTTTTCTATGGTTTTGGTGATTTTCCAGCATTCACTTCCATAGAGTAGTACACTTAGAACATTGCTCTTAAATATCCTGATTTTCATATTTATGCTTAGTTTTTTTTATTTCCATATAGTCTGCAGCATTGCAAAAGCCTGGTTTGCTCTAGTATGTCTGCTGTTGATGTCCTCTATGCTGTCTCCATTTTCTACTACTCTACTGCCAGGTATACAAATTCATTGACCTCTTCCACTAACTTGCTATCTACTCTGAGTACATTTCTGTTGTTCACATTTTGCTTCATTAACTTTGTCTTTCCTACGTTGATCTTTAGTCCTATGTTGTTTGCATTCTGAGTTAGCTTGTTTATTTTATCTTGCATATCTTTGTGACTGCTTGATAACAGACAAATGTCATCCACAAAGTCAAGGTCCTCCAGCACTGTGTCAAGGGTCCATTGTAATCCTCTGCGTTTGTCTGATGTTGCCTCCTTCATTAATCAGTCTACTGCCAAGATAAATAATGTTGGTGATAATACACATCCCTGTTTCACTCCTGTTTGTACCCTAAAGCTGCTGGAGGTATGTTCTCCACAGATCACTTTGCACTGAAAACCCTCATATAGGGCTTTGATTACATTTACTATCTTGTGGGGGAGGCCATGCCATCTTAGGATTTCCACAGTGCATCTCTGTTGACACTGTCAAAGGCTTTCTCAAAATCTATGAACAATGCATATGTTGCTATGCCACTCATTTGCCTGTTCTAATATTTGTCTAAGTACAAATATGTGGTCTATGCATGATCTTCCTTTCCTAAATCCTGCCTGCTCTTTCCAAAGTTTTTCCTCAAGTGTTGGTACAATTCTGTTGACGATTATTCTGCAAAATACTTTACTGGTGAGTGGCAGTAGGGTAATGCCTGTCCAGTTCCCGCAATCTCTGAGGTCACCCTTCTTTGGTAGTTTTACTATAAGCCCAGTTTTCCACTCCTCTGGGGCTTTTTCTAGATCCCAAATTTGTTGTAATATCTGGCAAAGTTGTTTTGGTGT
This sequence comes from Achatina immaculata, assembly GCA_009760885.1. Taxonomy (NCBI): domain Eukaryota; kingdom Metazoa; phylum Mollusca; class Gastropoda; order Stylommatophora; family Achatinidae; genus Lissachatina; species Lissachatina immaculata. The sequence goes on along the minus strand of CM019695.1, from coordinate 12,488,284 downwards.
TTCTGTTTCTTCTGCTTTCAACATCTCAGCAGTCACTTCATCTTCACCTGGTGCCCTGTCTAATTTTAGCTTCTTTATTGCCTCCTTTACTTCACTTATTGTTATTGGTCCTGTATTGATGTTTAGTTCCGTTTTTGCTTCAGGTATGTCTATTGTTTGTGCTGCTTGTGTTCTGTTTAGTAGGGTGTTAAAGTGTTCCCTCCATCTTTCAATTTTTTTCTCTTTCTCCACTGACCAGTTGTCCATTTTGTGTCCTTACTGCACTTTCACATCTTGTATTGAAGTTGCCTGTCATCTGCTTTGTGATTTTATATATGGTTTTCATATCATTTGTATATGCTGTTTTCTCTGCTGCTTCTGCTAAGCTGTCATAGTACGTATTGACGTTTATCTTGACGGCATGATTCCTTCACTTCTTTGTCTTTTTGTGCATAATTACTTAAAACTTGTTCTTTAAGCCGTTGTGATTTGGTGTTCAGTAATTTTTTCTTGATTTCTTTTCTTTGCTCTATCTTTTCCCATGTGGTCTTGCTTATTCATTCCTCTTTTCTCCATTTCCGATATCCCAGCACCTCTTTTGCTGTTTCCTGTAGCGTTTTATTGAACTCTAGTATGGTTAAGAATATATAGTTATATATAAAACTTTAACATATTAAATTTTATATATACTTTTTATAATCATCTAGGCCAGGGACGTACAACCTTAATTTACCTTTTCAAAAACTGTTAAATAAAACTGTTGCATAATTATTTTACTTACATCTCACATCCTTCCCATGCCGCTAAATGTCACATAGGGCCCACATGGTAGTTTGCCAAGATTTCCTGTCTTCGGTGAGTTTTTCAATCTCATCAATGGATGTTATGCTCGCTGTACTGGCCTCTCTTAACAATGTCCTCTTTAGAGCTTCATGTGCTCGACCTCTTTTTCTTTGGCCTGTTGTGTTCCACTTGATAGCTTGTTTGGGGATCCTCTAATTGGTTCTTCTCAGCACATGGTCGACATATGTCCATCTTCTTTTTCTGATCACCCATGAGACAGGCTGTTGTTTGCTTATCTGTCTTATCTCTGCATTGTTCTTGAATTCGTTCCACTTTATACCAGGTATTTTCCTTTGGCATTTGTTTTCAAAAGAATCTAATTTCTTGTCTAATTCTTTAGTTGTTTTCCAGCTTTCACATGCATAAATGAGGATGGATATTACACGTGAATTGAATAATCTTAACTTGGTTTTTGTGCTTATAACACTTGAATGTCATATGTTCTCAAGATTCTTGAAGGCAATACTGCTTTTGCAATTCAAATTCTAACTTCATTTCTGGTGTCACCATCCTGGTCTTGGTAGCTGCTGAGATACACAAAGTGGTTTACTTCTTAAGCAGCTATTCCTTCACGTATATTTGTCCTTTGTAGTTAATGAGAAGTTTCATTATAATTATACATTAATAAAATTACTCTTTGAATAAGGCAAGCTTGAAATAATAAAAATAAATATATAGTGCAAAAATATATGTAAAGAAAACATTGTCTGAAATTTGACAATTCATTTTTTCTTTGTATTTCAATGTTTAAACTACTTGTTATGATAACTATGAACCTCCTTCTCTAGGCCATGAAAACTTTTTTTTATGATTGCTCTACAGCTTCAGTGTCTGAGTGGCAAAGTGGTTATTGCACTAGTCTCTCATGGCAAGGGTTGGCTGTTTGAATCTGGCCGGAGGCACCATAGTGACCTAGCTGTAGAAGTGAGTGCCCAACTTCTTCTGGAGCTGAGGAAGAAAGGCGCCCAGGCACGATGCTGATCACGTCACCCTCTAGTGTGTTGACAGGTCAAGGAAAATAACACTATGTGCCTCTAAGGCATGACAGGGTTACCTTCACCTATAGCTTCTGCCTGAAGTCTACTACCCTTGATGTTGTCAGATGATGTAAATCTGTATGGGTTCAGAAACGTGGACACACCAAACTGACACACACCAGACAGTCTACAAATGTGAAATTACGTAGAATGATTTTTTAAAATATCAGATAATTCCTACAACAGAAAGTTGATGATAGCTTGAAAAACTATCAACACTGTCTACAAACTATTCATCAATGAATAACAGGCTAAAATATAATCAACTTCCACTCCTCTGCTATTTTTATGTCTGTCTACACAAATTGTGTTGAATTTGCAAGGTTCTTCATATGTATTTTTTTAACACAAATGACATAATGTTGACATGATTTATATACCGTAAACAGAAGTACATGACCCAATAGTAAAAATATCCAGTCTGTCATATGTAGAAATAAATAGCTGTTCCTCATACACAGGCACTTGCATCAGAATATATCATATAATAGGACAGATGACTGAACTATGATTTTTTATGAAGTCGTAAGTCACTCATAAGAGTTAAAATTTTTAGTATACAGTGCAATGAGCCATGACAGTGATAAATGTGTTTCGTTTGTATATCGTATGTATATGCATATCGTACACATGCAGTTTATTAAAATATAATAACAGTCATAACTGAGGGCAGGATGAATAAATAGACAGTTGTAACATAGTTCTGTCTATAACAAATTTATAAACTTGGATATCACAGAACCAATTGTAATATATAATGCCAGTGATAGATGAAAAAATCCAAACATTAGATAGATGTTTAATAATGTCAGAGATAAATGATATATTGTTATGATAGATGCACATTTGTCACCATTTGTAAATTTTATCACAGTTATGTTAATGATCTTGGAACCAACAAAACTCATATGCCACTTTATGTTTCAGGACAAACAGTTATGCTAAATAACCTTTGGTGCATCAAGGCATTTAATTATCATTATGTAAATCTTCTTGCATAAATCATAAACAAAACACAGATTTATAAAAGTATTCTAAATAAATGTAAACTAAAAGAATAAGGAAAAAAAGAACAAGAAACAAAAAGAACAAGAAAAAAAAAGTACAAGAATAAAAAAATCAATTAACTCACCAGATTAACTGAGGAAATTTTATACAGCTATGTAAACATGCTGCAGGATAAATCTGTAACTATATAATATCAGTATGTTTGAGCATTTATATTCTCAAAAATGTTTAATGCGTTCATACATAAATAATAAGAACTCAAAATATCATTTAATATGAAGGTAAAAAATGAGTTCCCAAAAACATACATTATGTAAAAAAAAAAAAAAAAGATTTCAGTAAGAAATAAAACAAGGATACTGGGATAATGCATCGTGAATTATAAGAAAAAAATGTTGAAAAAAAATAGGTGTATTTCTCATATGCATATCTTCTTCTTCTTCTTTGTTCACTTCTACTACCAAGATCACCCCGTGATCCTACTGAATTTACTGCTGTGGTTGTCACAATAGTCTCATTTAGGATAGAGGCTCAGAGCATCGTGGGGCCTGTATTCTCAGTGGGTCACAGAAGTGGCACTGTGTGACACTGTGGTTTTTGTTGCACCAGTTTAGTCTAGAGTTGGATTTTCTCACCGGAAAACCTCGACGTGGTTTGGATATGAATATATCCCCACCGGGTGAGAAGTGGTTGCTCATCCAGCCTAGAGTTGGACTTGCTCACCAGAAAACCTCGACGTGTTTTGTATATCATTATATCCCCGCCGGGTGAGAGGTGGTTGCCCATCCAGTCCAGAGTTAGACTTTCTCACTGGAAAACCTCAATGTGATTTGGATACAAATATATCCCTGTTGGGTGAGAGGCGGTTGCCTATCTAGACTGTACTGGTCCAGTGTCTCAACGTCAGCATTTTGTGATCATGGCCGCTACCCTTCCTAGTGGTGACCAGGATGGAGCTTTTGTCGAGGAGGATGAATCCTCACCACTAGTGAGTTACACCCCTGGGTTAAGCCAGTTTAGGCATATTATCCCAGTATGGGTGTATATAGGATGTGACCAGACTCTAGAGCAGAGGTACAGTGATATGAGTAGCCATCAAGTTTCACCCCTGGGTTAAGTCGGTTTAGGCATATTGCCCCAGTATGAGTGTATATAGGACATGGCTGGCCTCTAGAGAAGAGGTGCCATGGTATGAGACGTGGTATGAGATGTGGTATGAGTAGCCCTGTGAGTCTACTGGCCATACTGATTAAACTTCACTTAATCTTTTCCATCACCTTTTTCACAGCAGTGCTGCGCAGCAACCCTAAATGCATTTTTCTTCATTGGTCAGGAGGAATTCACCCCATGTGCGGCAGCCAAAGAATCTCACCAGCAGAGTCTTAGTTTAACCCCTGGGTTAAACCAGTTTAGGCACTTGAGCCAGTATGGGTGTATACAGGACATGACTGGCCTCTAGAGCAGAGGTGCCATGATATGAGTAGCCCTGGCCGCGAGACTACTGGCTACTTCACATAATCCTTTCCATCACTTATTCCATGACGGAGCCATGCAGCAACCCTAATCACATTTTTCTTCATTGGCCAGGAGGAGTTTCACCCCCCCCCCTCCTCACGGCAGCTGAAGAATCTTGCCAGCAGCTCATATGCATATCAAACCCTACTAGTATTCTGTAAGAACTGTTCTGTACTTGCGTAGCTAGACAGAATCAAATTTAATGAATTCTTTTTTAGATGCTTAACAAATAAGAGACTATGGAATTAAGTAATTAAGATATTAATTACCATAGCAAGAGACGAAATATGAACAAAGATCTTCATAGACAACCAGCCCTTGAAACAGGTGAAACATTTCAAATATATAGGTAACACAATATCATAATCAGGAAAAATTGATGTGAGACTGAGAACAGATGCAATAAAGCAAATCAGGTCATCGAAAAAATGACTCCTTTACTGAAAAACAAATACATCACAACTGAAACAAAAAAAAAAAGCACGGTACAACACAATTTTCCTCCCAACTCTAAGCTATCACTGTCAAACATGGGCACTAACAGCCAAAAACAAAACAAAATATATAAAATAGGAAAAAAAGTAGGAACAGCTTTATCATTTAATGAGTACACAGTTGTGACATTTCAGCATGAGCTTTAATCATACAAAAACGTACAGGACAAAGAAATAGAGAGAGGAGATACAATATAAATTCACATGAATGCTGTTGTATTAAAAATAAAATAACATTTAAAAAAAGCTTCAACAAAAGCTTCTTACAAGTTACAGCTAAGTCCTCTATTCCTTTTATTTTATTTGTGTTTTTGAACACAGTATTCATGTGAATTTATACTTTATCTCCTCTCTCTATTTCTTTGTCCTGTCCTTTGTCCTAATGCTGAAACATCACAACTGTGTACTCATTAAATAATAAAGCTGTTCCTACTTTTTTCCTAATTTATACATTTTTGGTATCACAGCTTTACTACAGTGGCTCCATGTATAGTTATATACTTATGCACTAATTATTGTGTATTACTAAAAACAAAACAAAAATCATCATGACAGAAATGAGATGTTTAAGGAGAATACTAAATGTGACAAGAAAAGACCAAATAAGAAATGACACTATCAGTGCAAAGGCTAGAGTAACATCAGTATTACACTATATCCAGTAGCAGCAAGTCAAATGGTTTGGACATTACATGGTTACCACCAGACAATACAGCACATAAAACATTTACATTAAGATTTGTAGGTAACAGAGGAAGAGGCCACCCATGCAAGAGATGGAAAGGAGAAGAAACAGAATCATTAAATATCCCATTATATGAAGCAAACTGCAGAGCCCTATCAAGACGTCATATACCAAAAGGTATATGAGGAAGGAGACAAGACAAGACAAGACAAAATATTAATACTTCACTACTCTTTATCATATTTTCTTCAACAAATTGGTCTCTGGTGTTCCAGTCAAGTTGTTCCAGTCAATGTTCCTTCTAAGGAATGTGCAAAAATATTTTTGCATGCACGATAATTTATGTAATCCGACAATTTATGAGCAGCTCATCACTTAGACATGGTCTTGAACTTCACCAGCTATCATCTTTACTGATTAACATGAAATATTTATGAATGGTACAAAAGAAAGAGCAATTGCTCACATGCTGAGCTTACAGAATACTTCAATCATGTGTCAAAATCTTCTAAAAGCAATAGTTAAAATATTTTTAAAAAAACACATTTTGTCATAAATTATATGCAGATAAATAATTTACAATTTATTTCATATCTGCAGTTACTTCTCTAAAATTCACATGGCAGTCTGAATACTAGGAGCTGCAAATAAGAGCAATAGGAGCTGCAAATAAGAGCACTTAAATCATGAGTTCTTAACGATTATTTTACAATTACAGATCCTCTATGGATTGTCAGCATATCCCTGTAACCCCTACATACTGCCCAGTATGTGCCCATACCCTCCTTCACCAGAATATTCAAATCATTATTATGATATCTATGAGTATTAGGAATCAGTATGATTTTTTTTTAAATGCCAAAAGTTTTTTTTGAATTTTACATATGGACAGTTACAGACAAAACAAATGAAAGAAAAGTTCTAATCCAACAATAATTTGCCAAACCTAGGGGGATGTACTAACCAAGAATAGGAGATGTGAGATGGAGATAAATAAAAGAACAGAAATGGCAAGATAAACATTCAACACCATGAAGACAGTGCTGTTATTCAGGAATGTTTCTAAAAAACATTTTTTTAATGGAGTATATAAAAAGGTATATTTATTCTGCACTAGTGTACAGAGCAGAAACCTAGAAGTAAAAAAAAAAAAAAAGTAAAAAAGAAGGATAAAAGTATCAGAAATATGGATCTACAGGAAAGCAGGCCGTATATATCATTGAAAAGATGAAATGCACAAGTATTAGAACAAATACAAGTGCAACTTCCAAGGAAATAAGGATCAAGAAAACAAAATACTTTCACTACACCAAAAAGACATAATGTATTGAAGAGAGTACTAGATGGAAAGGTGGAAGGAAACAGAGCGAAAGGCAGACAGGGACGTAGATGGGAAGAGAACATACAAGAGTGGACAGGATACAACCTGGCTGAGTCCATCATCAAGGCAAGGGGGGGGGGGGGGCCGGGCAAGGAAACTGGAGATTAATTGCCACCAGCCTTCATACCAAAACAGCACACAATGATGATAAATTTTTTTTAACTGTTCAGATATCAAATCCCATACTCCCATCATTTGGTTCCCATAACCCCAAGGGTATGGATACTCCCAGATAAGTACCCCTGATCTAAATAAAATAAAACAGGCAAAAGAACACAGCAGATTTTCACTTATGAAAAAAAAAAACCCAATGAAAACAGTTCTGTAGGGTTATGCAGACCTTAATCAATGAGCAACATTGTTTGACTGTGGTTGCATCATGAAACTAAACTGCATAGAAGATATTTAGTGAAATGTTCATTTGTTGCATGTAGAATTCTTCCACAGCATGGATCTTTCTTGATCATCCTTTAAGTATCCTCTGTTCCAGTGCATCTGAAACCTGCAGGTTTTGGGTAGTTGTGGACCCAGGCTGGATTTAAACATTCTTCATTTTCTTGAAAACTGCAGTCTGTGACTTCATCACTTTCTGCAAGGCTTGTGACAGGCATATATAATTCCACATCTTCTGTCAAATGAGATTCTGTACTTGTCTCACTAAACCTTGAGTTCTGACTTCCATTTTGTACATAGCGAGCCATTACATAGTTAGCTCCAAATGAGAAAGAGGGACTCTGTTCAGCTTCAGTATTCTGTTCAGCTTCAGTATTCTTTTGAGAACGTGGTGGAGGTATGATATTTGATGACATTAGTTCTGCTGTGTTTTTCTGAAGTGAGTAAAATGGAAACCTTAAATAAAATGTAGCTTAAAAAATAATTAAAAACTGTCTAAAGGTAAAAGGTAAAATCCCCATTTCCATACCACTAAGGCATACTGGGGATGCAGTGTTAGGCCTGTACTTTCAAGACCATCAGCACATGAAAGTGCGATGTGGTCAGTGTCACTCCTGATTGCATTTACCGTCCCAGATTTCTCTGGTACCCATTTCTGGAGGCAGGGTGGACCCTGGGGTCTTTTTTGGTGTGATGTTACCAGAAAAAAATCCCCACTGCTGGGACTTGAACCCAACACCACCGGATTAGTAGACTGAGTGCCTAACTGGGCCGCTGACTGTCACATGAAAGTAAAAAAATTGTTTCTATGCATTGTTCTTGAATTCATTCCACTTTATATCGAGTATTTTCCATAAACATTTGTTTTCAAAAGAGTCTAATTTCTTTTTATTTCTTTACTTGTTTCTCAGCTTTCACATGCATAATTGAAGGTGGATATTACATTTGAATTGAATAATCTTAACTTGGTTTTTGTGTTTATAACTTTTGAGTGCCATACTTGTACTTTTCCCTGTAACTCCGAGCTGTTGTTCTTTGCAGCCGATGCTGTAGAGGTGTTGAAGCACATTATCGTATTGGCGTGGGAGCGGGTTAGGGCAGCTACTTTTTAAGTCTCGGATTACAACCAAAAAGCAGGGGGTGTGAAGTGCTTCTTTAGCAGTCCACCACCATGGGGACTATGGTGATCCCTTCTCCATTAGCCAGGCTAGGCCTGTTACTGGGGGTATCACAGAGAGGTGGGACAGGGTCTTGGTCAGCTATGGTTCACTAACCCTGATGCTGGCATATCAGCTATGGGTCGCTGATTGCCTCAATGGACAAGTGTCTTTACCCCCTTTGAGTGTCATTTGTTCTCAAGATTCTTGAGGTCAGTGCTACTTTTGAAACTCTAATTCTAACTTCCTTTCTGGTGTCACCATCCTGGTCTATGTAGTTGCTGAGATATGCAAATTGATGAACTTCTATAAAAGCTGTTCCTTACATATATTTTTCCTTCTTGATTAATGGAAAATCCCATTATTTTTTTTTTTTCATTTTTAATTTCAAGTCCTATTTTGTTAGCCAGTTAAGACCGGGTATCTGTTTTTTCTTGCATCAAATTCACATTGTCACTGATAAGAGTTATGTATCTGAAAAATCAAGATCTTCTAGTTGGGTCCCATGTACCCAAACAATGCCCATTTTACCTGTGCAACATTTTTTCATTAATAAGTCTATGGCTATTCCAAAAAGCAAGAGAGGTAGTATACATCCTTGTTTCAGACTGTTTAAGTCTGGAACCATTCACTCATTCCTTCTTCTCTGTTGACTGCACAAACATATCTGTTGTAGAGATCCTTAATGATGTTGACATTTTAGATGGTATTCCGTAGTCTTAAATTTTCCACAATGAATCTCAGTGTATGCTATCAAATGCCTTTTTTAAAGGCTATGAAGTTCAGCTTTAATGGTTTTTACTTTTCAATATGCTCTTCAAGTATTATTCCTAGAGTAAAGATCTAGTCTAGATAGCTTCTCCCCTTTCAAAATCCTGCTTGTTCTTCTCTCATTGCAGTATCCACTATACCTTTAATTCTATTCAGAATGACTTTGCAAAATACTTGTGACACAGCTGATAGTACAGTTAATCTCTCCAATTATTGCAGCCACTAAGGTTTGCTTTTTTTTCTGCTTTGTTGTTAGCCATTAGATTCACTGCTGTTTCAATTTCATTCAATGTAATTTCATCTAGGTTGACATTTAGTTGTGGGACTGGTAAGTCTGTTTCAAGGTTTATCAATTATTCTGGGTGATCATTTAAGTATTTCTTGGAAGTGTTCAGCCCATCTTTGTTTTTTTGTCTTTACTTGATGTTAATAGGGTGCCACTTTTGCTAAAGATCAGTCTTTCTTTGAATGTAATAGTACTTGCTAGCCTCTTGTATTTTGTATAGAGATTTGCTGTCTCTCGTTTTTGCTGTTTTCTGCTTCTTTCGCCATATCTTTTTGTATTCTCTTTATCTCTTCTAGCTGAACTTTTTTTTTTACTTTACTGTCTACTCTTTGTATGTTGTTTTTCCCAAATCTTTAGATAAATCAAAAGGTATTTACCATAACTTCAGCATCCTGTGACTTGAGTTTAAATGAATCATGTCTAAAGTTCATGATGTACTTTTTCCTTCTCAAACAATACCTCCTGCAGGATTAAATGGCAAAGGTAACTAGTAAGAATATTTCTCTCTCAATTACCTAGACAAGCAGAAAGCAGAAGCAGTTTACTAAAAAAGTGATCTCATTTAACAAAAAAAGCAATAACAGATGATCTGAACTAAACAGGAACAAGACAAATGATGACACACACACACACAAAATGAGCAAGTACAATATCCATGCATAAAGAAGGGCAGCGACACAGTTTTAGAAATTACATAACATGACCAACCATCCTGTATTATACAGGACAGTCTCATATTTGAAGGATTTGTCTTGGGAATCATATTACTTCAGTTATGATGCTTAAATGTCCCTTATTTTACAACACATGTCCCATATATAAGGCAGCTGAAATATATATAAATGAGGAAAATTGGAATAGGTGGTTTTGAATATCTTGGATCATTACTAATAATGGAGAAACAATGAGGGAAATTAAAAGAAAGACATCTATTGCTCTTCAAAAAATAAAACAACTAAAAAACCTGTGGAGAGAAACAGACAGAACTACAAAAATCAGATTTTTAAGGGCATATATCTTTCCCATCGCAACATATGCCTGTGAGACGTGGACAAACAGCTGAGAAACACATAAATGCCTTTGAATGTAAATGCTACTAAGGAGAACTTCAAATATCATGGACATAAAAAAGAACAATATATCCATACTACAAGAATTTAATATTGAAGAAGGCTGGTTAGTAAGGAAGAATAAACAGAGAAAACTTAAATATTTTGGACACATTAAACATCATGATAATTTAGAGAAGGCAGTCTTGGAAGGGTACATAATGGCAAAAAAAGAAAAAGAGGAAGATCAAGGTGAAGGTGGCTGCAAAACATCGTTGATGATCTGCAAATGGATACATCAGAAGCAAGGCATCTTGCTTACAACTGAGAGGCCTATGGGAGAGCTGTTAGGGAAGCAAAGTTCTGCAAGGGACATGCAAATGACTGACTGATTGTCCCATATCCTCATCTTTGATCACCACATGTTCAGAAATATCTGGAATTTTAAATTATCTTAATGGAAATGTGCTATATTTGAAGAAAGTTCACTCTGCATAGAAGCCCAGGAAGGGCTGATTGGCCCATTTGTAAGTAAAGTTACAAACCTAGCGTACAATTAACATTTTTTGCATGCTCCATATTTGAACTTACAAAAGATAAAAAATGACCAGATTAGACAAAATTATCTCAGAACAACAATATGAGCAGATAACACCCACACAGCTGAAATGTAGTCATGTACAAATAAAGCAAAAGCAAATTCACAATATAAAAAGGACACTAACAAAAGAATGTGCCCAGCTATGAGAAAAAGCTGTAAAGCATCAATATTACTGTATATACAGTGAGATCTGAACAATAAACAAAAAGAGTGAACAGAAAATTTAGGAGCAGAGATCTAGTTCTGCAAAAAATAAGTGTACATGTCTCCATATTCTCTTTTCTATTTTGTTCAAATCATGATGATTACTATTTCTATTTGCTATTAGCATTCTTCTTCTTCTTCTTCTTCCTCCTCCTCCTCTTCCCCTCCTTCTTCTTCTTCTTCTCTGAGCAGCTGCTGAATTCAGCAGCCTTTTGAGCCAGTCAGGCTCACTGCTGCAAAAAAGACACATCTCCATTCATCTCTGTTCTTGATCTTTTCTCGCCAACTGTTGATTACACGAGTGCATATATCTTCTTCTAAGTTGTCTCACCATCACTTTCTTGGTGTAAGTACAACTTTAGAAAAAAGTCAATGACTTGGTTTTACTTACACAGAGACAGTAGCAAATAAAACAGCTAATAGAAAATTCTAATCTGTTAACAATATATATTTTTTTTATTCAGGTATTGAGTCTCAGACCCACATTAATTTGTTCCATAACCCCAAGGGACATGGAAGTTAAGAATCCCTTGACTAGAAATAGCATTAAAGCTAAAAGCAACCACTTAAATGAAAACTATCATGAAAACTACATTATAGTGCTTGCTAACATCTTTCCCGTGTCCTGTATTTTATTATTAATATTATTATTACTTCAACTTTTAAAAAAAAGTTACACACTCTGACAAACTTCTGTTAAAAAACAGCAGCAGACAAATTGTGCTTCAATAAATGCTCACCAAATGAAAATTGACACTCCAAGAAGAAAAATTCCACCGACAGTAATTCCAGTTGCGAGAGCAGCAATGTTTTCACTTGAGTTCTTTACAATGGCTTCTGTTATATAAGACAATGGATACTGCATGTATATGTTGTTCTACATATTTATGTTGTGACTACAGGTGGCTTTAATTTTAACAAACTTGAAGGAAAAAAAAAGGTTTTTAGGTTATATCACAGACTACAACCTATCTACAAAAACTGAAGGTCACTCAAGCCCTCATTCTGCACATGCCCAGTCTTCAGAACCCGTCCTGAAAATCTGCACTCTCTACATAGACTTAAGAGCCCAAACCTGGTCCCAGGAAAACACCATTGATGGAAAACTATGGAACACACATGAAAAACTGCTGACAAGAGGACTCATGGAGGCAGCTTCTGTCCTTTTCTAGATAGTTGAGAAGATGAAACTGAATGTAGAAGAAGAAGGAAAAAAGGACTAATTTCATCATACTTCTCTGCAAGCTTACACTCAGGAAATGAAGTTAATGACAAACTTGGGAGGCTACAGTCTCTGGGACAAACCACAAATGGACAAATAAAATGGGCTAATCAGCCTTTGCACAAAGTACAGAACTGTTGCCCTGATTAGTCATGTCAGTAAAATTCTGTTAAAAATCATAATGGGTAGCTTCGTAAGAAAATAGAAGAAAAAGTCAATATGGCCCAAGCTGGTTTCAGGCTGGTTTCAGGCTCAAGATATCACATATTCAATATAAGATTAATAATAGAGAAATGCAGAGAGTTTAATGTGAATCTATATTTATCTTTTATAGATTACTCAAATGCATTTGATTGTGCACAACACCAGAAATTTTGGGAAATAATGGAAAAAATGGGACTTCCAACACATTTGATACAATTAATATCACTGCTGTATCTAGACCAACAGGCAGCAGTAAGAATAAATGGTGAAACAACAACTTGGTTTGACATAAAACAAGGAATCCGTCAGGGGTGCATATTGTTGCCTTACTAATTTAACTTGTATAATGAAAATATAATGAGGAATGTTAAAGAAGATGTAGACAAAGAATATTACGATGCCATAACAATTGGAGGTTATGAAATACCAGAGATTAGATATGCTGATGATACAGCATTACTGCTCACAACACAAAAAGGAATGGAAAAACTACTTATGTCAGCCTGTAAGAACAGCAAAGAGCAAAACTTCTATCTTAATGTGAATGAAACTAAACAGATGACAACTGACAAAACAAACAAGGCAGCTGAAATATGTATCAATGAGGAAAAATTGGAAGAAGTGGAGAGTTTTGAATATCTTAGATCACTACTAACTAATAATGGAGATACAATGAGGGAAATTAAAAGGAGGACATCTATTGCTCTTCAGAAAGTAAAACACCTAAAGAATCTGTGGAGAGGAACAGACAGAACTAAAAAAATTAGATTTTTAAGGACATGCATCTTTCCCATCGCAACATATGCCTGTGAGATGTGGACACTTAACAAAACAGCTGAAAAATACATAAATGCCTTTGAATGTAAATGCTACAAAAGAGTTCTTCAAATATCATGGACACAAAAAGGAACAAATATATCCATATTACAAGAACTTAATATTGAAGAAGGCTGGCTAGTAAAGAGGATTAAACAAAGAAAACTTAAATATTTTGGACACATTAAATGTCATGATAATATAGAGAAGACTGTCTTGGAAGGGTACATAATGGGAAAAAGAAAGAGAAGCGAAGATGGCTGCAAGACATTGTTGATGATCTGCAAATGGATGCATCAACAGCAGGCCATCTTGCTCACAACCAAGAGGCCTACAGGAGTGCTGTTAGGGAGGCAAAGGACATGCAAATGAATGAATCAGCCTTTTTGGTCTTTTCCTAAAAGTAAAGTCTCTGTTTCTTATATCTCTAAAGAGAATGCAGGTTTGCAGGAGTGTTCTGGGGTCTAGAATCCATTTTGGCACACACAGAGTAGGATTTCAGCAGTCCTCTGTTGGAGAATTCATGAAATATGTCTTGGAGTTTTGTCACTTCTGTGACATGTTTTTTTTTTTTTTTTACTATCACCTTCTTCTTGCTCTCAAGAGATGGTAACATTTTTTCCTTCCCCAATCAATCAATCAATCAATCAATCAATCAATCAATCAATCAATCAGTTATTTGACAGAGTTCCAGCTTGTATCACCATGAAAAATTTACCTCTTGCTGTATATGCTCTTGCTGAAGTCATTCCAGACCAAATTCCATCTGTCTGTTGAGAGAGGAGCACAGACTCTGCAGGCAGATCATCAGGCTGGGCAACATCTAGGACAGTAAAGCGTGTGTACACACCATCCATTATGCTCTGCTGCACTCTGTACACCTGCTGCTCTTCATCCTGCTGTGTTGTAATAGTGGCATTAGCTTTTTTCACTACCACGGAGTAGCTGTTTTTCTCAAAATATTCCATTTCCTTTGTATGTGCAAAGCCATCGCCTGCATCTCTCTTACTAGTTTTTGAATGTGACTGTAAGCACTTCCCTTCTGTTACTCTAGAGCAGAGCTGTACATACTTTGGATATTCCTGGCACAGTAAAAATATGTAAATAAATACTATCCTTTCAAATCTTAAATGAAAACAAACACAAATGTAAAAGTAAGATCTATATAGCATAATATCATAAATATTAAGCAAATAACAGAAACACTTCTGAAATTAACTGCCTTAGAATCTGAATTTTCTGATCATTGGTTTCATGAGCATGACATACTTTACTCTTGTGCCTGATAATGAAATAATCCTTTTAGAGGCTTGGCATCCCTGCACTCTGGGCATTCTCATATGTGCTCCACCTTCTGTTCCAACACCCACTGAAGTATTTCCCTGCTGATGGAACAAGACACACACTGTTGTGGGTACCATGTGCTAAACCACTTCATTCAGAAAAATCTCCACTTCACCTCCCCTCCCCCAACTAGATCATCTTCCTGATGTGATTGTTGTCATTCACCCCGATGTCATCATCCATACACAGCCTGCCCAATGTGGTTCTTGCAATCTTCTTCTTGTCCATTCTGGAGGTACCCTGAATTGCAGCCATGCCTGCTTAGCTTGTCTGCTTTCTCATCGCCTTTGACATGGCCTGGGCAGTATATCCACATCAGACTGGATCAATGAGAGTCCTCTAGAAGCTGGACCCACTCCCTGTGAAAAAAAATAATTCCTCTCGATTCTCTATAACACACTTTTGGAGTCTGTCCCAATGACGTCATTTGTCCTGCTTCACCATCCAGGAAATTGCTTCTGACAACCCCAGAAGCAGAAGTTGCTCTGTACCTGCTACAGTATGTCAGTGATAGAAAGGTCTGGTCATGGCATGTATTACTAGCGATATGATGCAGATGGGTTTAAAAGTCTTAGAAAAGTGGCTAACAAGGCTAGAAGAAATTGAATATGAAATGATTATAAACATAAGAGGAGGAGTATCATAAAGAAACCTGAACAGAAAGTGTGGTTTAAGTTAGGTTATGCTGTTATAAAAGGCAACAAACCAATGTAAATCAAGATATTATCACACTTCAGTGTGGTGCTCCTGGTAAACAGGTGTTTTCACACTACAAATTAGTCAGCAGAATAGGGCTTAGAATTCCAAGCCTTGGATCTATTCTAAGAAGTAAAGAAAGCCTACTGAACCATTAAGTGAATAATTTTTATTCATATACCATATTGCCTTTAGTATATCTCTATCAGTCTCGCCTTCCATATTTGTTCTATGATTAAATAAAAAATGTCTTTAAATCTTTCTTCTTCTTCTTCTTCTGCGTTCAAGGTTGTTGGTTACATTAGATCCTGATCCCTGTCGACATTGCAAAGCTCACAGTCCTCTCCAGATCCTGATAGAAGCCCCAAAGCTTTTGCCTCAAGTTTGTGTCCTCTGGCCATGTCTTTCATCTCATGTCCACAAGGTTTGGGCACTCTTGAAGGATATGTTCTGGAGTCTGGACTCCACTGCCACATGAACATTCATCCGTGTAAGACATTTTGAGCTGATGTAGGTGGCTCAGTAGTCTTTCAAATATGTATATTTGCTCTTCTTTTAACATATCCCAAAAGATCTCCTACATAAACAGTCACTCAAACAGTTCTCTTATGATTTTTCTTTCTCTCACGTCTCATTAAAGTGCTTTGGCTACAAATTTTTCGTGGTCTAATCCTACAAAACTGTGTTTTCTTACTTTACCATATGAATGCCTCATTGTTTCCTATTTATAAAAATTTGTTTCTGAAACTGTACTTGAAACTAACTTCATGTAAAAAGTATTCGTTCGTTTGTTGTTGTTGCTCAAGTATGCACCAGACATGGCAGGAGACCATGTGTATGTTTGTCTAAAAATTGGTACCTGCTAGAGAGACTGAATCTAAGCCTCAGAATTTCTGTGTCTTGACCTTGTTTCTTTCACTAATGATTTGCTTTCAAAACACCTTTTTAATGGAGGTGTGAGAGAGCTCAGTTCGTTAGTATGTTGTTCTCTCATGGCTAGACGGCTGCTCATCCTACCGAAGTCCCTGTTTGAATCCCAGGTGATTCTCTTACGATTTTTCCTTCTCTCATGTCTCACTAAAGTGCTTTGTCTATGAATTTTTCAAGGTCTAATCCTACAAAACTGTGTTCTCTTACTTTACCGTATGAAAGCCTTATTGTTTCCTATTTATAAAAAATTGTTACTCAAACAAGTGAAGCATTTCATATACTTAGGGAATACAGAATCATATTCTGAGGAAGATACTGAAAATGAGAAAAGATGCAATAAATTAAATCAGATTATTAAATAAATGACAGATAAAAGAGATAATGACTGCAGTAAAACTGTTTCTAGAAATACAGGTAGACAGAGATGCCACTGTAACGTTCTCTCCCTTTCACTGCCATTAACAATTTATTTTCCTTTATGGTCTCCCAACCTTGTCTTTAGAGTGCATTCTGTTGTATTGTGTACAAGGAGGGATGCCACAAAGCTAAGTTTTTTGTTTTCAATTTTCTTCTTTTATTTTATGTTGTGTTTGTTTTTGTATGTAATCCTTGAAAAAATACTCATGCCAAAATATTGGATGTTGTATATGTTTCATTATTTGCGTTTTTTTCTCACTTTTCTCACTCCCTCTATGGCTTTGTTAAACTGTATCATACACCTCTATCTATTTGTATTAAATAAATGACACCTTTACTTAACGATGAATACATAACAACTGATAGACACCTTTCAGAAAACATATCCAATAGGTGGACCATAAATGAACTCATTTTTGCTGATGACCAAGCACTTGTAACCACATCAGAGAAAAACCTATAGCAGAACATGGGTAATTCAGCAAGGGCATGTAAGAGCCACAACATGAAGATGAGTGCTGAAAAAATGGAAATCATGACCACAGCAAGAAAAGAAATCCAAAGAAAAGATCTAGCTGGACAACCAGCCCTTGACACAAGTGATATATTTCAAATATCTAGGTAGCGCAGTATCATCATCAGGGAAAACTGATGACTGATTGATTGACTGATCTTTATTTCAAAAGGGCTAAGAATTGGGCATGCAGGCCAGTCTGACATTCTTTATCATACATCTTTCACTCTATTCCAGACATTCTACAAATATGCTGTTCATGTAACAAACATAATTAACATTGAAGCTGAGAGACATAAAATAAACTTTAACATTTACATTTCACTCTTATCCATTCACTCAGTACAGAAGTAACTACATACATATATAAATGACTATCTACGAAACAAAAATTTCGGGACTATTCAGAATAAACAATTACAGTAATTGTATTCGGTGTCTGTAAGAGCATCTAAAATAACTTTTAAGTTTTATGATTCATGGAGGCATGTAGTCGACATCAAATAGATATTGGGAAAGTTTGTAGTTGTAGGAAGGAGTATAATTTATATTTTTTTATACAGGATGGGAGGATATTCCAAAGATGAGCAGCAGAATAACTAAAGCTTTTCTTGCAAAGATCAAGTCCAGGTTTTAGTAGACATATATTGTTCAAGCATTGGCTGCCCTTTGGGCTAAATTTAAACAGGTTCCATAGATAAGGCGGGGCATGCCATGAAAGAATTTGATGTACTAACTTGGCTTTGTTGAAAAGGAACCTGTTCTTAAGAGGCAGTATTTTGATACGTTTGTGCTGGTTAGTTGTTTGTGCCTGATCTATTGTCACTAATAAGCTTTACTGCTCGCTTTTGGAGTGAGCAAAGCCTCTTTGTATTTGACACTGAGCAACCATCCCAGATTGTTGAACAATAGTCTAAATGTGTTTGTATATGTGATATGTATGATGCTGAATTTGAGAACAGGTGCAGTAAAACAAATCAGCTCATTGGATAAATTACATCTTTTTACTGAGACACATCTGAAACAAAAAAAAACACTGTACAACACAATTTTCCTCCCAGCCCTATGCTGTCAATGTCAAATATGGATGCTAACACCAAAACACAAAAGGTAAATCATCACAACAGAAATGAGATGTTTATGGAGAATAAGCTTGACCTTAAATCTTTCCTTGTACATAGCAAAGCACTGAGCCTAATCAAGAAATCTGCTGATTCCTTCAACTCTGAAAGGTAGATAAGAAATGAGATAAGACAAGACAAGACTAGATTCTTCTCTTTCCATATGCTAGTTTTTTTTAAAATAACAGATTCTCCTATAAAAAGCATTTGAGATCAAGGATTCTAAGACAATACTCAAATTACTGCTCTCAGTAATCAATTTCTCACCTCACAAACATAGAACTCCTCACTTTGCAAGTAACCTTTACACCAGTTGAGGACTAATACTGAGTCTTCAGTAATGGTAGATAAATCAACATAGACATTCATCTTTTTATCAATAACTTTCATCAAGGCGTCAGGTTTCTTTGAAACTGTGGACAAAAGAAACTAAAAAATGACCGCAATGAAATTTTTCTGAGCATTTCATTTGTTTGATATTTAATCCATACTGAAAAGCATCATCATATTCTCAAAGTAACAGCAAAAAATTATGCATTCATATTACAAAATGTGGAGCTATAACATTTTTAAAAACTTATAGTATAACAGATAAACATTAACTCAGTAAGAACTAGTAGTTTCTGTGGGTACCATTAACCAATATTAGACAAATGACATGAATCCATTTGATGTTGGATCCATACCATCAACAGCAGCAGTAACACAAAATTACTTTCCTTCTCTCAGTAACAAAACAGCTTAAAAAACATGCAAAAACTACAATGTAACACATTAGCTATATACTATGAATGTAAAAAAAAAAAAAACAACACACCCCTATACTTCCTTGATTTGGACACCTCAAGGGAAAAAGAGTGGCAGGTAATTAGGAATATGGAGATGCACAATATAGGGAGAAGGAAGTGAGAAAGACATGATTTGAAGTGTCCCGACTTGCTCTAGACAGGATTGACTGGAAAACCTTTGTTGATGGCTTAAGCTTCATTCGGAGTACAGAGGACTGATGATGATAATGAGCACATTAGCTCAAGGGAGTGCTGTATCTGTGTTTACAGCTTTAAACCTACCTCAACAGGAATAAGTTTTCATATTTCTGACAGTGAAAAAAAAAAAAAGGAAGAGAAGTCTAGGTCATCAGTTTCAGCCATACCCAAACTGGAGATGATAAATGATCTACTCCCAGACTTGCCAACATTATTCTCTGCCCAAATCTGCACAAAAAGTGGCTCTGAGGGCTGATTTTTGGGCTTCAAAAGTGCATATGTTTGATTAGTGTTTGTCACATTTGCAATTTGAATGCCATCTTGAGTGGTGACCTCAATAGAGTAGGTAAGATTACTTCCCCCTTGCACTGCATGTGACAGAGGCTGAGGAAAAAATATAGCAAATAGTTATTGCACAAAAAAAGAGGAAAACTTCATTATGAAATTATTTTTTTTAAAATTCATCTGCCAAAACTGATGTGCCTATGGCAGAATAGTATACAGCAAAACAGTACAAAATGTGATCATCATCCAGTGCAATGCTAGGTGGTATAGATGTCCATGCTTTTGATATCTTTGTCTTTATGTTTGCAGTCAGCTCTTCTGTTGTCTAGTTTGTTACATAGTAACTCAATACATCTTGGTCTTTAGAGTCCAGAAATATTTGACTGCTTCATATATGCAGCCAAGTTTAAGGAGGATACCCTCTCTACTACAAGCACAAAGAGCCCATGTTATATGACAGCCAGTGTTTATCAATTTACCATTCACTATAAGCAGTGGCAAATACAAAGCATAGACGCACTAAGTAAAATACTAAAAACTGAGCCAAATGTTAGTAAACTGAACCACGCTGTTAGTTACTAATTTAACTCAGAAGACTACAATAAGATGAAATATAAGCAGCAGGATATAAGGATTTTGGATGATAAGCAGGCTGTTAACACTGCACACAAACCCATGCTGCATTAAGTAGACAGTGCAGTTTGTTTGCTATATTAATCAAAATAAACAGTCTAATTAAGCAAATGCCATAACAGTGCTGATTAAAGATGTAATGAATACAGCAATGAGAAAAGAACAAGCAGGATTTTGAAAAGGGAGAAGCTGTCTAGACCAGATCTTTACACTAAGAATAATACTTGAAGAACATGTTGAAAAGCAAAAAACCATTAATTCTGAACTTCATAGGCTTTAAAAAGGCATTTGACAGTATACGCAGAGATTCACTGTCAAGAATTTTAAGACTAGATGGAATACCATCTAATATTGTCAACATCATTAAGGATCTCTACAACGGATATGTTTGTGCAGTTAACATACTTGTAGAAGAAGGAAAGAGTGAGTGATTCAAGACTGAAACAGCCGTGAAACAAGAATGTATACTATCTCCCTTGGTTTTTGGAACTGCCATAGACTTCATAATCAAAAAAATGTTGCACAGGTAAAATGAGCACTGACTGAGTACATGGTACCAGACTAGAAGATCTTGATTTTGCAGATGACATAACTCTTATCAGTGACAATGTGAATTCGATGCAAGAAAAAAACAGATACCCTGTCTTCACTGGCTAACAAAATAGGACTTGAAAAAACAATGAAAGAGACAATGAAAAAACAAAAATAATGAAACTTCTCATTAATCAGGAAGGAAAAATATACGTAGAAGAAACAGCTGTTGATGAAGTAAACCAATTTGCATACCTCAGCAGCTACATAGATCAGGATGGTGACACCAGAAAGGAAGTTAGAATTAGAATTGCAAAAGCAGCACTGACCCTTAAGAATCTTGAGAACATATAAACACTCAAAGGTTATAAGCACAAAAACCAACCTAAGATTATTCAGCTCAAATGTAATATCCACCCTGATACTATGCATGCGAAAGCTGGAAAACAACTAAAGAAATAAACAACAAATTAGACTCTTTTGAGAACAAATGCCTAAGAAAAATACTGGGTATAAAGTGGAACAAAGTCAAGAATAATGTAGAGATAAGGTAGATGAGGGAACAACAGCTTGTCTCATGGGTGATCAGAAAAAGGAGATGGATATATATAGGTCACGTGATGAGAAGAAACAATTGGAGAATCTCAAAACAAGCTATCAATGGAAAAAGAGGTCAACTATGTGAAACACTAAAGAGGACATTGTTAAGAGAGGCCAGATTAGTAGGCATAAAATCCCTTGATGAGGTTGAAAAGCTTGCAGAAAACAGGAAAACTTGGCAAACTACCATGTGAGCCCTATGTGATGTTTAATGGCATGGGAAGGATGTAAGATGTAAGAAAACAGAAGTAGTAACAAAACTTTCACATACCTGCCACACAATCGCAAGAGAAAACTGTCCATCTGAATCTGTACCTTTCGAAAATGCATAGTCATCTATCTGTGGCGGATGCAAAGGGGCTGAAATACAAAATTACATAATATCTTTCACTGAGAAATATTATAACTGCATTTTCATCTTACCATCTGGCCAAAAACCAATTTTAAGATGTACAAGTATGTTTGTTGCTACAGAGGGAGGTCAGACAGTAAGTACAGTTTGCTATTATAACATGTTATAATAAATGCCTTTCAAAAATTCAGTTCAAATATTTAAATACATGAGCAGATTTTATGAAGTTTAAAAACATGTAAGAAAAAAAAATCCCCAAAGATCTATTATACAAATAAATTAATTTTAATTTATCTTCTGGCTTTTAACATAATCTGCAATATTCAAAGAATGCTGAAAGCATAGCTATTGACAAGGGTCCTAGGTTAAAAACTTTCTTGGCGGAATGAAAATTTCTTTGTGGAATTCTTCCTAATTTTCTCAACATATACACATCCATTTTTTTTTTCATAAGTCCCTAGTTGTGGTGTCCAAAGATATTTCACTCAAGCTGTTCCAAATGCACAATCTTGTTATTATGCTCAAAACTGTAAGAAAACTTTAGATCTCACCAGAGATTTTTGCCCAGAATTTAGCATATCATAACATTTGGATTCAAAAGAACAAGTGAACCCGAGAGTCTGTGCTACTGAAGATGTTTAAAAATTTTTTTTAAAGTCATTGTTATCTTATGACCATGAAACAGTGAAAAGCAAGGAAGATTTTTTTTAATTTACCTGATTCCAATGTGGTAAACTCCACTGAAGTCTTCTCACCCTCTCCACCTAAAGAACTAGCTGAACCAGTCACCATATATTTAGTATAAGATGTCAGGTTGGTCAATGGAATGATCAGGCAATCAATAGTCACCTTACTTACATTGATACACACCTGCAGAAATTTGACAACTATTCACTGGCATATGTATGTAAAGAGAAGCATCATATTTTTGCTTTTGTGTCTAGTATCTTAATTGTCTCCACTGTGTGCTCATATTTTAATCTGTCTGTCTGTCTGTCTGTCTGTCTGTCTGTCCGTCCGTCCGTCCGTCCATCTGTCCGTCTGTCTGTCTGTAATATTATTGATACAAACAGTCCAGTTTTTGTTTGGTTTTTTTGTTTTTATTTTGAACGTCTCTTGTTACAATCCCTATAATACTTTTCACCTTTTTTTCTTGTTGGATTTTTTATTTGCAGAGTTTTAAATCTAAAGAAAAAAGTGCATGTTCTTGGTGTAATGGTACCTCTCTGTTATTGTAAAATTTTTTAACTGATAGTGAAGATCTTAGAAGAAACACATCATATTAGTAGTGTTGAACACACTACAATAGCTTTGCTTGCAGCTTGAAGTAGATCTCATAGGTAAATTCAACCACAGTGATAAAATTGCTAATCTCAAACATCTGAGGCCATTCTTTAAACATTTTTTGCTCAACCATTTCAGCTTAACTCATAGTCTATCATAGGCCATTTAGGGCTTTAAAAAATTAACTACAGTTACATAGTGTTTTTTCTCCATAGTTAGATACAAGGAGCGATTGATAAGTTCTCACCATAAGGTACAAATACTTGAAACATACAGTTGATATTAGTGCATTTGTAGATGATGTTAATGTAAGATTAAACATCAGTTTTCAAGAAATTAACTGCAACCAATTTTTTTACAGGCTACTGAAGTGGTAAGGGGTGGCAGAAAATAGATAAAATTTCTCACTGAGCAGTCAGTTGCTATCTCTGCATCAAGGGCTTATCATTGAAGGAGATCCATGAGTGCCCCTTCTTACGGCACAGTGAAGAAATTGGCACCTCAATTCAAACATGGAAGGGAGAGTCTGGAAGATTATCCCCATCCAGAAGACCAAGAACGGTAACCACCGATGAAACCACCAGCAGAATCCATGACATGATAATGGAGTTTCAACGACTAACTGAGCGGTACATTGTTACTGAGTTGGACATCTCCCAGGAACGTGTTCGTGCCATTATTCACAATGATCTTCAAATGACAAAGGTCTCTGCTTGATGGGTCCCAAAACTTCTTGGAGCTGATCACAAATGACAGCATCTCAACATGTCAAGAGACAATCTTGGCCATTTTTCTGCAGATCATAAAAAGTTTCTTCAGCAATTTGTGACTATGGATGAGACTTGGGTTCATCATTTTCAACCAGAAACCAAAGAACAATCAAAGCAGTGGAAACATCATGGATCCCCACCTCCAAAGAAAGCAAGGGTGGTTCTGTCTGCAGGCAAAGTGACAACTTCCATCTTTTGGGATTCAGACAGTGTGCTATTGGTAGACCATCTTCAAAAGGGCAGAACAGTCACCTGGGCCTATTACACTAATCTTGTGAAGCAACTGCGGGTCAGACTGAAGGAAAAGCGTCAAAGGAAACTGATGAAAACAGTCATCTTTCAGCAAAACAATGTTCCAGTTCATAAGTCAGTGGTGGTAATGGCTGCCATTCATGAAAGCTGCTTCCAGTTTCTTGAACGTCCTCCTTATTCCACAGATTTGGCCCCTTTGGACTATTACCTGTTTACCAAACTCAAAAAGGAGCTCATTGGTCACAAATTTGCCTCAGATGATGACATCATTCATGCTGTAGACCACTTTCTACTGGCACAAGATGCTGACTTTTACAAGGAAGGGATCTGTATGCTCCAGGATTGCTGGACTAAGTGCATAAACTTGCAAAGGGACTATGTGGAGAAATAACCCCAAAAAGTTGTCCACAAATAATCCATTGCCAAGAACTTATTAATCACCCCTCGTATTATAAACTGTGATGTTTGCTAACAAAAAATGTTTGTATGTTATGTGGTTCTTTAAGGGTTAAACTTTCATTTTTATTTACTTTCTATGCTTCAAGTTCTGGAATCAGCAAAGATTCTTGTTAAAGAAGGTTTACCTTCCTCTCTTCTGGTATTCCTTCAATGCTGCTGATGATAAAATTAAACTGAACATATCTGAAGGTAATGACTCTGAAGAGTTCAAATGATGGGGTTATTTTCACTAAAGTTGTACTAGAAGTGATGTTTTCCACAGTTAGTCCATCCAGTTTCTCTGACTGAACTATGGATAAACAAAGATTAAGCTGTTACCAGTTTAGTTGTATTTCTATAACTCATTTGTACAAAAAAGCAAAAAAAAATTATGCTAATTGTGTTACTTTCAACACATCTTTTCAGAATTGTTATACTTCTCTGCTAGTTACTGCTCTTCTCAGCTTACATCATAACTTCTGGCTAAACTAATACTGAATGAGTATTGATTGTTACAATCTCTGAAAAGAGTGTTTGACTGGAATGCATTAGGGGTGTTACTGGGTTGCTTCTGTTGTAATACATTTAATCAATAGGTAAAGAGAAAAAGAGCAAGACAGTGAGAGAATGGGAGAAAATGAAATTCATCAACTAACTTCTCCACTTAAGATAGGATAAATACTCATAATTCCATCCTGCTAATGAAATATTCCAGCACAATAATTAGGAATTAACATGTGGTAATCATCTTGAAATTAACAATGACAAAGTAAAAATAATGAAATTTCACATTACTCAAGAAGGAAAAATATACTTAGAGGGAACAGCTGCTGAAGAAGTAAGTCAATTTGCATACATTGGCAGTTACATAGACCAGGATGGTGACAACAGAAAAGAACATGAGAATTGCAAAAGCAGGGTTGGCCTTTAAAAATCTTGAGAAAATATGGCAATCAAAAGTTGTAAGTACAAAAACAAAGTTAAGATTATTAAACTGTAGCCTGGCTTATTTATGTGTGTAAAAGATGGGAAACAGCTAAAGAAACAGAAAACAAATAAGACACATTTTTAAAACAAATGTCTGATATACAAATGTCTGTATACGATGGAACAAATTCAAGACCAACATAAAGATATGGAAGATGAGCATACAACAACCTGTTCATCGGTGATTAAAAAAAAAAGGAGATCTGACATAACAATCAGAGAATCCCAAAACAAGCTATCAAATAGGACACAACAGGACAAAATTTTAAAAAGGTCGATCATGTAAAACTCTAAAGAGAACATTGTTGAGAGAGGCTAAATTAGTGGGCATAAGTGATGAAGCTGAGAAAACACATTGAAAACAGAAAAACACAGTGAACTACAATGCGAGCCCTATGTGATGGCATGGGAAAAATGCAAGATGTAAGATGTAAGCACCTTGATATATCAGAATGGGAAAACTGTTACTTTGATTAATCTTTCCATTACAAACCGATAAATATGAGGATAAGTAACAAAAATAAACTACATGTCAAGGGATGTAACCAGTTTAAAAATGGTCACTTTCTGTCATTGAAAAACATTATGACCGCATTTGGAACAGGGGTTGGGTGTATGTCAGTCTTTATAGGAAAGAGATCAGATATTAAAAACAGTTCACTACTATAACATATAACAAGATGAAAGACATGTTTGCCATCACTTTAAAATACTAACAGAATGCAAATTACTATAGTAACTGTGTGGAAATTAATCACAAAATATGAATCACAACATACTGAATAAAGAATCATGTTAGTAATAATTTTTCAGTGACATACAAAAATATACATATACACATACTGTACACACGCCTACATTCATGCATTCTGTACTCACAAGATGAATGAGTTTTGTGGCTGTGATCCTCTAGAATTTAATGAAAAACTATCACTTCATGAGTTAAAAGTTCTGTGGTAGCAAAACAATAGAAAATAGGGACTGGATAATCAAGAGTAGCAAAACAATAGAAAATCTCTCTCTCTCTGAACCTTAAGTGCCCAGGGCACATGGGGCTTCCGCAAGGGTTTTCCACAAATGCCTGTCCTTCGCCTTTTTTTCTGCTCTTGCCCAGGTGAGCCCTCTATTGCTCAATATCCTTTCTGTTGTTCTTCTCCATGTCTCTTTTGGTCTACCCTTACTTCTGTTCCCCAGACTGCTACAGAAACAGAAGCAAGGGAAAAAACAAATAGAAAATAGGGACTGGATAATCAAGAGTAGCAAAACAACAGAAAATAGGGACTGGATAATAAAGAGTAGCAAAACAATAGAAAATAGGGACTGGATAATCAAGAGTCCAGTGCTGGGACATAAATGTTATATTTTACATTTGCTTCATTTTGTAAACATAAATTTCCACTTTGTTATTTCTCTTAATAAAATATACTTGCAGGATCTCCACCATAACTACAAACAGCAGTAACTCAGTCAGTCATAAGTCAGCACATGATTGTATATGAAAAGATTTTTTGACTTGCTCTCCATCTTTTTATATATTTTTTTTCAGCGGTTACAGCCCAAATTCATGCTTTCTCTTTGACTCACTATGTAATTTCATGCAGGATGCTCCAAAAAACCTAAACAAACAAACAAACACAAAAAAATCTATGTAGCAAATATGCAAAATCCACTCCCCAGAATTTTCCTGCAGATGGTTTTTTAAGCACAGTAATAAAAATGTAATCAAGGAAACAAAATAATGTGGAACTTTTATTGTCAAAGTAATAAAAATTAATGTAACCTTGACTGCTCTAGTAAAGTGGGTACCATACTTACTGTGATCCATGCAATTAAAATAAGAGTGTTTGACTGCAGTGCATTAGGGGTGTTACTGGGTTGCTTCTGTTGTAATACATTTAATCAATAGTTAAAGAGAAAAGGGCAAGACAGTGAGGGAATGGGACAGCTTGACTGCTCTAGTAAAGCAGGTACCATACTTACTGTGATCCATGCAATTAAAATAAGAGTGTTTGACTGCAGTGCATTAGGGGTGTTACTGGGTTGCTTCTGTTGTAATACATTTAATCAATAGTTAAAGAGAAAAGGGCAAGACAGTGAGGGAATGGGACAGCTTGACTGCTCTAGTAAAGCAGGTACCATACTTACTGTGATCCATGCAATTAAAATACTCCTGAGTTTCAGCACGCTGACCTGGTGGTTGCTCAACTGTCACAACAATGGAGACTTTTGCGTTAGGAGCTTCAGAGTCTACTTCACTCAGATTATAATCACAAATGCACTCATTATGAATATCATCGCAGGTAACACTGGTAACCGTCTTGCTCCCACAGAGTGTCACACTGAAACTGAGAAGTTGTAGATAGATTCAAGAAGATAAATATCTCTCTCTCTCTCTCTCTCTCTCATTTAAGGGCATGTAAATTATTATATTTTAAACTCTCCTACATCATAAACATTTGGTAGATATTCATTAATATGTAAGACTGTGAGAGTGAATTATGTTACGTGTGCGTAATTATCTTCTGTATACAGCATGTGGAATACCATCTAAGATTGTCAACATCATTAGGGACCTCTACAATGGATATGTTTGTGCAGTCAACACAGAAGGAATGAATGAATGGTTCCAGATTGAAACAGGCATGAAACAAGGATGTATATTATGTCCCTTGCTTTTTGGAAATGCCATAGACTTCATAGTGAAAAAATGCTGCACAGGTAAAGTGGGCATTGATTAGATACATGAAACTCAACTGGAAGATCTTGATTTTGCAGATGACATAACTCTTATCAGTGACAATGTGAAATCAATGTAAGTAAAAACAGATGCCCTGTCTTCAATGGCTAGGACCTGAAATTAACAAGGAAAAAAACAAAACTAATGAAACCTCTAATTAACAGTGAAGGAAAAATATACATAGAAGAAACAGGTGTTGAAGAAGTACACCAATTTGAATATCTCAGCAGCTACATAGACCTGGATGGTGACACCAGAAAGCAAGTTAGAATTTGAATTGCAAAAGCAGCATTGACCTTCAAGAATCTTGAGAATATATGGCATTCAAAAGTTGTAAGCACAAAAACCAAGTTAAGATTATTCAATTCAAATGTAATATTCACCTTCATTTATGAATGCAACAGCTGGAAAACAAATAAAGAAATAGACAACAAATTAGACTCTTTTGAAAATAAATTCCTCAGGAAAATACTCGGTATAAAGTGGAACGAATTCAAAAACAATGCAGAGATAAGACAGATGAGTAAACAACAACCTGTCTCATGGGTGATCAGAAAAAGAAGATGGACATCTGTCTGTCATGTGCTGAGAAGAAACAACCAGAGAATCCCAAAACAAGCTATCAAGTGGAACACAAAAGGCAGAAGAAAAAGAGGTCAACCATGTGAAACTCTAAAGAGGACATTGTTAAGAGAAGTCAGTTTAGTGGGAATAACATCCCTTGATGAAGTTGAAAAGTAACAGAAAGCAGGAAATCTTGGCAATCTATCATGCTATTATGATAGTATATTGTTAAGATCAATCAAAGGGAAGTAATAATCTTTAAAAGTTAGGGTACTTGGTTCAGTCACTTGTATTAAGTCTGTTGTTGACATAACAGACTAAATTTAGTATTAGAGATTTTAGTTTTTAGGAAATTGTTTTAGAAACTAAAGGTCATAAAAACATGATTATTCATGTGTATTGAGCTTTTCTTCATGATAGAATATTCTGGAATCATAGGAAGAATTAGTATGGGATATTTAAGTAAGTTTTTTAAGGGAGTATATTTTAGTAATTTTGCTTGGTAATTTTTTTTCCAGTAAAGGAGTTTGCAAGTAGTCAGTTCCAGTTATGTCGTAGACTCAGTTTCAGCATATTGTCCTTTAGGACAAGTTTTTTTTTTTTGTCAGAGTAAGCTGTTTAATAATGTTGTACTGGTTTCCAACTTATGGAAGTTATGTGTCTTCTGGATATTTATTGGAAATTCACTCATTCGTGAGTAGTTGCTTATAGCAGTTACTAGTTGTCAGAAATTTCTCCCCCGTAGCGCTGACTACGCGCCCGGGAAATTCTTGTAGTATCTGTTGATTCAACGTCCCATATTGGCAGCTCGTCCTCTTTTCTCATCTCCATTTTTCATCGTTCATTTCTTCATTCAATAATTGTTTTGATGCGTATCCTTGTAGTTGGACTATTATTATTTTCATGGAGTTTTCTGGCTGTTAGCCTTGTTTAGTGAGTGGGAAGTCCTGTCAAAGTTTTCATACGTGACACTGTCGTTTTTGCTGTAGCAGTTGCGAACCTGGCATTGTTGTTGGCGCCACTCAGGGGATACCATGGTGACAAGACTGCTTTTTTTGGCAGAGTAGTGCTACCAACTCTCACAGGCAACAACAACATGTAAGTCTATCAAGGTACAGTAAAAGTCCACAAAATTCCATCTCTTGATGCCTTGGACACGTCACATATTTACAGTAATATTGCTTTAGTGGTGCCCTGTTGGCACGACAGTACTTGTCCCAGAGGGATACTCCTTTACTATGTGATGTTTAACGGCACAGGAGGGATGTAAGATGTAAGTTGGAGCATATGGGTGGGAGTGAAATGTAATAGGCTTGTTATTTCAGTTTTAATTATGTTTGTTATATGCATAACATTTGTACTATATAACGCAGAATGTCTGAAACTGAGAGAAAGCTGTATGATGAAGGGCAGAATGCCAAACAGGCTTGCATGCCCAATTCTTCAGCCTTTGTAAATAAAAGTTCAGTCAAACAATCCATCAGTCAGTCCCTCTGCTTCAGTTTACTCAAGCATATACTAGAAAAAAAATTATCACTATAATTTACCAATGATCACAAGAAGTGGTGATGTTTGCCAACAAATGCTTTAGGCTTATTCTACAGAGAACATGATTAGAAACCTACATAATATCTAAACCAGATCAAACTGGTTGCCACTTCAGAAATTCTGTGGGGGTGAAGACGCTTGTCCGTTGAGGCAATCATCGACCCATAACTGATATGCCAACGTCAGGGTTAGCAAACCATAGCTGACCAAAACCCTGTCCCACCTCTCTGTGGTACCCCCAGTAACAGGCCTAGCTTAGCTAATGGAGCAGGGATCGTCATAGTCCCCGTGGTGGTGGTGTCTGCTAGAGAAGCATTCCACACCCCTTGCTTTTTAGCTATACCATGGGATTGAAAAAGTAGCCGCCATAACCTGCTCCCACGCCGATACGATGCTGTGCCTCAACACCTTTACAGCATCGGCTGCAAAGAACAACAGCTCGCAGTTACAGGGAGTTCATACAATTATAAGTACAAGTCAGAAATTCTTTCATTCAGTATGTTCTGTGCTGTACAACAATTGTGATCATGCTTCATTTTGTACAGTTATAGGTGTTTCCTATCAATTCAAATATTTGGTTTTTTTTTCCTTTCTTCATGCCACTGGACACTCCATTGTGATATTTTTCTCTTGTTTTCCCCTCTCATTTTTTCCTTCTCTTGTCTTTCCTCTCATTTTTCTCTTGAATTTTCTGATCTTTACAAATTTTTCTAGCTTCTGTCTTCTCACGACAAAAACAAGAAATTTTGACTGTCTTTTTCTTATAATTTTAATTTCAAGTACAGCTTTTACTATTTTCAGTATTTCACTGTAGCTGAACAACCAAACATCAATTTAAGAATAGAAAAAAAAAGTATTCAATTCAGTTTTCGAAATTTTCTATGGCACAGGTCTTATAAAATAGTCAATTAACTGTTTCAACTATATCTTCTAAGACCATTTCTTCTAATCTTCATAAATCGTTTTCTGGAGCATATATAATGTTTGTCAGATTCAAAATAATAGCCCCCCCCCCCATGGTGGTGGAGTCTGCAAAAGAAGTAGTGCATACCCCATGTTTTACAGCTGCATTTCGGGTTCTGACTGTTATAGCCGGAGGTGGGGTGGGGGATACGCTCTCCACTCCAATTAAATGTCTCCAAAGCGTGCGTCTCAAATAGTCTCTGACAGTCCAAGTCCAGCTCCTGGCCTTCTCGTGGCGGAACTGTTTAAACTGAAGGAGCGAAAGGCGAATATCTGGCGCCTAAAAACCAGACGCTTCGGGTAGATGAGAGTCTTGGTTGATCGCTCATCTAGGAGAAGGAAAACTCTGGTTTAAAACCCGCTGCTGGCGAGATTCTTCAGCTGCCGTGCGTGGGGTGAAACTCCTCCCGGCCAATGAAGAAAAATGAGATTAAGGTTGCCGCGCGGCGCCGCCGTAGAAAAGATGAAGGCAAGGATTAAGTGAAGTAGCCAGTAGTCTCGAGGTCAGGGCTACTCAAATCACGGCACCTCTGCTCTAGCGGCCGGCCGCACATATCCTATATACACCCATACTGGTGCAGATTGCCTAAACCGCCTTAACCCAGGGATTAAACTAAGACATTGCTGGCGAGATTCTTCGGCTGCCGCGCGTGGGGTGAAACTCCTCCCGGCCAATGAAGAAAATGCGATTTAGGGTTGCCGTGCGGCGCCGCTGTGAAAAAGGTGATGGAAAGGATAAAGTGAAGTTTAATCAGTATGTCCACTAGTATCGCGGCAAGTGCTACTCATACCACGGCACCTCTTCTCTAGAGGCCGGCCACGTCCTATATACACCCATACTAGGGCAATATGCCTAAACTGGCTTAACCCAGGGGTGAAACGTGATGGCTACTCATATCACGGTACCTCTGCTCTAGAGGTCGGTCACGTCCTATATACACCCATACTGGGGTAATATGACTAAACCGGCTTAACTCAGGGGTAAAAGTACTAGTGGAGAGGATTCGTCCTCCTCGATAAAAGCTCTGTCCTGGTCACCACCAAGAAGGGTAGCAGCCATGACCACAAAATGCTGAAGTCGGAGGCACTGGACCAGTGAAGTCTAGACAGGCAACTAACTCTCACCTGACGGGGATATATGCGTATCCTAATCACTCTGAGGTTTTCCGGTGAGAAAGTCCAACGCTGGACTGGTTGGGCAACCACCTCTCATCCATCGGGGATATACTGATATCCAAAACACGTCGAGGTTTTCTGGTGAGAAAGTCCAACTCTAGGCTGGATGGGCAACCACCTCACACCCTGCGGGGATATATTCATATCCAAACCACGTCGAGGTTTTCCGTTGAGAAAATCAACTCTAGATTAAATTGGTCTAACGAAAACCACAGTGTCACGCAATGTCGTTTCTGTGACCCACCGAGAATATAGGCCCAAGCCCCGCGATTCTCTGAATCTCTTGTCCTCTCGGGGACCACAGGAGTAAATTCAGTAGGATCACGGGGCGGTCTTGGTGGTAGAAGCGAACGAAGAAAAAGAAGAAGAAGACGGAGGAGAAGAAGAAGAAGCTGCATTTCTTACATCTTACATCCTTCCTGTGCCGTTAAACGTCACATAGGGCTCGCATAGTTGTTTGCCAAGTTTTTCTGTTTCCGGCGGTGAATTTTTCAACTTCATCAAGGGATGTTATGCAGCTGCATTTAGGGACTGAAAAATCCCTGCCGAGACCAACCTGACATGATGCTGTGCCTCAACATCATCATAATGTCAGTTA
The DNA here is from genome assembly GCA_009760885.1 of Achatina immaculata. Classification (NCBI taxonomy): domain Eukaryota; kingdom Metazoa; phylum Mollusca; class Gastropoda; order Stylommatophora; family Achatinidae; genus Lissachatina; species Lissachatina immaculata. Next base: position 12,454,913 of record CM019695.1, on the reverse strand, counting down.
CAAAGAAAACCAGCTCACAGTTCCACGGAAATTGAAGAAGAGGAAGAAGATCAAATTGGAACTAATCTAGACATTCTGGAACTAAATTATACCTTCCTGCCTGCCTGCCTGTCTGTCTGTCTGTCTGTCTCGCTCTTTTTTTTTCTTTTTCAAATTACTCATAAGCTTTGCTGGACTCAATTTTTTTATAGATAATTTCAGTTTTAATTAAGAATCACTAGAAGCAGTAAAACATTATGCAAGCAGAGTCTTGCGGGCTGGAAGAATTCGGCAACAAAAATTAAGTAATATGTACATAAAAGTTTTGGTCACATAATTTTACAACAACAAAAAAGTCACATTAAAATATCTATAAGCTGCTAGATCAGTCAGTCATTTGCATGTCCCTTGCGGAACTTTGCCTCCCTAACAGCTCTCCTGTAGGCCTCTCGGTTGTAAGCAAGATGCCAATCTGCTGATGCACCCATTCGCAGATTATCAACGATGTCTTGCAGCCATCTTCGCCTTGGTCTTCCTCTCTTTCTTTTTCCCGTTGTGTACCCTTCCAAGACGGTCTTCTCTAAATTCTCATGACATTTAATGTGTCCAAAATATTTAAGTTTTCTCTGTTTAATCCTCTTTACTAGCCAGCCTTCTTCAATATTAAGTTCTTGCAGTATGGATATATTTGTTCTTTTCAGTGTCCATGATATTTGAAGAACTCTTCAAATAGCTGCTAGCTACTCACTCCAGTTCAGTCATACCAAGAAGCTGGCATCTAATTTACTCACTGCTGATTCAGCCTAAAGCATTTTTTCTTTTAATTTATATGGTCATACTTACCTTCTTTTCTTTAGTACAACTGTGTAGTTATATGTAACATCTTTTGATCTCTTATGATAAAATACCACCACTCTTCTACTTTTCTCGGAGCAAGTGATTTGCTTTATACTGGGCCTTTCCAGTTTTTCTGAAAAATGCAGGTGAAATGTGTACTAAAGTGCATTAAAAACTATGTCCTATTATCAATCCCTTAAATCTTAAGGAGATAATATGAGTCATAAGCTGTACCTATTATGAATGATGGTGGAGGGGTAGAAGAAAATCAGTTGTAGCGTAACATTTTCAACACTTTCTTCAATACAATTCCTTTTGGAGAACTTTTTTTTAGGTAGGAGAAAAGTGCATGACATACATTTTGTAAAACGTTTTTTTTTAAACAAGCAGGATAGTGCTACAGTGGATCCCAGCACACTGTGGCACTGAAGGAAATGCAGCAGTCTATAAACTAGCGAAGGAAGGCATAAAGAAAGAAAGAATATCTCACAAGGAAGTGAAAACACTAGTTAAAGGGAAATACCAAAACACTTGGCGGCAAACAGCAGATATCCCCATGACTAAGACTAAACAAACAACAACAAACTACAATCTTCACTGAACATATCACACTCAACACTCATCTCCATAAAATAAAGGCTGCACCTAAAGCCCAATATGTGTGCCAAAATGGTCCCCAGAATTGTGGACACATATGTACTACAGACTTGCACCATATACAGAGACCTCAAGGCCCAGGTATGGCCCCCAAGAGAGAAGTGTGGTGTTCCCACGAAGACATCCTACTAACAGTAGTATTTATGGAGGCAGCCTTACTCCTTGTTGAGAAAGTGAGCATACAAAACTGAACGCTGAAGAAGAAGAAATTTTCCAGGTTTTGTCCACCTTGCTTTTGTGTCTTCTGTCTTTTCCATGTTATCATTTAAATCTATTTCTGAACGAGTCGTCCCTTTCGTGGTCAGAAGCCTTCATTTATTATACTTTAAATGTGCTATTTAATTATTATGAACTGGTTTTAATGGAAAAGCATAAGTAAATAACAGAACATTTCTGAGCATGTGTGATAACTTGTAGTAGTGCCTGGAATTTGTTCCAAGGAGAATAACATAGAGTACCACTGTACATGTTATACTATACCAGGCAGCTGGAAGCAAAGATAACTATGCAACTATTATGAGGACTGGTGAACCTGAGTTGATCAAGATCCTATCCCACCTCTCAAATGGTGCTCCTGGTAACAGATTCACTCTGTGATCTCTGTTGTGGTGGACTCTACCAAGAAGCTGGCTTTCTTTTTGTGTTCTCTCTGGGTCTTCAAATAAGCCACCACCATCCAACCCCAAAACCAGCACAATGTTTATGTTTCAACATCATCATCTCATTGGCTGCTGTGGGCATTCAGTTTGCAATTTCTCACACAGGGGCATGCAGCTACAATAGCAACAGATAAGGTAACTAAATTAAAGTGGTGATCGGCCTGCCAAATGTACATACAACAACCCCCCTTCCCCCCCCCCCCCCAAACAGAACAGAAGCAAAAACTAGTGTAGCTTTTTGTATTTACTGAATATGCCCCTTAAGGCGTGAAGAGAGACAAGTTACGAATAGTGCACAAAAACTACTTATTTGTTATTAGGCTCAAGTGCTATGGAGGGAGGGAGGGTTGCACCCAATGTCCCAACCTGGGATCACGAAGACGATAGGGATCAGAGGGTGTGGATGCCTAGATAACTAATTAAAGAAGGGCTTGTGGGGAGGGGAGGAGGGGGTGGACTCACGAATAATTTTGCACCATCTTACAAAATTTCTCCCAGAGATCTTGTTGTGATAGAAAACACGTTAAGACAAATTGTAAGCATACCTAAAATGAACACGTCTTTTACATATCTCTTCTGTCCACCGTTGTAGCAGGTGTAAACATCTTCATCGGCCTTTGTTGCATTACTTTTGTAGTACTGTACCGCGCATGAATTCTGACTGGATACCACAGCATTTTGACAGGTTTTGGTTTTGCTTGAGCACAGAGATAAATTGTGGCAGTTGCCGCTGGTGTCAGTGCAGCACAGGTCCAAGGGCTCGTTCGTTATGAAGAAGTCTGCCTCTGTATTATCGTTGCATTTTACAATTCTTTCCTCTGCAAAACATAAATTTTTTTTGTATGCGTCACGATTAATTTTGTACACTGAATATTTAATAAATTGTTTACTCTTGTCAGAGACTGGTTCTTCTAACTTTCAACACGGTCTTCAAATTTTGGATCAGGGTTTTTTCTTAGCTAAATAAGTCCTCTTCCAATGCCTCTGTTATTCTGGGAAGCATAAATGGTTCCCATTGACCAGGCTCATGGTAATACAGTAAGTTCACGAATAATATGGGTATATATTTATATACATATATATATATACTAAATATATTAATATACACGAAGCCACTGCAGTAAAGCTCTCTCTCTCTCTCTCTCTCTCTCTCTCTCTCTCTCTCTCTCTCTCTCTCTCTCACTGAACCTTAAGTTCCCAGGGCACATGGGGCTTCCGCAACGGTTTTCCACAAATGCCTATCCTTTGCCTTTTTTCCCGCTCTTGCCCAGGTGAGCCCTCTATTGCTCAACATATCCCCTCTGTTGTTCTTCTCCATGTCTCTTTTGGTCTACCCTTACTTCTTTTTCCCTGTGGTGTCCATCTTAGTGCTATTTTTGGTAGTGAGTTGTCAGTCATTCGGAGCACATGTCCCAACTATAGCCAGCGTCTTTCCTCAATAATTGCTGCCAGTGGCTTCATCTACATTTCTGCCAACAAGATGTTATTTCTTATGATGTTTGGCCAAAATATTTTTCTAATTCTTCGTATATGAAAGCTGCGATAACAAAATATTAGAGAAAAGAGAAATAATGGTTACAGTGAAACTGGTCCTAGTAATGAAGATAGGGAGAAAAGGATGGTTCAGTTTTTACCAAAAAAAAACAAAACAGAGAGATAGAAAGCGTGAAGAAAGTTGTTAGAAACAACAGTGGCAGAAAGTGAACAAAACAAAAGTAGGAACAACTTTATTAATTAACGAACAAACAGTTGTAACGTTAATAAAGCTGTTCCTACTTCTGTTTTAAATAGTTTTAACATGGTAAGTTCAGTTCTACTTGCCTCATTCAGCTCTGATATCTAATGATGACAGAAATCATCTTGGTACTCTATACAGCCGGTGACATTACATTCACATATACCGAATAAAGTGTACGTGCAGTCATTACCATAAACTGACCATTTAAAAAAATACGTCAGGCGAGCAGACGGAGGAGGGAGGGAGAGGTCAGAAAAAGGTAAACTCCCCGTCTCCATGCTACTAAGACATATTGGGGATGAGGTGTTACGTCTGGATTTCCAAGACCTTCGGTTCATGCAAGTGTGATGTGGTCAATATCACGCCCGGCTGCATTTACCTTCCTAGATTTTTCTGGTACTCATTTTTAGAGGTTGGGCGGACCCAATGGCCTTTTTTGGTGCGGGTGGTAGCAAGTTAGGAAAGTCGAATCTAAATTTCAATCCAAAACTGTAGATTTACAAATTTATTTAAACATGTGACAGTCAGGTCTACTTGTTGCACTTCTCTACAAAGTGAATTTCCTTCAAAATAGCAACATTTCCACTAAGATAATTCTGGGTATTTATGAACATTCGGCGATCAAAGATGAAAAAAAAAATGCAAATATAGGATACCTGTTTTAAAATAGGGGACATTTAGGTTTCCCTACCGAAATAGGGCCATTCCTGGAATACATTCTTAAAATAGAGACTTTCCTATACAACATGGGACGATTGGTCACTTAACATTATCCCAGTGATTCTATGAGAAATTCAGCACTACTGCACTACAACTTACAGAATATAGACAGGAAGGAACACACAAGGTCTGTCATAAGAATGTCGAAGTCATGTTTCAGTGCACATTGCATGAGTTGATATAGGACCATAGCTTTATAGGGAAAAGTTCATATTCCGCCTTTCATCACTCAATGTTCATTCTATGCAGTTATGCAATATCAGCTTAGCGTATAATACTAAACTGATGTTGAATGACTATCTAGACCGAAAGTCGAGTGATAAATGACTGAATGTCATACGGGCCTGCGACTTCAGTTCATCGCTTTTTGAAAATAAAGTTCTTTCCCACCTCCCGAACATTGATATATAATGGAGACTACGCTTGGTATTAACTCTTTTAGTCCATGACAGCGCTGGTATTGTTAGTTGGTCTAGCACATCTATGCAAATCAATGCTCAGAGCGATGTTTGAACAAAGTCTAACTATAATGAAAGACAGCACATTTGTAACCAAGTCTGTATTTTTAAATTATAGAGTAACTTCCTGTTAGTTTCTTTCTTCCAAAATTTCTCATCAAAATGTATCCCGGTAGAGCCTGAAAACTAATTCAGAAGCAAAAGAGTTGACAAAATATCCTTCAAGTTAGTAACGAGAACACCATCACAGCATTTTGAACACGCCCATGTCTGTATTGTTCCGCGATCCATCAACCATGGAAGATACATAAGAGAGATCAGATAGATGAAACAATAGCAAACAGCAAAACAGAAGGAAGGGGAAAACTCTGGAAATGTGGAACTTTAAAACATACCGCACACTGTAAGTCGCAAAAAGGTTAAAATAGTCCAGTACACCAGCCGCAGGTGCATCATAACTATCAACTAATCATCTCCAGGAAAACGCTGTAAATCTTCCACATCATAGATCACTGTATGCGCAACCTAGCTTATAATAAGTGTTATTGTTTGCAGAGCAAGAGTCCAAATCATGGCGCATGAAAAGGTGTAGCGTGTCTTTAGCACAGTCCACGTCTCTCTGAACTATAGCAAACCTTGCTCCGTTAGTCAGGCGGAATCTGTTACTGGAGGGCCATCAAGGATACGGGAGCCTGAAATCACAATGTGGAATTAAACACAACGCAAACCAAACCAAACGAACTATAGATCCAACATGTAGCAAGCAATTGCAACAGACTTCAGTTCTTGGCGAACATATTTGGAGTGAGCTGATGAGATTATACTGTCACGCAGCAAATCAACACTGAGACGATCAAAATATTTTTTAACCTGATTTTCATAGAAGCCTTTTTATTTTAAGAACTATCGACTTTCTTTCAGTTAAACCAAAACCTCTAAATCATGGTACCGAATGAATCAGGAGCAGGAGAAATGGCTTTACAAAAAAAAATTATTGAAATGAAAGAAATTCTCTACCTGTTTTCCCCCTTCCGTTATTTTTGCGTGTTTTTCAAGCATATTATAACAACGCATAACGGACCTGAGTAGGACCGAAGCTGTTCCATTCAGAAGAAAGCAAGCGTGAAACCACCCCCCCCCCCCAGAAAAAAGAAAGACTGCAGTCTTTGACGACTCTCTTGAATGCCAGTCATTTATTTTCTCCCCGTCTGTTGAAGCACACTATTCTATAGGAGAATTTCTTTTGATTTGTCTCGAGCACTGAGCTGACTGCCAAAAGGCAATGTACACATGCAGGCATTTAGCATAGAAATTTGAGGAGGAAGCAAGGGCAACAGACTAACGACAGAAAGCTCAAATACAAAGACTTTAGACTAGCAGTTCCAAAAGTAGCCGTACCGCCCCCTCCTTTCCTTTCCTTCACCGAGGGTTGTAGGGGTATCCATCTACCTTGGGGTGGGGATGATAGGAAAAAAAGAAGCGGCAGGGACCTTCACAACCGAGTTTTAAAAAATAGAGACGCTGGGGCTGTGACTTGGGAGTTAAGGGGGCTGCAGCTTGAAAAGTTTAAGAACCACTCCTCTGTACCTTACAACACAAACATGGTGTCTTCTTGTTACTGTGACCAATTATATCACCATCTACGTTAGAAACGTCTCACCAAGTTAATGCCCTGCAGTTTCCACACACAGCTACCAGCTGCTGCCCTCTTGAGAACTCTTTTTTCAAGATGAAAAGACTAATTTAATATCGGTGCCTATTCTTGGTCGGATCATTTATTATATTATCTAATTTATTATATTATCTAATCTAGGCCAAAACAAGTAGTATTTTTTCACACCAAACCACGCCATACCACACCACACTACACCACACCACATCATATCACACCACACCACACCACACTACACTACACTACACTACACTACACTACACTACACTACACTACACTACACGACACCACACCACACCACACCACACCACACTACACTACACCACACCACACCACACCACACCACACCACACCACACTACACTACACTACACTACACTAAAGTAACATCACATGGTATTGCATGGTTAGAACTCGAGGGGGGGGGAATCAGAAAAAGCATTTTCATTCAAGGGAGAAAGAAAAATTACAAAAGAATTACATGGGACTTGAACCACGTACTCCTGTAGGACAGGTAACCTCTAACCATGAAAGATCATCGAATTAGTCATCGGGTGCGAAACGGCTAAGTTAGCGGGAAAAAAGAACACAGAGAGAGAGAGAGAGAGAGAGAAAGAAGAAGAAGAAGAAGGCCTGGGCTGTATCAAGACTGTACTTTAGTACTTTGACACCCCACCCACACACACACACACACTCTCTCTCTCTCTCTCTCTCTCTCATGCCAAATCAGGCGTTGGAGTCATTGATTTCCCATCTATCCTTTGCTCTTTCCGTAAGCTGTGTTTTGGACTGTGCTCTGCTGTCACTCTTTTAGTTCGTCAAGTATCTTGTTTCTTTGTCTTCATATGTCCCCTTTTCCCTCCAATTTTCTTGTTGCCATTAAGTGTTCCAGTTCGCTTCTTCTCAAAACATATCCTACAAATCTGGACAACTACAGTCTCAACAACTTTGGCCACTAGCAATATTAACTACGGACAAGGAGAAAAGAAACGAGATTATATGCAACGAGTTACTTTAACCTTCTATTGATCATAGGGGACAAACATACTCTCTGTTTAGGCAATCAGCGAGCCGTAGCTGACATGCTAGCAGCAAGGTTGGCGAACGATTGAATCAGTCAGAAAAGAGACTACTCAACACAACACTTAGGTAAGTTCTACAAAGTAGTTAGCAACTTTCTCCTTCAAAGAGGATGAAGACGTTGTTCGATTTATCCGTCAGCGACCAATAGGTGACATTCTAGCGTCAGGGTTGGCGAACCATAGCTGACATTATAGCGTCATGGTTGGTGAACCATAGCTGGCATCCTAGCGTCAGGGTTGGTGAACCATAGCTGGCATTCTAGCGTCAGGTTTGGTGAACTATAGCTGGCATTCTAGCGTCAGGGCTGGCGAGGCATAGCTGACATTCTATCATCAGGGTTGGCGAATCAAAGCTGAACATGACTGTCCCACCTCTCCGTTGGTACCCCCAAATAACAGGCATAGTTTGGCTAACAGGGAAGAGACGGCCATAGTCCACATGGCGGCGGAGTCTGCTAAAGAAGTACTGCACATCTCATTGGCTTTTAGTTCCACCCAGGGACTGAAAAAAGTAACTATCATAACCCGCTCCCAAGCCGACACGATGCTGTGCCTCAGTAAATTCACTACATCTGCTGCAAAGAACACCGGCTCGCAGTTCCAAGAAGAAGAAGAAGAAGAAGAGGAAGAAGAAGAAGAAGAGGAGGAAGAAGAAGAAGAAGAAGAAGAGGAAGAAGAAGAAGAAGAAGAAGAAAGACTTATAATCACACGTGGGTGGAGAAAGTATACTTTTATCTTAAACGTCACAAGAGAGTTAATTATTAAAGGAGAGTTTTACCATATACGACGATGTACACTCTTTTTGTTCTAAATTCTCATTGGCATCACAGAAGATCATCAGACGTTGTCTATGGCAGAGTTTCTCAACCCACATTCCGCGGAACTAGGTTTGCGAGGCGGATCTGCAAGGGTTCCGCTAAATCTCGTGGCTGAAAAATCCACCCAAAGCATTCATCGCGGAACCAAGGTGGATATATTTGTTCTTGCAGTATCCATACTACAAGAACTTAATATTAAAGAGGGCTGGCTAGTAAAGAGGATTAAACAAAGAAAACTTAAATATTTTGAACACATTAAACGTCATGATAATCTAGAGAAGACCATCTTGGAATGGCACGTAATGGAGAAAAGAAAGAGAGGAAGACCAAGGCGAAGATGGCTGCAAGACATCGCTGATGACCTGCAAATGGATCCATCAGCAGCAGGCCATCTTGCTCACAACCGAGAGGCCTACAGGAATGCTGTTAGGGAGGCAAAGTTCCGCAAAGAACATGCAAATGAATGAATGAACGTTAGTGACGTTATTAGAATTGGGTATATTTTATGATGTGTGGTGTGTGGGGGGGGGGTGGTTTGGGGTGGAGTGAGGTGGGGGAAGCCCGTGATATTTTGGCATGTGGGCATATGAAGTGAAAATGAGCTGCGATAAATGTTTCAATTCAGGGATTTCGCGGGAATTCGAAAAATAAAATATTCCAAGAGTTCTTGTCTTGCTGTGTTTTGCCTTGCGTCTTGTGCTATCTCCCTGTAACTGCGAGGCCGGTGTTATTTGCAGTCGATGCTGTAGATGTGTTGGGGTACAGCATCTTATCGGCTTGGGTGCGGGGTTATGGCAGCTATTTTTTCACAATAATTAATGTATAAGTATGCAACTATACACGAAACACTACAGTAAAGCTGTGAATACCAAAATGTATAAACTAGGGACAAAGTAGGAACAGCTTTACTACTTAACGACTACAAAATTGTGACGTTTCGACGTAAGCCTTAATCATACAAAAACACACAGGACGAAGAAATAGAGAGAGGAGATAAAGTATAGATTCACATGAATGCTGTGCTTAAAACAAAAGGAAATAAAATAAATAGAGCATTTAGCTGTAACTTGTAAGAAGATGTGGCTTGTCCGACACTTGTTCAGAAATGGGCATGGTGGAGGGTAGAGAATATTTAAATGGATACTTGTGATGTATGATAGGTGAGTCGTAATTGAGGGTGGTGGGTGGGAAACCGTGGAGGGGAGAGAGAGTGATACAATGTTAACCTAGCCAGGATAAGGTAAAATAGATGATTATAGTTTGGGTAGAGGGGTTGTAATGTGATGCTCTGAGGAGGTTCTGAACTATGTGTAACAAGTGAGAAGGGAGTGGAGCTTAGTGAAGAGGGATTATGATTGTTGAAGAGAAGAATGTTAGGTGTAGCTGAATAACGAGTTCAAACCGTGTGGTTCCAGCGTCCTATAATCCTGAATGTAGCGGTTCTCAAGTGCTAGGCGGCTTTTGTCATCTGCGTAACATTGTTTGATGGCTGTTAACAGAAAATTAGATTTGCCTCTGTGTTGGGGTCATTGAAATGATTCGAGACTGGTATCGAAGCATGCTGGGTGATATTGTACAGATGTTTCTGCATGCAGTCCCCTAATCTGAGGCAAATATACGTTATCCTGCTCTTTTGCATACGATGACATGTATCACATTACGAGACTCGCATGTGAATCCCTCATGAAGAGTGAAGATAGTTTTAGGAAAGGTGATCGTTTTCGTTTCCAAGACTACAGGGCAGGTAACGCAGCGGGGGTGGTTACATTTTCTGATGCCAACACATGTAAGTCTCCGCTTCAAGTGACTGTGGACGAGGATGTCCTTTTTTCAGTCCAGGAGTACAGCTAAAAAAGCAGGGGGGGGGGGTGCGATGTTTCTTTAACAGACTCCACCACCATGGGGACTATGGCGATCCCTGCACCGTTAGCCAGGTTAGGCCTGTTACTGGAGGGGTACCAACAGAGATGTGGGACAGGGTCTTAGTCAGCTATGATTCGCTAACCCTGACGCTAGCATATGAGCTATTGGTCGCTAACCCTGACGCAAGCACATCAGCTATGGTTCGCTAATCCTGACGCTAGCATATCAGCTATGGGTCACTGAATGCCTAATCGGACAGTCTTCACTCCTTTCCAAGTGTTCCTAGGGAGCAAAGAAGATTGAAAGAGGTTGATCTATGGCATTTAAAAAACGAAAAGCCTAAAACTTGCAGGTGCATAGAAAGATACACTGAGAAAATGATGGACAGCAAATGGACACAAAATAGTAACCTACACCAGGTTGCAGATTAACAGAGAAGCAATGCTGATAAGTTCAAAGGAATCCTCCGAAACGAATGCGTCTGAAACAGTGTTTCCCAGACTTGTTCGGCCTGCCGCCCACTTTACTCCCAGGCCAGATCCTCAACGTCTCCCCCCCCCCCTTTCTAATTAACTGGAGCAACAACAACAGAATGCTCATAAACACCAGCAAAACAAAATCCCTGCTCATTACAACAAGACAGAAATTAACAAATTCACCAACAACAACACTGCTGCCCATGCTGGAACTTCAGACAGAGAATGTTAGTGAACATAAAACTCTAGGTCTCATGATTGACCACCACCTCAGCTGGAATCATCACGTAGACAATCTAAGCAAACGAATTGCACAAAAAGTTTACCAATTTACTAAAATTAAATATTTTCTTGATATGGACACAAGAAGAATATACTACATATCACAGATACAAACACACTTGGACTACTGTTCCACAGTTTGGGATGGTTGTTCCATGTCAAACATGAAAAGACTTTGTTCACTTCAAAGACGAACAATAAGGCTTATAGATGACAAACAGACAGCACATATTACAAATAAGGACAAACATCTTGATATTATACCCCTCAAGAAGAGATTTCTTTTCAACAAGGCCAAGTTAATTCATAAAATTCTATCGCACAGTGCCACACCCTATCTGCGGTCGTTGTTCAAATCCAACCTAAAACACAGTCAACGCTTAATCGGTTGTGTTCTCCCAAAAACAAGGCTTGACATTTGAAAAAAAAAAGCTTCTCTTACTCAGGTGCCAACCTTTGGAATGTCTTACCAACTTATGTAAAACTTACAAGTAATATTCGTTCTTATAACTTCAAACTTTGTCAACATCTGTTTGATATGGATTATATGCCTCCCTAAGCATAGTCTAAAGTAGTTTAAAGTATAGCTTGATTGTTCTATTTTTTAAACAGCTTTTCTATAAATTTTAGTTTTGAATGAATGTAAGAATGCAAGTTTATTTCATGTTGTTGCATAAATCAGAGTGTAGAGTGTACGGACAAGAGATACGTTTATTATTTATTTATGTAATCATTTATTTGTGTCTTCATTATTATTAATGCTCATTAATAAATGCTGAATGACTGTGATTGAGTGAGTGAAAGCTGTAAGATGAAGGGCAGAATGTTAGACGGCCTGCGTGCCCAATTCTTAACCCTTTGAAAACAAAGTGTGTTCGTTCGCTAGTTCGTTCTTATGTACTACTCGTATAATGGCCTATTAAACTGGGACATTCAACACACAAAAACTTCAGCAAGCAAACCAAATAACAGTACATTTACATCTCACCTCAGTGGAGTCATTTGCATGTCCCTAGAGGAACTCTGCCTCCCTAACAGCTCTCCTGTAGACCTCTCGATATCTCACCTACTGCATTATTTTCTCAGCTTTTGTTGTGATGGATGAGTTTCATGTAGGGACACAAGTCTCTCAATATCAGGTTTGAAAAGTGTTAAGAAGGAAGGTGTTAATGCTGCTTCGTTTTCTCTAAACACCCCCCGCCCCTACTGCCCCCTTTTCTTCCACCGCCTCTTCCCCCCCCCCCCGTTCTTTCCAACGCCCACGGGTGGGGAGTTTATCGCCCACTTTGGGAAACACTGGCTTAGAAAAGAGATAAAGCAAGATAAAGCCCCCGTTTCCTCTTCTCTGTGTGTGTGTGTGTGTGCGCGCGCGTGCACGCCTCGGACTAAGTGAGCGATCTGATACGACCCTACACTGTACGATTTAAAAAAAAAAACTCACGCGTGTGATGCTTACCGCTGTCATTACGTGCTATCTAGTTATAATTATTTAATTATTTATTTATTTAATTGTTTATTTATTGTATAAGTGCAAGCCCGTATGTCGGTCACGTGCTCAAAAGAAACCGAGAATCCCAAAATAAGCTATCAAGTGGAACACAACAGGCCGAAGAAAAAAGAAAAAGAGGTCGATCACGTGAAACTCTAAAGTGGACATTGTTAAGAGAGGCCTTGATGAGTTTGAAAAGCTCGCTGAGAACAGGAAAACTTGGCGAACTATAGTGCGAGCCCTATGTGATGTTTAATGGCACATGAAGGGTGTAAGATGTAAGGGTTTTACAATACAAGGGTTTTACATTCATTCTAGGGCGCTGTTACTTTGAACTCGGGCAGGCCGACATTGCGTTTTGTGCAGCGTGTAGTGAGTAAGCGTACATGTCTCTAGTGAACTTTCTTCCAAAAAATTCTCCCTCTTTCTCTCTCTCTCTCTCATCTTTTTTCTCTCTCCCTTTCTCGCTCTTTCTCTTTCTTACTGTCTCTCTCTTTCCCCCCCCCCCTCCTCTCTCGCTTATCTTTCTTTCTCCCTTTCTCGCTCTTTCTCTTTCTTATTGTCTCTTTCTCCCCCTCCCCCGCCCCCTCTCTTTCGTTCATCTTTTCTCTCTCCCTTTCTCGCTCTTTCTCTTTCTTACGTCTCTTTCTCCCCCCTCCCCCCGCCCCCTCTCTCTCTCGTTCATCTTTTCTCTCTCCCTTTCTCGCTCTTTCTCTTTCTTACTGTCTCTTTCTCTCCCTCCCTCCCCCTCTCTCTCTCATCTTTCTCTCTCTCTCTCTCTTTCTTTCTCTCTCTATCTCCCTTTTTCTCTTTCTTTCTCTCTCTTTCTCATCGTTACTCTTTTTTCTCTCTCTTTCTCTCTCTTGTTATCTCTCTCTTTTTCTTTTCCTCTCCCCCCCCCCCCCCCCCCCCCCGTTCACTCTCTAGAAATGTACATGAAACGGGTGACTGGTTATTTCCCTTCCTTCCTCCCTCTCTCTCACTCTGTATCTAGATTAAACCAATCCAAAATCGTACCTTCTCTTTGTTGAAATAGGCTTAGGAAAATGTTGGGAACTAAACCTGCAGAAAATGAAGAGGAGCTTTGCTTCTGCGCGTCCTCCCTCAAGAACCTGAACTCTGCGAGTAGAGGCCAGTAACTTCGTGCGTGTGTCGGGTTGAGTTTTGGGGATTGCACATTATAATAATAATCACATAATAACTTCAGATGGGAAATGCAGAACAGAAATTAGGAACAGAATAGGCCAAGCAAAGACTGCATTTCAGAGAATGAGAAACATATTAACTAACACATCTTTATCAATGAATGTTAGAAAACGAGTCCTAAAATGCTATATTGAACCTATCTTGTTATATGGAAGTGAATCATGGACAATAGGCAAGTCTGCACAAAAATCATTGGAAGCAGCAGAAATGTGGTTTATTAGAAGAATGTTGCGAATCCCCTAGACAGCAAAAATAACTAATGAAGAATGTATGAGAAGAGCTGGAGAGACAAAAAACCTTGTCAGAAAGATAAGAGAGAGACAATGTACTTTCATAGGACATGCAATGAGAAGAGGGGGCATTGAAAATATTATAACAACAGGAAAAATAGAAGGAAGAAGATCAAGAGGAAGACCAAGAGAAATGATACTGGACAGTCTGACGGGATGGTGTGAGAGGAGATCACCAACTGAACTGATGGCCTGCATGAAGGATCGTGTACTGTGGAGAAGCATAATAGCCAACGCCAGTCGGCACGGCACCTGATGATGATGATGATGATGATGATGATGACATTATGGGCTTTGTAGGCGTCTGCTTGCTGTGCTGAGTATGCTTTTGTCGTGCTATGTAATGCTGTTACCGCGTGTGCTATTGTTCTGCATTTGTATAACATGTGCTCTTCTGTTTCGTGCTTACTGTCCCTGCATAGACAATATGGTATAATGTGTTTGTGCATGTGTGCTGCTCTGTGTGTTGTGTGTGTCATATTGTGTATGAGTCTGAATAAGTCCATCTTATACAGAGGTTAAAAAAGGGGATAAAACCCTTGTTTCCATGCCAGTAAGGCATATTGGGGATACGGTGTTCGGCCCATATTTCCAAGACCATCTACACATGAAAGTATGATATGGTTAGTATCACTCCTGGCCGCATTTACCTTCCGAGATTTCTCTGGTACCCGTTTTTAGAGGTCGGATGGACCCCAGGGGCCTTTTTATTGTGGTAGTACCAGAAAAAAAAATCCCATTGCTGGGACTTGAACCCGGTACCACCGGATTATTAGACAGAGCGGTTCAGAAAAGAGACATATCAAAAAGAGGTGTTTAAATCCATTTCAACCCAATTCGTTTCTTAGGTTACAAGGAATATTGTTGAATGTTGTTTGTATTTCATCCTAACAAAGACCCATGGTCTATGCACCTAATAATCTCTCTCTCTCTAATCTCTCTCTCTCTCTCTCTCTCTCTCTCTCTCTGAGAGGCTTTGACTTCCGCCATCAAGGAAAAGTATCCGAGTGCAGCCATCTTCCTATCTTCCATCAGTTCACCCTGCCCCGCTCCCGGACGTCGCCTGGTAGACATCAACAACAAGGCACTTCAGTCATACTGTCGTGATAGCAACATTGTCTTCATAAACCACACCGTGTTTTTTTCATCTCAGCCTCTGGTGCCCCGAAGAAACGGATGTACAGGGACCACATACATACATCAAAATTTTGTACCAGCATCCTAACCAAAAATCTAAAGTTTTCAGAACGTACACTATAGAAAGACGTTGTACAGTTGGATGTCTACAAAGAACACCCACATCCAACAACCCCCTTCCCCCCCCCCCCCCCCCCAATAAAGCCAACTCTTCTCTGAGGACTAAAACCACAGGGATCCCCAAAACTGCGCCACCTGCTCCACAGCAAACCACCGACTATGACACCATGTTTCCACCTCTACCCTCACGTCAGCCTCAGACTGTCAGACGACCTGATACGAGCGTCAGCAAGTCCGGGTTCTTCCACAGTCACAAAACTCATTGGAAGACTTCAACACACAAGTAAGTTTCATGCAACATCCTGAAAGAAATCTGAAGCTGCAGTATTTATTGCAATTTATCCCTGCAGCCTTGAGTCATGCCTATATGTTATCTCTGCATAATTCACATGGCATGGCATCTTACAGACACCACATACCTGAGACCGATGGCAATACCATCGTGATCCATCACAAACTGAAACCTTCAACCTGCAGTGTCAAAAAAATAAAAAACGAATTATTACTCAGCAGGTCATAGTGACTGATATCTTTGTTCTTAAGCTTATTTAGAATTCTTTGCCTTTTATTATTACATTTTATTTCTTCTTCCCCCCCCCCCCCCCCCCGTTTTCCTTTTTACCTATTTGTCTAATTCTTGTTAATTTTTTTTTAAGATCCTTGCAGTTTGTGAGTTGTATCTGTTTGTGTGTGAGAACTATATACTTAATAACCCCACCTGTTAGTGAATTCTCATATTTGAGCATTTAACTGTCCAGTAGTTAGGCGTGTCTCTCTTTCAGTCTCAAATTATTTCATCTGGTGAGTTGTGTACCAATTGAAAGTTTAATATACAGAGTGTGTAGTATTCAAACGTTTAGTTACTACAGCAATATGTATAATAATATTAATTACTTTCAAACCAATAATAGTAGACAAGAATATAAAATGACCCCACTTATCGAAAAATTGTTACATAAAGAAGGACTTCGAAAAGGCCATCTGAATGTATATCACCTCTTAGGTAAAATTCCCGAAGTAACACATAATATTAAATAAAAACTTCCACATTTTTGGCTTCTCTGAAAGCCGTTTAAATAGGAACATAACCGATGAAGATATTAGAATTAATGGGTTTAACCTGGTCCGGCTTGACCCAACCAGAAAACTAGAAACAGGTCTAGTGATGTATGTCTCCACAGTTATCCACTTTAGTCGTATAGAAGACCTGGAATCATCGGAGGTAGAGTGTATTTGGGTGGAAGTTAAATTGCCAAACCAGAGTCCATTAGTTATTGGACTTTTGTACCGTAATCCAAATGCATCATTCCTGTGGTATGATCACTTCACGACTATGATGGATGAGGTTTCAACCTTTAAATTCAAAGATATTATTATTCTTGGAGATTTCAACATAGATCTAACACAATCATATTCAGCTTGGAGCAATATTATATTATCCTACAATTTTTCCCAAATTGTCATAAAACCTATTAGAATAACAGAAGTATCATTCACATTATTAGATCATATATATGTAGCCCACCCAGAAAACATCATGGAATGTAACATATCTCATATTTCGTTAAGTGATCATTACTCAGTCTGCTGTACGTGGACAAGAAAGGGGTATAAACTTCCTAAACACAATCACACCAGTATGAAATTTAGAAGCTTCAAAAAATTTAACCTAGAATTATTCCTTAATGATTTGCAAGCATCTTCACTTTATACACGTGTACTAACTGACCCTGATGAAGCAATAGAATATTGGCTAAATATCTTCATAGATATATTAGACAAACATGTCCCAATGAAAGAGGTGAGAGTAAAACATCAGACGAAGTCACCTTGGATAACACCTGAAATATTACATGCCATTAGAGAACTTGACCGGGCGCACAAAATCAATGACTTTAGGACCTACCGTTCACTCAGAAACAAAGTTCAATATTTCATAAGACATGAGAAAACAAATTACTGTAGGAATCCAGTACCGAATAAATCAGACAGTAAATCAATTTGGAAGGCTATAAATACCCTATCAAATAAAAGAAATGAATTTGATTTTCAAGCCAGCAATCATCCATACACTAGCGCACATATCAGTACTCATTTCGGAGAAGAAATCAACGTTATTTAATCATCAATACCAGATCCTGTATGCGATTTACATGAACTACAAAGATTCCTGGACAACAGATGTACTAAACTTAAACAGTTACACATTCCATTCTTAACAGTCAGTGAAGTTTACAATTATCTGTTATCCTTAAAAAACAACAATACAGCTGGGCTTGGCGATATTAGCAATAAGATTATGCTGCACCTGTCATTTCACATACACTAACATGCATTTACAATCAATGCATTGCAAAATGTTATTTCCCAAAGGCTTTTAAAACTGCTAAAGTTTATCCTCTCTTTAAATCTGGCTCATCCAGCAATCTTTCCAACTATAGACCAATATCCATATTATCGTCGTTATCAAAACCACTCGAAAAACACATATACAAAATAACTCTACGACACATGCAAGAGAACAATTTATTCATAGACAGTCAGTCTGGCTTTAGACACAATTACTCCTGCGGCACATCTCTCACTAAAACGATATAAAACTGGTTAGTACACATAAATGGCGACAGACTATGTGGTGCCATCTATGTCGACTTCAGAAAGGCATTTGATATGATTGACCATGATATTCTTGTAAAAAAATAAAGACTTACAGACTGCACCCTGACCTAATAAAATTAATTGCATCATTTCTTTCAGACAGACAACAGGTAGTATTCTTCGACAATTCTCCATAAAATTCTGCTATAGTCGACACTGGTGTTCCGTAAGGTTCTATTCTATGCCCGTTACACTTTGCTATCTATATCAATGATCTTCCACTTCATCTTAAACACTCTTATTGTGACCTTTCTGTTGATGATTGCACAGTCTACACTAGTGACTACGACTGTATTAACCTTGAATCTACTCTTCAGGTCGAGTTAAGCAATCTAATTAGATGGAGCAACAACAATTACATGATTATACATACTGATAATACAAAATCAATGCTCATAACAACAAGATAGAAACTACAAAACGCGACAAAAACAACACTTCGGCTCTGTACTGAAACATCACAGATAGAAAACGTTAGCGAGCACAAAACACTAGGTCTTGTTATTGACCAACATCTGACCTGGAACTCTCATATGCAAGGTCTAGCAAAACTCATCGCGCAAAAAGTATACCAGTTAGCCAAAATCAAGCACTTCATCGATCAAGACACAAGGAAGACATACTACATATCACATTTACAAACACATTTAGACTATTGTTCAACAATATGGGATGGTTACTCAGTGTCAAATACAAAGAGGCTTCAAAACAAAAACAAGCAGTAAAGCTTATTAGTGTCAAAGATCAAGCACAAACAACTAATCAGCACAAAAGCATCAAACTACTGACTCTTAAGAAGAAGTTCCTCTTCAACAAAGCCAAGTTAGTACATCAAATTCTTTCACGGCATGCTCCTCTTTATCTATGGAACCTGTTTAAATTTAGTCCAAAGTGCAGCCAACGGTTGAACAACATAAGTCTTCCAAAGCCTAGACTTGACCTTTACAAGAAAAGCTTTACTTTTTCTGCTGCTCATTTTTGGAATACCCTCCCATCCTGTATAAAAAAATATATAACCTATACTCCTTGCTGCAACTGCAAACTTTTCCGATATCTGTTTGATATCGACTACATGCCTCCATGAATCGTAAAACTTAAAAAGTTATTTTAAACTGCTCTTACAGACACTGAACTCATTATTCTGAATAGTAATGAAATTTTTGTTTGGTAGATAGTCATTTATGTGTGTATGTATGTAGTTAGTCATTTATATGTGTATGTAGTTAGTCTTTTATATGAGTATGTAGTCAGTCATTTTTATGTGTATGTAGTTAGTCATTTATATATGTATGTAGCTAGTCATTTTTATGTGTATGTAGTTACTTTATTGTTAATTATTTTTATTATATGAGCAGCATATTTGTAGAATGTCTGAAACAGAGTGAAAGTTGTATGATAAAGAGCAGAATGTCAGGCGGGCCTGTGTGCCCAATTCCTATCCCTGTTGAAATAAAGATCAATCAATCAATCAGTCAATCAATCAGTCTCTCTCTTTCTCTTTCTCACCCTTACATAAAAGCAGCCACATATAAAAGCCTCATTATAAATGATTATGTATGACACTAAGAGACAAACGAAGTATTAACATATTTGTTAACAGCTGCTTCCCCTTTTAAAAGGAGGTGGTGGTGGGGATGCGTTGCTCTGGGGCGTGGAGAGTTTATACTGTTTTAACTGTCGGCCTGACGGGCTTGGGGAAGGGGGCGGAGTGAACCAAAAATAAATTCTCACCTCTACCCTCTTCACAACATACACATAATAAGTAGTGGACTATAATATAGCTTAGGGTGACCTGGCCTCCCGTTGTTACTTGGAGTGCCCTTATCTTCCGCTAATAGTTCATGGTCCCCAGAACATGTAAAGGGGGCGACCCAGGCCCAGTGAGAGTGGGGTCCAGTCGGTGTATCGCTTCGAGGCCGGGAGGGGCTCTTATGTTTTAAGCAGGGTCCGCAGTGGAATGACTTCTCCTTTTTCTTCTTCTTTTTCGTTCGCTTCTACCACCAAGACCGCGCTGTGATCGTACTGAATTTACGCCTGTGGTCCTCGTTAAGTCCTGTGGTCTCCTGTGTGGTCCCTGAAAGGATCACACGAGGTCCCTGAGAGGAAAACAAGAGATTCAGAGTATCGCAGGGCTTGACCCTGTATTCTTGGTGGGTCTCTGAAGCGGGATTGCGTGACACTGTGGTTTTCGTTGCATCAGTTTAGTCTAGAGTTGGACTTTCTCACCGGAAGACCTCCACGTGTTTTGGATATCAGTATATCCCCGCTGGGTGGGAGGTGGTAGCCCACCTAGGCCAGAGTTGGACTTTCTCACCGGAAAACCTCGACGTGTTTTGAGATACCCATGTATCACCGCCAGGTGAGAGGTGGTTGCCCATCCAGTCCAGTGCTGGACTTTCTCACCGGAAAACCTCAGCGTGATTAGGATACGCAAACATCCCCGCCTGGTGAGAGGTGGTTGCCTTTCTAGATTGCCCTGGTCCAGTGTCTCCGATTTCAGCATTTTGTGGTCGTGGCCGCTACCCTTCCTAGTTGTGACCATGATGGAGCTTTTGTCCAAGAGGACGAATCCTCGCCACTAGTAACTTCCACCCCTGGGTTGAGCCGGTTTAGGCGTACTATCCCAGAGCGGAGGTGGCGTGACATGCCTAGCCATCAAGTTTCACCCCTGGTGTATGCCGGTTTAGGCATATTTCACCAGTGTAGGTGTATTTCGGACTTGGCCGGCTTATAGAGCAAAGGCGCCGTTGTATGTGTAGCTCTCGCAGCGATACTACTGGACATACCGATTAAACTTCACTTTATCCTTTCCTTCACCTTTTCACATCGGCGCCGCTCAGCAACCCTTACTTCTTTTCCGCAGTTTCTTCTTTGACCAGGAGGAGCTACACTCCACACGAGGCATCCGAAGAGTCTTGCCAGCAGTGTCTTAACCTCTGGGTTAAGCCGTTTCAGGCATTTCACCCGATATGAGTGCACTTAGGACGTGGTCGACCTCAAGACCAGAGGT
Source organism: Achatina immaculata (assembly GCA_009760885.1). Lineage (NCBI taxonomy): Eukaryota > Metazoa > Mollusca > Gastropoda > Stylommatophora > Achatinidae > Lissachatina > Lissachatina immaculata. The sequence continues at coordinate 12,433,763 of CM019695.1, read as the reverse complement.
GCCGTGATTTGACTGTTTGCTCCGCTTTATCCTTTTCCGCAATGGTGCCAAGCGGAAACCCCATTTGCACCTTTCTTCATTGGCCGGGAGGAGCACCGCTCCACGCACGGCAGCTGAAGAATCTCGCCAGCAGCGGGTGGAATGACTAATTCGTAGGTAAACCGGCAGAGGGAAAGTGAGAGGGAGAAAGAGAGAGTCATTGGTGATGGTTACATAGCACCGTCACATCTTTCTGTGTATGTCAAGACCCTCTTACAGTGGTGGACCTAATACTGCAACTTGCTTGGTCAGAACTATCTCTACTCAACCACTATCTTTACTAAACTACTACAAAGAAAAAAACTATCTCTACTAAACTACTTCCAAGAAAAACTATCTCCCCGGGCTCTCTTTCTTTCAGTTTTTTTTTAAAAATATCCCCCCAGTCTTCAGTGAGCAGAGACGAGATTCTCTTGACCGCACGTTTGTTTCTGGACTTTTGCCTAGCGCATTCAAAGCAAAGTCACCCTTTATCTTGCTCAAAAAGAGCACTCACTCTGTCAATCAAATTGAGACTGTTCTATATCTACTTATATCTTACATGTTCTGTATCTAGTTATATCTCGCATGTTCTATGTCTACTAATATCTCACATGTTCTATATCTACTTATACCTCACACGTTAGGACTTAGGATTTATTTTGCTACATCACCACTGTCAGCAAAACAGCACACACCACTTGATTTCCACAACATTCGAGGCACTGACAAAGCAGAAATTACAATCGTGAAACGCCGACATTAGTCAAATTTCAGCATGAAGTGTCAAACAACTGGAAATATTGATAACACTTTTTACATTGGAACACTTATTATGATGAACTATACTTTGCTAAAGATTCACACTTCTGGACAACTAAAAAAACTAAGGTTTTCATCTATTCTCCATGTTTTTTTTTTAATGCCCTGTGTTGTTCTGTTACACGATCCTTGAAAAAAAAAGACTTCCGCCGAAATACTGGATGCTGTAGAGTTCTTCATTTACACGTGTTCCTCTTACTTTCTGCCGTTCGTTTTCCTGCCCAGTTTCTTCACTCCTTCCGTCTTATTTTGTAAAACTATACACCTCTATCTACCTATATTACTATAAGCAGTTTCACCACGATCATTTCTCTTAAATATACAGTAAAACAGACTCCCCGCTTGCCTGTCCGGTTTCCCATTTTCCATCGTTTTGTTACCATGGAACTTTTTAACTTGTGAAATGATACTTCATTTTTCATCCAAATCTACGGCACCATAGTCCCTAAGTCCCTAAACGCGCTCATTTTGGTGATTACAAAATTGGACGCGACTAAGTATGTATACAGTAAAGTACATGTCTGTGTGTCAATGAAAAGTTGTTAGTTCGTTTCAGTAATAACAGTATGTTGTGACCAGTATTTTGAGATATCCGGCACCAATTATTCAGGAAAGACGCTGGCGATGGTTAGGGCATGTGCTCCAAGTGACTAACAACTCACTACCAAAAAATAACACTAAGATGGACACCACTGGGGAACAGAATTAAGGGTAGACCAAAAGAGACATGGAGAAGAACAACAGAGAGGATATGTTGACCAGTAGAGGGCTCACCTGGGCAAGAGCGGGGAAAAAAGGCAAAGGACAGGCGTTTGTAGAACAAATCCTTACCGAAGCCCCATGTGCCCTGGGCACTTATGGTTCAGAGAGAGAGAGAGAGAGAGAGAGAGAGAGAAAGAGAGAGAGAGAGGAGAGAGAGAGAGAGGGATAGAAAGAGAGAGAGAGTATTTTAATTTCCTCACATTTACTGCGTTAACTTGCGTTTTGTTAGCATTTTAAAGTACCATGTCTATCCATCCTGCAACATGTTACAGCAGTCAGCCATACTTAGTATCTGATCTCCTTTTATAACGGCCTATAAATCGACTAAGACCAGAAGCCCCGTTCCCCAAATGCAACCCGTAAGTAGGTGAAAGGGCTGACTGTATAGTATACCTTACTGCATCATTACACAGCCATTTTGTGGCCTGCATGCTCTTTATGTCTGTTTTCCACTACTGAAAGAAACAAAGGAAAGGCCGTGGCTATCACTTGAGGAAATTTGTAGTTGTGCGTGTGTGAGTCACATGTTTTAAAACATCCTGGACTTTTATAAAGAAGAACGAAATTAGAACAAGGATGTTCTAATCAGATAAAAACATATGATATTAATTTTAAAAGTTGTTTATTGCTATTTAAAAAACGTTAAGTGCTATGTGCCCTATGAGCCCTATGTGACGTTTAACGGCACGGTAAGGATATAGGATAAGAAAAAAACATTATATTTTATTACTCGTAGACTGAAAGGCCAGTGTAACGGTTTGTAAGCAGATTCTTCTTCTCCTACTTCTGTCTCCCTAGAACTGCGAGCTGGTCTTCTTCGCAGCCGATGCACTGAAGATACTGAGGATAGGGGTGCAGGTTAAGACGGCTATTTGTTCAGTCTCTGACTGGAGATAAAAACCAGGTGATGTGCAGTACTTCTTTACCAGAATCCACCACCACGAGGACTGCGGCTATCCCTACGTTAACCAGACTAAGCCCTGTTTCTGAGGATATCAAAGGAGATTTAGGGCGGAGTCTTGGTCGGCTGTGATTCGCCAACCCTGACGCTAGCATTTCAGCTATGGGTAACCAACTGGCAAATAGGCCAGCGTCTTCACCCCACCCCCCCCCCCCTTTCCTTCCTTTGAAGAAGAAAGATGCTAACAATTTTGTAGAACTTGCGTAATATTTCGTTGAATAGCTTTAGTCATGACTAATTCAGCAGAAACAAGTGCCTGCTCTACTAACTACACAGCAGAGGCCGAAGCTACAAAATCTATAGCCATGAAAATAACAGAATACAAAAAATACTGCGCTGGTAAGCAAGTAATATAAACATTTGTCCCACAGACTCACAATCCATCACACAGGCACTTAAAACACCAAAAGATTTAAAGACCTGGGCAACCTGACAAGAAGCCATATCACTAAAAAGCACAATTTAATAAAGTACTCATCCATTTGATGTTTTTCTTTTTTAAGGAGACGTGTGTATGTTTGTCTAAAAGTTGGTATCTGCTAGAGAGACTGGATCTAAGCTACGGAATTTTTGTATCACGACCTCGTTTCTTTCCCGATGTCACAATCCCTCGTGTCTACTGAACAGTTACTAAAGACTATAATAATAAAACACCTATAATAAAACTATAATAAAACACATGGGGGGGGGGGGGTTGCTAGTTGGCTAAGTCGATAGTACGCTGTTCTCGCTTGGCTAGACGGCTGCTCGTCCTACCGGAGTCTGTGTTCGAATCCCAGGTAATTCTCTTGTGATTTTTCTTTCTATTACGAATTTTTCGAGGTCTAATCCTACATCTTGCTTTATCATACAGCGGATACCCGCCCACGGTAGCATCTCACTGACCATCTCATTACGCCCCTTGAAAGTGGGACTACCCTAAATATGATGCACTCTCTGCGTTGTTGACATGGGTAAAAGTAGATCCGGCTTTACCGATAGCACAACGAGTGCATTTGCAGGGGTGTCAGTTTTTAATGTGTTGTGGGGGGGGGGGGGTATGGAGCTGCAAAAATGGGAAAATTGGGAAGAGCTGGAAAAAAAATTTTAAATAATATGAGCTGGAAACAAAATTTAAATAATATGACACTCAATTTTTTTTAAATCCACGTTTTCATTTATTCTTCACCATGCTTACTCGCGGATCGACCCAACGTTATCTTAGGAAAAGGGTTCAAAATGAACTGATTTCTCTCTCCTCTGTGGGGAAAAAAAAGGAAATAGATTATACAGTGTAGAAAGCTAAACAGTATAGCGTAGTTACAGACTGTACTCCAGATGTAAGTCATATTGAACAATGAACATTATTTGCAAGATTTGTTAGTACAGTTCTAAGTGATATTTAACCTTCATGATGTGTTCATGATGAAGTGAAACGTTCATGACCATATTTTTGGTGGGTCTCTGAAGCGGGATTGCGTGACACTGTGGTTTTCGTTGCATCAGTTTAGTCTAGAGTTGGACTTTCTCACCGGAAGACCTCCACGTGTTTTGGATATCAGTATATCCCCGCTGGGTGAGAGGTGGTAGCCCAGCCAGGCCAGAGTTGGACTTTCTCACCGGAAAACCTCAGCGTGATTAGGATACGCAAACATCCCCGCCCGGTGAGAGGTGGTTGCCTTTCTAGATTGCCCTGGTCCAGTGTATCCGATTTCAGCATTTTGTGGTCGCGGCCGCTACCCTTCCTAGTTGTGACCAGGATGGAGCTTTTGTCCAAGAGGACGAATCCTCGCCACTAGTAACTTCCACCCCTGGGTTGAGCCGGTTTAGGCGTACTATCCCAGAGCGGAGGTGGCGTGACATGCCTAGCCATTAAGTTTCACCCCTGGTGTATGCCGGTTTAGGCATATTTCACCAGTGTATGTGTATTTCGGACTTGGCCGGCTTCTAGAGCAAAGGCGCCGTTGTATGTGTAGCTCTCGCAGCGATACTACTGGACATACCGATTAAACTTCACTTTATCCTTTCCTTCACCTTTTCACATCGGCGCCGCTCAGCAACCCTTACTTCTTTTCCGCAGTTTCTTCTTTGACCGGGAGGAGCTACACTCCACGCGCGGCATCCGAAGAGTCTTGCCAGCAGTGTCTTAACCTCTGGGTTAAGCCGTTTCAGGCATTTCACCCGATATGAGTGCACTTAGGACGTGGTCGACCTCAAGACCAGAGGTGCCGTGATTTGACTGTTTGCTCCGCTTTATCCTTTTCCACAGTGGTGCCAAGCGGAAACCCCATTTGCACCTTTCTTCATTGGCCGGGAGGAGCACCGCTCCACGCACGGCAGCTGAAGAATCTCGCCAGCAGCGGGTGGAATGACTAATTAGTAGGTAAACCGGCAGAGGGAAAGTGAGAGAGAGAGAGAGAGAGAGAGAGAGAGAGAGAGAGAGATCAAGGGCAAGAAATAGAGGAAGAGAGAGAAATAGGCAGAGAGAGAGAGAGAGAGAATGAGAGGCAGAGAGAGAGAGAGAAAGAGGGAGAAATAAACAAAGATGGCCAGGGAGAAAAAGAAAGAAAGAACGAGAGACAGGGAGAAATAAAAAGAGACAGAGAGAGAGAGAGAGAGAGAGAGAGAGGGAGAAAGAGAGAGTCATTGGTGATGGTTACACACCACCGTCACATCTTTCTGTGTATGTCAAGACCCTCTTACAGTGGTGGACCTAATACTGCAACTTGCTTGGTCAGAACTGCCCTCATATTGCAAACGGTGTGGTATATTTAAAAAAACATTGCAATTACCTATGGTCACCACAATCACTGTACAAGAATTACTCTACCACACAAACACTATACAAACGATTTAGTGATACAACTTCATTTTTTTGAATGTGCCTATAAAACCGACTGGGTAACCAATAAAGCTGTCTTGAGCAGAAATGATGTCCATAAGATGCGAACTGTGGCATTAGAGAGGCAAATATACAAATACAACCGACACAAACTTCCTGGTGAGAAATACTCATCGCCATATAAGAAAGCAATGATTCATACAATCAATATAAAACAACTGTTTACTCACATTTCCAACACTAATAACACAAGGCAGTGCAAAAATAAAACTCTTCAGAAACTGCCATGTTCTACTAAACACTGGACAAAGGCACAAAATCTACAAGACTGCCTAGTCTACATTCTACTATCAATCTTCGAAAAAATCTTCAGAATGTAACCTGTTATAAACATGCTCTAACCCAACCTGAACTAGGACTCTAACCTCAACTAAACTCATACGAGGAGAAAAAAAAAAACTTCCGGAAAGAAAAAACTCTATCTCTACTCAACTACGAGGGTGTCTGAGTGGTACAGTGGTTTAGTGCACTGGTCTCTCATGGCGAAGGTAGGAGGTCCGAATTCGGCCGGAGGCGCCCCAGTCACCTAGCTGTAGAAACGGGTACCCGACTTCTTCTGGAGTTGAGGAAGGAAAGGCGGCCAAGCGTGGTACTGACCACATCACCCTCCAGCTGCCTATTTGCATCTTTTGTTTAGGTTCCAGGAGGTCTGCAGTCGGGCTGGGGACTTCCAGTGGCTGGCTTTCATCCACAACATTCATTTGCTCAGTTTCCTGATAAGCATTTCTCCTTCCACCTGCATTTGTTTTTTCCTTTGTTGTTTCTGTTTCTGTAGCAGTCTGATAGTTTTTTTTTACCAGATAGGGTTGCTGGCCCTATGCCGAACTCTCCTTAGTCGCCTTTTACGATCATGCGTGGTGGGGTACAGTGGTCCTATTCTTTGCAGATCCCGGGTACCACGCGGGGGATCTCTACTCGGTTACTACCAAGAAAAAAAAAAACTCTCTACTAAACTACTACCTGGGAAAAAAAAACTATCCTTACTCAACCTTTTTGTTGTTGACACCCTTCCCGTGGCCGTAAACGTCACATAGGGTTCGCATAGTAGTTTGCCAAGTTTTCCTGTTCTCGGCGAGTCTTTCAACCTCATCAAGGGATGTTATGCCCACTAAACTAGCTTCTCTTAACAATGTCCTCTTTGGAGTTTCACGTAGTCGACCTCTTTTTCTTCGGCCTGTTGTGCTCCACTTGATAGCTTGTTTCGATATTCTCAGATTGTTTCTTCTCATCACATGGCTTACATATGTCCACCTTCTTTTTCTGATCATCCATGAGACATGTTGTTGTTTGCTTATCTGTCTTATCTCTATGCTGTACTTAAATTCATTCCACTTTATGCCGAGTATTTTCCTGAGGCATTTGTTTTCAAAAGAGTCTAATTTGCTGTCTATTCCGTTAGCTGATTTCCAGCTTTCGTATGCAAAATGAGGGTGGATATTACATCTGAATTGAATAATCTTAACTTGGTTCTTGTGCTTATAACTTTTGAATACCATATGTTCTCAAGATTTTTGAAGGACAGTGCTGCTTTTGAAATTCTAATTCTAACTTCCATCCTGGTGTCACCATCCTTGTCTTTGTAGCTGCCAAGGTATGCAAATTAGTTTACTTCATCAACAGCTGTTCTTTCTATGTATATTTTTCCTTCTTTATTAATGAGAAGTGTCATTTTTGTTTTGTCTTTGTTAATTTCAAGACCTATTTTGGTAGCCACGGAAGACATGAAATCTGTTTTTTTCCTGCATCGATTTCACATTGTCACTGATAAGAGTTACGTCATCTGCAAAATCAAGATCTTCTATTTGAGTCCCATGTACCCAATCAATTGGGGTTCTACTTGTACAGCATCGTTTCATTATAAAGTCTATGGTAATTACAACAAGAAAGGGAGATAATATATATCCTTGTTTCCCGGCTGTTTCAGTTTGAAACCATTCGCTCATTCCTTATTCTGTCTTGGCTGCACAAACATATCCGTTGTAGAGATCTCTAATGTTGTTGATAATTTTAGATGGTACTCCATATAGTCAACACCCACTACCAAGAAAAAATTATCTCTACTCAACCACTACAAAGAAAAAAACTATCTTTACTAAACTACTTCCAAGAAAACTATCTCCCCGGGCTCTCTTTCTTTCAGTTTTTTTTTTAAATATCCCCCCCAGCCTTCAGTGAGAAGAGACGAGATTCTCTTGACCGCACGTTTGTTTCTGGACTTTTGCCTAGCGCATTCAAAGCAAAGTCACCCTTTATCTTGCTCAAAAAGAGCACTCACTCTGTCAATCAAACTGAGACTGTTCTATATCTACTTATATCTTACATGTTCTGTATCTAGTTATATCTCGCATGTTCTATGTCTACTAATATCTCACATGTTCTATATCTACTTATAGCTCACACGTTAGGACTTAGGATTTATTCTGCTACATCACCACTGTCAGCAAAACAGCACACACCACTCGATTTCCACAACATTCGAGGCACTGACAAAGCAGAAATTACAATCCTGAAACGCCGACATTAGCCAAATTTCAGCATGACGTGTCAAACAACTGGAAATATTGATAACACTTTTTACATTGGAACACTTATTATGATGAACTATACTTTGCTAAAGATTCACACTTCTGGACAACTAAAAAAGCTAAGTTTTTCATCTATTCTCCATGTTTTTTTTAAATGCCCTGTGTTGTTCTGTTACACGATCCTTGAAAAAATAGACTTCCGCCGAAATATTGGATGCTGTAGAGTTCTTCATTTACACGTGTTCATCTTACTTTCTGCCATTCATTTTCCTGCCCAGTTTCTTCACTCCTTCCGTCTTATTTTGTAAAACTATACACTTCTATCTATCTATATTACTATAAGCAGTTTCATCGCGATCATTTCTCTTAAATATGCAGTGAGACCTGTGACACTTAACAAAACAGCTGCGAAATGCATAAACGCCTTTAAATATAAATGCTACAGAAGAGTTCTTCAAATATTATGGACACAAATAAGAACAAATATATCCACACTAGAAGAACTTAATATTGAAGAAGGCTGGCTAGTAAAGAGGATTAAACAGAGAAAACTTAAATATTTTGGACACATTAAACGTCATGAAAATCTAGAGAAGACCGTCTTGGAAGAGTACATAATGGGAAAAATAAAGAGAGGAAGACCAAGGCGAAGATGGCTACAAGACATCGTTGATGATCTGCAAATGGATGCATCAGCAGCAGGTCATCTTGCTCACAACCGAGAGGCCTACAGGAGTGCTGTTAGGGAGGCAAAGTTCCGCGAGGGACATGCAAATGAATGAATGAATGAATGCAGTAAAACAGATTCCTCGCTTGCCTGTCCGGTTTCCCATTTTCCATCGTTTTGTTACCGCGGAACTTTTTAACTTGTGAAATGATACTTCATTTTTCATCCAAATCTACGGCACCATAGTCCCTAAGTCCCTAAACGCGCTCATTTTGGTGATTACACAATTGTACGCGACTAAGTATGTATACAGTAAAGTACATGTCTGTGTGTCAATGAAAAGTTGTTAGTTCGTTTCAGTAATAACAGTATGTTGTGACCAGTATTTTGAGATATCCGGCACCAATTATTCAGGAAAGACGCTGGTGATGGTTGGGGCATGTGCTCCAAGTGACTAACAACTCACTACCAAAAAATAACATGTGCTCCAAGTGACTAACAACTCACTACCAAAAAATAACACTAAGATGGACACCACTGGGGAACAGAATTAAGGGTAGACCAAAGGAGACATGGAGAAGAACAACAGAGAGGATATGTTGACCAATAGAGGGCTCACCTGGGCAAGAGCGGGGAAAAAAGGCAAAGGACAGGCGTTTGTAGAACAGATCCTTACCGAAGCCCCATGTGCCCTAGGCACTTATGGTTCAGAGAGAGAGAGAGAGAGAGAGAAAGAGAGAGAGAGAGAGAAGAGAGAGAGGAGAGAGAGAGAGGAGGGAGAGAAAGAGAGAGAGAGAGTATTTTAATTTCCTCACATTTACTGCGTTAACTTGCGTTTTGTTAGCATTTTAAAGTGATGGCAACCATGTCTATCCATCCTTTAACATGTTATAGCAGTCAGCCATACTTAGTATCTGATCTCCTTTTATAATGGCCTATAAATCGACTAAAACCAGAAGCCCCGTTCCCCAAATGCAACCCGTAAGTAGGTGAAAGGGCTGACTGTATAGTATACCTTACTGCATCATTACACAGCCATTTTGTGGCCTGCATGCTATTTATGTCTGTTTTCAACTACAGAAAGAAACAAAGGAAATTTGTAGTTGTGCGTGTGTGAGTCACAAGTTTTAAAACATCCTGGACTTTTATAAAGAAGAACGAAATTAGAACAAGGATGTTCTAATCAGATAAAAACATCTTTGTGTATGATATTAATTTTAAAAGTTGTTTATTGCTATTTAAAAAAACGTTAAGTGCTATGTGCCCTATGAGCCCTATGTGACGTTTAACGGCACGGGAAGGATATCAGATATAAGATAAGAAAAAAATTTATATTTTATTACTCGTAGACTGAAAGGCCAGTGTAACGGTTTGTAAGCAGATTCTTCTTCTCCTACTTCTGTCTCCCTAGAACTGCGAGCTGGTGTTCTTCGCAGCCGATGCACTGAAGATGCTGATGATAGGGGGCAGGTTAAGACGGCTATTTGTTCAGTCTCTGAATGGAGATAAAAACCAGGTGATGTGCAGTACTTCTTTACCAGAATCCACCACCACGAGGACTGCGGCTATCCCTACATTAACCAGACTAAGCCCTGTTACTGAGGATATCAAAGGAGATTTAGGGCGGAGTCTTGGTCGGCTGTGATTCGCCAACCCTGACGCTAGCATTTCAGCTATGGGTAACCAACTGGCAAATCGGCCAGCGTCTTCACCCCACCCCCCTTTCCTTCCTTTGAAGAAGAAAGATGCTAACAATTTTATAGAACTTGCGTAATATTTCGTTGAATAGCTTTAGTCATGACTAACTCAGCAGAAATAAGTGCCTGCTCTACTAACTACACAGCAGAGGCCGAAGCTACAAAATCTATAGCCATGAAAATAACAGAATACAAAAAACTGCGCTGGTAAGCAAGTAATATAAACATTTTCCCCACAGACTCACAATCCATCACACAGGCACTTAAAACACCAAAAGATTTAAAGACCTGGGCAACCTGACAAGAAGCCATTTCACTAAAAAGCACAATTTAATAAAGTACTCATCCATTTGATGTTTTTCTTTTTTAAGGAGACGTGTGTATGTTTGTCTAAAAGTTGGTATCTGCTAGAGAGACTGGATCTAAGCTACGGAATTTTTGTATCACGACCTCCTTTCTTTCCCGATGTCACAATCCCTCGTGTCTACTGAACAGTTACTAAAGACTATAATAATAAAACACCTATAATAAAACTATAATAAAACACTTTTTTTGGGGGGGGGTGCTAGTTGGCTAAGTCGATAGTACGCTGTTCTCGCTTGGTTAGAGGGCTGCTCGTCCTACCGGAGTCTGTGTTCCAATCCCAGGTAATTCTCTTGTGATTTTTCTTTCTATTATCATTTTTTTCGAGGTCTAATCCTACATCTTGATTTATCATACAGCGGATACCCGCCCACGGTAGCATCTCACTGACCATCTCATTACGCCCCTTGAAAGTGGGACTACCCTAAATATGATGCACTCTCTGCGTTGTTGACATGGGTAAAAGTAGATCCGGCTTTACCGATAGCACAACGAGTGCATTTGCAGGGGTGTCAGTTTTTAATGTGTTGTGGGGGGGGGGGGGTATGGAGCTGCAAAAATGGGAAAATTGGGAAGAGCTGAAAAAAAATTTTAAATAATATGAGCTGGAAACAAAATTTAATAATATGACACTCAATTTTTTTTTTAATCCACGTTTTCATTTATTCTTCACCATGCTTACTCGCGGATCGACCCAACGTTATCTTAGGAAAAGGGTTCAAAATGAACTGATTTCTCTCTCCTCTGTGGGGAAAAAAAAAAGGAAATAGATTATACAGTGTAGAAAGCTAAACAGTATAGCGTAGTTACAGACTGTACTCCAGATGTAAGTCATATTGATCAATGAACATTATTTGCAAGATTTGTTAGTACAGTTCTAAGTGATATTTAACCTTCATGATGTGTTCATGATGAAGTGAAAAGTTCATGACCATATTTTTGGTTTCGTTCATGTAGAAGCCACTACAAACTCAATGTTAACTGAGTGTGTTCTTAGAAAATTGTCAGGCATCAATATTCCAGTCGCAAGCATACATGTCTATGGCAGGACAATAGATGAAACATCGAAAGGAAAACATTCAGGCGTTCAACAAATCATTAGTGACTTGAACCAGAGAAGGATTTTTTTTCTTTTTTTTAAAAATCCCTTATTCTCATTCTCTCGTCTTGGTTGTCAATGATGCTGCAATCTCGTCTAGAAAAGAAGTTTTATTTTGCAAAACAGTTCAGAAATTTGAATGTGTTTTTCTCAGCGTCAACATTGCGTTGGGGAACCCTTATAAAACATCTCTCTCTCTCTCTCTCTCTCTCTCTGAACCTTAAGTGCCCAAGGCACATGGGGCTTCCGCAAGGGTTTTCCACAAATGCCTGTCCTTCGCCTTTTTTTTTTCTGCTCTTGCCCAGGAGAGCCCTCTATTGCTCAACATCCTTTCTGTTGTTCTTCTCCATGTCTCTTTTGGTCTACCCTTACTTCTGTTCCCCTTTGGTGTGTATTATAACTCTAATGTTCACGCCGTCAAGTACCACTTTTATTGTGCTTTGACAGAAACTGCTAATAATGAGTCAGTGGACAAACTGCCAAGACATGAAACTGAAACACTTGACCGTGGAGTCAGAAATTTGAATGTTTTAAATTTAATGTTGTTAGTAAAATCATTTATCCTCAAGAAAAAGTCGAAATTCGATCGGAAGGAAGTGCCATGACTTCATCTGAGCAAGAAACCGGTCAAAAATTAGGCTTTGCTGACCTGTTTCTGATTTTACTCGTACGAATATAAAACAAGAAAACTTTTCTTTTTAAACGTTAGATATTTACTTGAAGCAATAGACATTTATGCCAAAAGCTAAAACATATTCAAACCACTGTTTGTGAATTAAAGTCTCCTCGTTCTATATGTGATGGGCATTGTGACGATATAATATACCTACGTATAACTATTTCTCATTTGTAATAAATTTATAGTCATCTTATGTTTTTCATTGGTTTATATATTATTATTAATGCTATGTAAAATTGGCAACCTGTTTAGCTCAGTGGTTAGGCGCTCGGTTTACTAATCCGGTGGTACTGGGTTCAAGTCCCAGCAGTTTTTTATTCTGGTACACACCAAAAAGGCCCCGAGGTTCACTAGCCTCTTAAAAAAAAAAAATCAGAGAAATCTGGGAATGTAAAGTGGCCAGACGCGGTACTGACCACATCACACTTTCATGTGCCGAAGGTCATGGAAGATGCGGGTCAAACATTGTTTCCCAATATGCCTTTATTAATGGCATGGAAACAGGAATTTTAACTTTTACCGTTAGATGAATCTAAATTAATATAATCGGTTTTTATTAATTTTTAAAAATTAATTATTAAAGATTTAATTTTAGAATTGGGTGTGGCGGCAAGATATGCTACTGCTCGGGAAGGTAAAATTCCTAAGGCTGGCAGAAGTTATAAACGGTCAAAAATGAGTGGAAAAAATGGAAACGTTTTGTTTGTTTAAACTGTGCAAAAAAAAAAAAAAAAACTGAACACGTACACAAAACAGGGGATAAATGTCTGGAAATATTTCTCTGTAAACCAACTCGAAGAAATTTTCTTTCGTGATTTAATAATTATTTACTCTTAACAAAAAGATATGAAAGTAATTAATCGTCTTCATTCTTATATACTTTTACAACACGGGGTAAAGAAGTGACGAAGGCTATAGATTTTAAAAGCAATTTCTACGAACGATTGAAAGTTGTTTCCGACTAGATCCAAATAAATTAGGATTTGCAAAATCTTGTTAATTACGTTCATAAATATCTGAGAACACGATTTCACATTCTTGTAGTCTAAATATCCAGCATAAATGACAAAATTATCAAAAAAGTGATAATGATGATGATAATGTTAAATAAAATTACGAGTATGTCACAAACAATGGCAAGAAATTAAGTTTTTCAATGTCTTTTTTCTACTGCTGGTGTGAACATCGCAGAATGAGAGACAAATTTGTTTTATCCCAAATTCAAAGTTTTATTTTAAAAAAAATCAATGTTACTGGAACTATTCTTGTCTAATTTTTCTTTCTTTCTTTCTTTTTGTGTTCTTTTCTTTTCTTTTTTAAGTGAGCCACAATGAAAAGATTATTTTTTGATACAAGCGATGTTTTATGCAACTTTTTACAGTAATATTTTGCAGCTCTTTGCTAATGCATGAGCAACATTATATACCCGGCCAAAACAAGTTATCAGTAATTTCAGATCTTAATAACGAGTATTTACAGTTTATTTTGTGAGATTCTCTTTTAAAAAGTGGTAATGCGCTCCTAGCTATTACACCCTTCCCGCCCAACACTGAATGCGGTGAAGCAACATAAGAACGGACTGTGGACAGTGCCTAGACAATGGAAGCCACTCCAGTCACATGGTGATGTTTTGTTGTATGTATAGTGATCCGCCATCACCACCCATATCACCCCAGCGTAAAAATCTTCCGCCCATGAGTTATGGGGGGAAGCTCACGCGACCCAAAGCTTTCCAAATCAACCAAACTCGAATTGACTCTGCGAGGACCTTGACTCATCGCGAGTCTTAACACGATATGGGCTATTTTAAAAAATAAAGTTTAGTTACATTAAACAAGTAACAATTTCCAAGTTAAGTGAAATGATGTGAATTCGGGGTGATTGCCCGTGAAATGAAATAATGAAATGGTGGGCTTTTTCCACATCATGAGATGATAATGATTCGTATGATAAAGGTAATAAAGTTACAATTGAACTGAACATTTTTTAACAGCAAAAAGGGTCGAAGTAATTTTCTGATTACACAAGGCATAGATAGCCAGTATCAAGACATTAAACATTTGTCTTCTTCTTCTTCTTCGTTCGCTTCTACCACCAAAACCGCACTGTGATCCTACTGAATTTACGCCTGTGGTCCTCGTTAGGTCCCGTGGTCCCCTGTGTGGTCCCCGAAAAGACCACACGAGATCCACGAGAGGACCACAAGGGGTTCAGAGTATCACAGGGCTTTAGCCTGTATTCTTGGTGGGTCTCCGAAGCGGGATTGCGTGACACCGTGGTTTTCGTTGCACCAGTTTAGTCTAAGGTTGGACTTTCTCACCGGAAGACCTCGACGTGTTTAGGATATCAGTGCATCCCCGCTGGGTGAGAGGCGGTAGCCCACCCAGGCCAGAGTTGGACCTTCTCACCGGAAAACCTCGACGTGTTCTGAGATACCCGTGTATCACCGCCGGGTGAGAGGTGGTTTCCCATCCAGTCCAGAGTTGGACTTTCTCACCGGAAAACCTCAGCGTGATTAGGATACGCAAACATCCCCGCAGGGTGAGAGGTGGTTCCCTATCTAGACTTCCTTGGTCCAGTGTCTCTGACTTCAGCATTTTGCGGTCGTGGCCGTTACCCTTCCTGGTTGTGACCAGGATGGAGCTTTTGTCCAGGAGGACGAATCCTCGCCACTAGTGACTTCTACCCCTGGGTTGAGCCGGTTTAGGCATTATCCCAGTATGGGTGTGTTTGGGACGAGACAGACCTCTAGAGCAGAGGTACTGTGACATGCATAGCCTTCAAGATTCACCCCTGGTGTGAGCCCGTTTAGGCAAAATTCACCAGTATGGGTGTATATCAGGCGTAACCGACCTCCAGAGCGGAGGTGGCATGACATGTCTAGCCATCAAGGTCCACCCCTGGTGTGTGCCGGTTTAGACATATTTCACCAGTGTAGGTGTATTTCGGACGTGGCCGGCCTCTAGGGCAGAGGTGCCGTGGTATAGCTCTCGTAGCGATACTACTGGACATACCAATTAAACTTCACTTCACCACCTCTTCCCATCGGCACCACACAGCAACCTTTATTTCTTTTCCGCACTCCTTCCTTGACCGGGAGGAGCTTCACTCCACTCGCGGCATTTGAAGAGTCTTGCCAGCAGTGTCTTAACCTCTGGGACAAGCCGGTTCATGCATTTCACTCGATATGACTGCACTCAGGACGTGGCCGACCTCCAGACCAGAGGTGCCGTGATTTGACTGTTTGCTTCGCTTTATCCTTTCTACTACCTTTTCCGCAGTGATGCTGCGCGGCAACCTCATTTGCACCTTTCTTCATTGGCCGGGAGGAGCACCGCTCCACGCACGGCAGCTGGAAATCTCGCCAACAGCGGCAGATGAGCTACCAAACGTGCCACTCATCTACCCTAAGTATCTGGTTTTCAGGCACCAGAGATTCGCCCTCGCCCCTTCTCCTGTCAGTTTAAACAGTTCTGCCACGAGAAGGCCAGGAGCTGGACTTGACTGCCAGAGGCTGTTTCAGGCGCATTTGCAGTCCTTAGAACCTAAACATTTGTGAAGTAACTTAAATAGTACACCTATAGAAGGCAAACGTTTTGAGAACATTTTTTTTCCTACTAGAGAAAAGGGGATGGATAGAAGTAATCAAGACGAAGTCGGTCAATGTTATCTTTACCGTCATGTCATTGTCTGTGTCCAAGTTCTTACACGATTTATCTTCAAACGTGCCTTTCATGTTATCTTAATCCCCCCCCCCCCCCCCACGCGGATAGAGTTGTCTTCTGGTCAGCTTGTCGAGTCAAAAGTGAATCCTGTCTGATGGTCACTGTCTGGTCAGTTTGTTGCGTTAAGGCTAATCCAGTCTGGTAACAATTGTTGAGCAAGCATGTGTAACATGGTAAATATGCACATATAAACTTTACGCGGAGTGTATCGCGGTTGTCGCGACAATGACTAAGAACGAGTAAATATTTTAGACAACAAGATAAAAATAAATGCAGTATCATTCATTAAAGACATTTCATAACTCATTCTCCCCCCCCCCCCTCTCTCTCTCTCTCTCTCTTCTCTCATACCCTCGCTACTGTCAAATCTTTATTTCTTGTTGAAGGGTTTACAGTACGTCATAATTTTCAGTTCCCTTTGTCGAAACAGATCTAAGAAAATTCTGGGACTAAA
The DNA here is from genome assembly GCA_009760885.1 of Achatina immaculata. Taxonomy (NCBI): domain Eukaryota; kingdom Metazoa; phylum Mollusca; class Gastropoda; order Stylommatophora; family Achatinidae; genus Lissachatina; species Lissachatina immaculata. The sequence goes on along the minus strand of CM019695.1, from coordinate 12,417,110 downwards.
CGTGCAGAACTTAAATCTAGTTTGTTTCTGCACGTCCACATTAAGTATCTGAACTCTGCGAGCAGGGCCAGTAACTTGGTGGGTGGGTGGGTCTCTCTCTCTCTCCATCCCCGGCTGAGTTACAAGAATATTATTTATATATATATTACAAAGAGAGGGAGAACTTTAATGAATGATACTGCGTTTATTTTTATCTTGTTGTCTAAAATATTTACTCTTAGTCACTGTCGCGACACACTCCGTGTAAAGTTTATATGCACATATTTACCATGTTACACCTGCTTGTTCGACATTTGTTACTAGACTGGATTAGCCTTCATGCAACAACTAACCAGACAATGACCGTCAGACAGGATTCACTTTTGACGCGACAAGCTGACCAGAAGGCACCTCTGCCTTCGAGAGGGGATTAAGATAACACGAAAGCCATGTTTGAAGATACGTCATCTACGAATGACAATGACATGACAATAAAGATAACAAAGATCAACTACGTCTTGATTACCTTTATCCACTCCCCCTTTCACCAGGAACAATGAAATATGTGAATCCATTATCTAAAGTAATTCCCCATGTTGTAGTGGAGTAATGTTTTGAGTAAGCATTGGCGTGACACTCTATCAAAAGCTTTCTCTTGATCTAAAGAAATAACTGACAACTGGCAGTCCTTCTAGTGTGTGTAGTGTATGATATATCGTTTGAAATGTGTGTGCTGATGTGTGTTCCTGTTTTCTACACTACATTGCTGGTCTTCGTGCATGAAAGGTTTGAGCTTGTTGGTGAGCGCTTTTGTGAGGATCTTGTAGTCTACGTTTAGCAGAGATATAGGTCTGTAGTTTTTTTTTTAGCTATGCCTTGTCTGAGTTGTCTATGGGTATGAGTGTAATGTATGATAGGCTCAGGCTGGGTGGGAGTTCTTTGCGGTCAAAAGTTTCTGTGAAGACATGTAAGAGGAGAGGACCTAAGAGAGGAAAGAAGTGTTGGTAGAACTCTACTGTGAGACATGTAAGAGGAGAGGACCTAAGACAGAAAGAAGTTCTGGTAGAACTCTACGTCAAGATACGTGAAGACATGTAAGATGAGAGGACATAAGATAGGAAAAAGGTGCTGATAGAACTCTACTGTAAGACATGTGAAGACATGTAAGATGAGAGGACTTAAGATAGGAAAGAGGTGCTGGTAGAACTCTACTGTAAGACCATCACCATCCCGGTGACCTGTCTTTCAAAATTCAAAAGGTCGGCCCTGGGGTAAAGAGTGATGGCTGTAGTCTCACAGTCGTAGCAGCGGAAACTGCGTATAAGCAAGACACTTAAGCGTACCCCCAGACATGACGCATGAGCATAACTATCTTACCACCCAGTAAGTGCCAAAAAACTTCCAGACCATCACATGCAGTAAAGTTTGAACCTACGAGGTCAAAATGAACTGATCAATCATCATTATTTTTGAAATTCATTTATAGGACGTACTGCTAAATGGCACCAACTGCACGAATAAAATACTTAATCAAGAACAGCCGAACTTACTTTTACATTAGAATTATTGCGTACTAAATAAAAATACTAAAATTGTGATTCGCACGTGAGATTGATTGTGGATGTTTCACACAACGTGGGAAATCCCCATATACGTATAATTTAATTCCAAGAATGCTTAATTGTCTAAACCTGTTACCCACGTTATGGCTTGTTATTATCCTTCTCAGCATAACTTGATGATGTCAGGTTTAATACAGGTAAACTTAAAGCTTTATTTTGAGTAATTTTGGAGTCGTATATCCTAAATACTCGACTAGTTACAGTTTCTACGGTAATTCCCATACCCACGCGTATTCTCAGTGCGCCATACTATTTTAAGTTTCGTAATTTTTATGCGTAGTTTTGAGCTGCTTTGCCACAGAACTCACCTTCTGTGACAGATTGTTATAGTATTTCAGAATCATGTGGGGTTACTGTTCACAGAAAAATAAATTCACTGGAATTCATAAATAGTTCTGTTCTATGAACAAGGAAGCAGACGTGAACCGAGTGCGATAAAATGGCGCTTGCGGGTGGCACAGCGATTGTTTTCCTTACTTGGGAACGGTTATGTGAGTTGTTTTATTGTGTTTTCTTCCATTCATGCTTATTTCTTAACTTTTAAAAGTATCCTTTTATCGCTGATTTCCTTATTCCGGATTTTCGGTGCCTGTACTGTGATACGATTTACTGAATACAATGTCTGCAAAAAACATAATGTAGTCGCCACGGTCAAATCGTGGAAAGAAAACTGAAAACAAAAATATGGCAGGGGCAAGTTTTACTTACACTAACAAGACAGCTTGTCATTATTACAGTGACATTGTTTTGGTCCTTATTATTATTATTTTTTTTTAAGCTTAAGTTTCAAAGTCTAAAGTAGCCCGGATTTCCGGAGTAACATGTATCTTGTATATCATCTGGACTGTTACAAGCCGCGACAATCAGTTATACTGTGATTGACATTGTGTGATCAAGAACAGAAGTATGATTTTTACGTGTTTTAAAACACTTGTTTATACGTGTATAGAACATGTGGCAGCTTTTAACTTTCAGTTTCAAGTTTTCAGAACAATCATGCCTGAAGCAAAGATCAAGTGTTTTCTTATATATATGCTTCTTATTAATCGTCATAAAATGGTGAGAGAGTCATGACTCGATGGTTTCACACTTCCTGTTAAACCAGTAGACTTTAGTGGTTAATTGTTTTTCTGGTTTTGTTACATTTCTGATCTGTCTGCTGTGAGCTTCATCAGGAGGTGGGCAAGTTCTGTTGCCGTTGCAGAAGAGGAGTAAACATTCAGTTATATATATTTTTTAAAAAAGGTACAGTTACAATTTATGAAGAATATAATAGATCCAAAGTCTCTGGAATATGGAGGATATATGAAAAAAAAATTAAGACTTATTAAAAATATAGAAAACATAAATTTAAGATGGTAGAAAAAGACAAGACACCGACCACTGGGTTTTGGTTGCCAAGAAATATTTTATTAGTGGATTTTTTTTTTTCTATTGTTAAAAGTCTTCATTTGAAGGCAACCAAATTTTTGTTTTTTTCCCCTTTGTTAATATTTGGTTCACAAGAATCATGTTGCTAGGCTATTATATTTTGATTATTCTGTAGTTGCAGTGTTCAATAAATACAGAACTTTATTGTTGTTTTTGCTGTAAGCGAGGCTGTGATGCTCGTATACCAAACCTTCTGTTTTTATGGTCTCTGCCACTGACTCCAGCTTCTTCATAAATGGTATATTTATACTGTTTTGAACTGCATTATTTTTCTGCTGTTCAGTTCCGGTAGTACATTTCTGTGGATCATGACTCCACGGCTACACTTGTACCTGCTCTAGACATTGACTGGGCAACTCTGGTTGTAGGATCACCCAATATCTGTGAATTTGATCTTTGGTACTATAACAATAATCTTGGAATAAATGCATACAGTCAGATGGATAATTGGTCTATGAGAAATTGTCTACCATTTTGAATTGAACCTCTGTTTGCTTCAAATCCTGATGATTGACATGAAGAAAAACACCAAATCCAGCAATTCACAGACTTCTGGAAGTCATGACCCAAAGGACCCCCCTTCCCCATATGTCTGGAATTTAAAGGACTGAAACACTTGCCTGAAGGGAAGTACTTCCTCATATGATCTAGAGAATTGTGTGGTTTTTTTTTTTGTTGCTGTCCAGAGTAGTGATTTTCCAGCCTGTATGTTTGGTATAAACAATACACAGGTATTGACTGGGTACATGGGACCCAACTAGAAGATCTTGATTTTGCTGATGACATAACTCTTATCAGTAACAATGTGAATTCCATGCAAGAAAAAACAGATACCCTGTCTTCACTGGCTAGCAAAATGGGATTTGAAATTAACAAGGACAAAACAAAAATAATGAAAATTCCCATTAATCTAAATGGAAATATACACGTAGAAGGGACAGATATTGAAGAAGTCAATCAATTTGCATACCTTGGCAGCTACATAGACCAGGATGGTGACACCAGAAAGGAAGTTAGAATTAGAATTGCAAAAGCAGCATCGATCTTCAAGAATCTTGAGAACATATGGAATTCAAAAGTTATAAGCACAAAAACCAAGTTAAGACTATTCAATTCAAATGTAATATCCACATTCATTTATGCATGCGAAAGCTGGAAAACAACTAAAGAAATAGACAAGAAATTAGACTCTTTTGAAAACAAATGCCTAAGGAACATACTCAGCATCAGGTGGAATGAATTCAAGAACAATGCAGAGATAAGACAGATGACTGAACAACAACCAGTCTCATGGGTGATGAGGAAAAGGAGATGGACATATGTTGGTCACGTGATGAAAAGAAATGAGCAGAGAATCCCAAAACAAGCTATCAAGTGGAACACAACAGGCCAAAGAAAAAGAGGCAGGCCGCTTGAAACTCTGAAGAGGACATTGTTAAGAGAGGTCAAATTAACAGGCATAAAATCCCATGATGAGGTTGAAAGACTCGCCGAAGACAGGAACAATTGGCAAACTACCTTGCGAGCCCTATGTGACGTTTAACGGCACAGGAAGGATGTAAGATATAAGATGTTTGGATAGTTGTTTTTTTTGCTGTCCAGAGTAGTGAATTTCCATCCTGTATGTTTGGATGGTTGTTCTTTTGCTGTCCAGAGTAGTGAATTTCCATCCTGTATGTTTGGATGGCTGTTTTTTTGCTGTCCAGAGTAGTGAATTTCCATCCTGTATGTTTGGATGGTTGTTTTTTTGCTGTCCAGAGTAGTGAATTTCCATCCTGTATGTTTGGATGGCTAAGAACAAAGCTGCAGGTGAAGATGAAATAACAGCCGGAATGTTAAAAGCTATTAACAGTGACAACATGAGTCAACTACAGAGAATGTTTAATAAAATCTGGAAAGAAGAAAAGGTTCTTTCCAAATGGAAAAAAGTAATCATTGTTAAAATACCAACAACAAAAAAAAAAGGCAACCTTAATGACTGCAATAACTGGAGAGGAGTAACCTTACTATCAGTTGTGTCAAAAGTATTTTGCAAAGTCCATTGTGGAGAATTCTAAGACTATATGGAACACCATCTAAAATTGTCAAAATCATTAGAAATCTCTGCAATGGATATATTTGTGCAGTCAACACAGAAGAAGGAATGAATGAATGGTTCCAGACTGAAACAGGCATGAAACAAGGATGTATACTATCTCCCTTGCTGTTTGAAATTTCCATAGACTTCATTGTGAAAAAATGTTGCACAGGCAAAATGAGCATTGATTGGAGTACATGGGACCCCAACTAGAAGATCTTGATTTTGCAGATGACATAACTCTTATCAGTGACACTGTGAATTCAATGCAAGAAAAAACAGATACCTTGTTTTCACTGGCTAGTAAAACAAGAGTTGAAATTAACAAGAAAAAAAACAAAACTAATGAAACTTCTCATTAATCAAGAGGGAAAAATATATGTTGAAGAGACAGCTATTGAAGAAGTAAACTAATTTACATACCTCGGCAGCTACGTAGACCAGAAAGGAAGTTAGAATTGCAAAAGCAGCATTGACCTTCAAGAATCTTGAGAACATATGGCACTCTAAAGTTAAAAACCAAGCTAAGATTTTTTAGTTCAAATGTAAAATCCACTCCCATTTATGCATGTGAAAGCTGGAAAACAGCTAAAGAAATAAACAACAAATTAGACTCTTTTTGGAACAAATGCCTAAGAAAAATACTCAGTATAAAGTGGAATGAATTCAAGAACAGTGCAGACATAAGGCAGATGAGCAAACAACAACTTGTTTCATGGGCGATCAGAAAAAGGAGATGGACATATGTCGGTCATGCGATGAGAAGAAACAGTCAGAGAATCCCAAAACAAGGTTTCAAGTGGAACACAACATGCCGAAGAGGTTGACCATGTGAGACTCTAAAGATGACATTGTTAAGAGAGGCCAGTTTAGTGGGCATAAAATCCTTGGATGAGGTTAAAAAGCTCACTGAAAACGGGAAAACTTGTTGAACTACCATGCAAGCCCTATGTGACATTTAATGGCAGGGAAGGATATAAGATGTAAGATGTGTGGAGAATTGGAGTTACCGAGAAGAAAGGAGTTCAGAATTGAGTTTGTGTTGGTAGAAATGTGCCATTTATGAAGGAGTTTGAATTAGACAGTATAGAAACAGAGGATGCAGAATTCAAGGTTTGGCCTCACAGCCCTGATTTAAAACTGAACATAGATGCAAGAAATCCCAGAAGATGAGTAAGAATACACGAAGCTACTCACGTGGATGAAATGTTATCTTTTTGTAACAATATTTGTTAAATGATTATGAAAACGAATGAATGAACATAAGAAAAAATGGCACCAGATGTAAATGACAGAAATGGTAATGTTACTACATAAGTCCCATGGTATGCACTGTTTCATTGCCATGTCCGCATTGTTGTAAAATTCTTTTGTCTCATCATCAGAGCTTTCTGAAGTTGGCGTATGTACTTGGATGAGATTTGTGTCTATTGGGTGGCCCTGTAATTTAACCATTAACACTGTCTGATATGCACCAGAAACCTTTCACGGTTCTTGCTGTCTTCGTATCCAACATTATGCCAACTCCATTTCTACACTGGTTTCCCCCGGAATATATTTTTTTGAAGTCTTTATGATTTCTGCTTCCTGCTCCAGTCCATCTCATTTCACATAAACCAAGGATATTAATTTCCATTCTTTTCGTTTCTTGTTCGATGTTTTCCAAGTTCTGTTAGTGTTCTAATGTTCCATGTTACAATTACTGTGTTACTTGTGTTTCTTTGCATACAGTAGTTGGATGATGATCTAGTATCATCTGTTGCATGTGATGGTCTCTGGACGAGGTGGTTCCAGTGGAACGTCCATTAATGTCGTTATGGTTCAGAGAATTGTGGATTGTCATGATTGTTCTTGGAATTCCATGAGTAAGAAAGTGCAGCGAGAAATGGAGGCCATGGAAATGTGGTTCATAAGAGGAATGTTGAATGTACAATGAAATGGAAACCAATAAAGAAGTCTTAAGAGAGGCTGGAGTTAAAAGGCAAATTACAGCAAAGATCAGAGGCAGACAAGCGAGATTTGTAGGACATTTTCTGAGAAGAGGAAAATTGGAACACACTGTGGCAACTGGAAAAATTGAGAGAAGAAGAGACAGAGGAAGACAGAGAGAGAAGTTACTTGATGGGCTGTCAGTGTGGCTAGGAAGAAAGTCACCAGCGGTTCTCATATTCAAGTCTAAAGACAGGGAATTGTGTAGAGAAATGATCGCCTTCACCACACGGCATGGCACTTGATTGATTGATTGATTGACTACATAACTTATGTAGTCATTACGCCAAACTTTAAACTCCTGCCCATTTCCCCTATTTTTGTACCATCTTCTCAAACTCAGACTCCTTTTTATAACTTCAACTCTAGCTCTGCTGAAAATTACTTCTAACTCCACCTTTTCGACTCAGCAGCCCCGGATTTTGGCACATTTATATGGGCATACCTCAGGGATAATGCTGGTTCTATTCCAGACTGCTGCAGTAAGTGAATATCACAATCATGCAAGACAGATCCATATTTTTTTGCATATAAAAGCATAAAATCATGTTTATACTGTAGTCCATTAAATGCCAGATAGGCTATGCCTAAAATCTTATCTTATATCCTTCCCGTGCCGTTAAACGTCACATAGGGCTCGCAAAGTAGTTCGCCAATTTTTCCTGTCTTCAGCGAGTCTTTCAACCTCATCAAAGGATTTTATGCCTGTTAATTTGGCCTCTCTTAATAATGTCCTCTTCAGAGTTTCATGCGGTCTGCCTCTTTTTCTTATCCTGGGACCTGTCTAGAGGTGACTCCAGATGGGAAAAAAAAATATCGTTATGGAAACTCGCAGAGAAACCAACTGAGCATCAGGGATGCCAACTCCAAATAGCTCATTCGTCAGCCCCAAACATGTGACAAAGATTGGATTCTGGAATGTGAGAACGATGGCCTAAAATCTATTGTATAATTAAAATATTTTAATGCTAAAAATGACATTCCATTGTCTGGCATAAGGGAAAAAAGAAGTGAAAACTCATAAACTCAGGAATTGGGAAAAGTCATAGTCAGTGCTAAAAATGCTAATGCTTATCGTTTGTACCTTCATTGCAGTAGCATTTTTAATTTTATTTTGCATTCATATCTTGGCTAACTGTTTAGAGCATATTTTTCAACCTGTCTTGATGTTTGACATGCCTCTGGAAGCTTAATTATTTCTGTTTTCTTATTTTAAAGTGAGAGTCATGTGACACTTCCTTTCACCTACAATTTTAGGTGCCATTGTACAGCTATTAATATGGTTAATTTATTAGCAATGAAAAGGACACTTGTCAGAATGTGTCGTGGAAACATGAATCATGCAGATGTGCGCTGACTGACTTGCATGATGTGATGTTACCATCAGGAAAAAAAAAACACAGAAGATGGCATAGTCTGATAATTATAAACATGAATAATTTTTTTTTATTAAAAGTACAGTTATCTGTGAAACTCAGTAAAAGTAAAGCACAGTAAAGTGAGATATGTCTGTAGCTCTTTTCTAGATGCATTTTTAAAAAAAAGTAATTGTTGGTGTTATGTTTCTTCACAAAATATATTTTTACTGTAGTAATGGCAAGATATCTCATATCTGTAAATAGATTGAGATTCAGTTGCATTTTTACCTTTTCTAGATAGTGTCACAATCTTTTTTAAAATCTTTTTTTGAGATTTATAACCTAAGATAAGTATTAACCAAATAATCATCTTTTAAATCTCAGTGTTTCAAAGTAGAAGAGAAAACAATGTCATCTTTCACAGATAGTCTCTTAAAATTAGTTAGGGGTGGCAGGTTTTGCAAATATTTTCTAAAAAAAAAAATAAGAGTTTAAAAAAAAAAAAAGAGAGATTGTCTGTTAATTCCTAATCACCATAGCAACTTATTGGTAAGGATTTCCACACACACAGACTTTCCATTCATGTTGACTTACGTAGTCCTTCATAAAAAAATATATATGTGGTAGACTTCATGCATTACAAGGTCAACTTATTACAAGGACAGTATCACCTTCTGGTTAATGACCTGGTGAGATTATATTACCTCCTGGTATCTCTTGGTTAAAGTTGGTTTTTTTTTTTTTTAATTGGAAGTATTTATTACCTCCTGCTTGAAGTTATGAGGTAATATTCATCTTACATCTTACATCCTTCCTGTGCTGTTAAATGTCACACAGGGCTCGCAAGGTGGTTTGCCAAGTTTTCCTGTTTGTGGTGAGCTTTTCAACCTCATCAAAGGATTTTATGCCTACTAATTTGGCCTCTTATAACAATGTTCTCTTTCATGTAGTCGATCTGTTTTCCTTCGGCCTGTTGTGTCCAGAGGTAATATTACATCCTTGTTAATGTTGTTTTTGAGGTAGTACTAATTCCTTAAGCAGCAGAGATGTGGTTCCTAAAAAGAATGATGAGAATACCTTGGACAGCCAAGAAAATGAATGAAGAGGTTCTAAGTGAAGCTGAGCAAAGGAGGTAAATTGTGGCAAAATTCAAAACATGAGAATCCAGATTTGTAGGACGTGCTTTGAGAAGAGTCAGACTGGAACACCTAGTGACAACAGGAAAACTGGAGGGACAAAGGGTTAGAGGAGAACGAAGAAACAAGATACCTAATGGACCAAAAGAATGTTATGGAGCACATCTTAAAGAAAGAGCAAAGGATAGATGACTGTGTAAATCAGTGATGAGCAATGGCATAGACCAGAGAGAGAGAGACTACTTCCTTGTATAATGTTATTATTACATTACCTATTAGTAATGTCTTCTTTGTCGCATATTAGTGTCAACACATTGCCATATGAATACAAAGAAGAAAAGCAGTTTATATAAACATTTAACCAAAAAAAAATATATATTAGAGAACCAATAAGGATTTTAGAGACTTTTAACCTGGCTCAGATGTGCTCCAGTCCATCACAGTAAGCAAGTGTCTGAGAGATGAGCATGTGTAGTTAGCCTTTGAAAAACTGTAGAGAAGACACTGGACTCATGAGAGAAAGAAAAATTAGTAAGGAAATGACTAAGAATAGAACCCTGTTACTCCATTTGGATGAACAAATGCCTAGCTGTGAAATGATGACAGGACACCAACCACTGTCAGCCATGAAACGTACAGAACCATTGTAAAAGTAACCTGAAACCGCCTCAGAAAGTGGAGAATGCCTGCCAGCAGTTCTAGGCATGCTAGACTGTAATGTACTCCTGTCTTTCAGTGCATTCATTTAAAACAAAAAAAATGTGATAGTGAAAGTTGATCATTTGAACTGATAGTGAAGGAAGGCAAAAAGTAATAAAATTAGGAATAGAGAATGGCACAGAAAAGAGAAAGAAAACTTTATTGAGGTAGTATTTAAAGCCAAGACATGCAGAATGAATAATTAGAGTGTTAGCTTCAGAAAAAAAGATGTTAAAAAAGGAGGAAGATAAAATAATAAAAAAATAATAACAGGAGAAAAGAAAGCCAGATTAGCTAAGGTTCTGTTTTTCAAATGATTAAAAAAAAAAAAAAAGATCGTGGCATGAGGAAGTTTTAAGTAGCAAAGAGGATTTCCTTTCGTATTGTGCTCTTTATAGTATGTTTTTTGTGTGTGTGTGTGTGAAATAGCATGTTTTCCATTTTACTATGCAATTTTATTTTCTCGTCTGTAGTTATGGATTTTTCTACAAGGATATTTACATTTGTATGATAATGTTAATCTTGTTAATCTTGATCAAGATAAATGTAGATGGCGACCAGTTTGTTTTGCTTTGTTTTTTTTTTTTTAAATACTGTATATCATAACCAGACAAAGTTTATAATGAGCATTCTTATCTATCCTTCAAGTGTTTGTATCACTGTCTCCTTTCGTGCAATCTCCAGTTTTGATCTTAGATTATAAACTGCCTCATAGTGCTTGAATCAGAAGTGGTGCATAAGTGTGCTAGTGTTACACAAAAACATCTTTTTTTTATTTTGTGAAATGCGTGGCCAAATAGCATTAAGTGAGCTTTCTAAAGTTTAGAAATTAGTTGTTCACATTTGTTGCAAGTGAAGCAGAGTTTCGATTGTTATCCGAAAAATGGGCTTTGGAAAGCTGCAGTGGTGGTGTTTCATGGGATAGCAACTTTAGAAAACAAAATGGCAGCACCGGTTATGTTGTTGAAGTTTGTTGGATCCGCCTGGATCTGGATAAAGATGTTCTTAGCAGTTAGTTTAGTGAAGTTGTTTGAGCATAAACACCATTTGGAAATTGGCTTGCAGGTCTGGAATGAACCCAAAAAGCTGCTCACCATCATGGGGAGAAGGGGGGGGGGAGGGGTTTCATAGGAAGTCCTTTCCTTTTAGTCAGTCAGAGCCTATTATTAGGAGCTCTGAGAGAATTGTGGGATAAGATCTTGCTCATCTCTGATTTGCTAGCCCTGATAACTGTGTCATCATTCTAGGCCAGTCATGTTTTCTTGCAGCAAGAGTAATGTTCTAAGTGTACTACTCTATGGAAGTGAATGCTGGAAAATCACCAAAACCATAGAAAACAACTTGAATTCTTTCCAGACTAAATGTTTACGAAGAATTAGGAAAATATTCTGGCCAAACACCATAAGAAATAACATCTTATTGGCAGAAATGCAGATGAAGCCACTGACAACAATTATTGAGGAAAGACGCTGGAGATGGTTGGGACATGTGCTCCAAATGACTGACAACTCACTACCAAAAATAGCACTAAGATGGACACCACAGGGGAACAGAAGTAAGGGTAGACCAAAAGAGACATGGAGAAGAATAACAGAAAGAATGTTGAGCAATAGAAGGCTCACCTGGGCAAGAGCAGAAAAAAAAGGCGAAGGACAGGCATTTGTGGAAAACCCTTGCGGAAGCCCCATGTGCCCTGGGCACTTAAGGTTCAAAGAGAGAGAGATATCGGCAGCATGATGAAATGCTAATATTTACATAGGAATTGCTGGAACAGTAATTTATATTTTTTAAAAAACTGGATATGACCGGTTAAAAAATGTAAAAGCAAATACAAATAGCTGCGAAACTGAAAATTGCAAATTTAAAATTTGTAATTGAGTAAATGAGTGGGTGAACAAGTCAGTGAACGAAATAGCATACCTGCTTTTTAAAGGTGTAGGCTGTAATGCTTCTTCATAGACTTGGTCTTTGATATTTTCCATCAGTGCAGTTGGTGAATTTTTAAACTGTGCCTTCACATTAGACTGTCCATGATGTTTTTTCTTTCTCTTAGTCTTTCCTTCCCATTTTATCTTTTTCTATTGTTGTGATGTTTTCATTCCCAGCATGCCTTAATGGTATGGTAACTTTCATGTTTTCAAGCCATCCTCTTCTCATTACATGTCCAGTGACTGTCATTTTCATATTGATTTAATTGGGTCTCTTTCTTCATTGACTTTTGTTAGATATTCCTTGCTTGTCATCATAGCTGTCAGTGTTATTCTTAGCATTCTTCTAATAAACCACATCTCTGTTGCTTTTAGTGATCTCTGCATTGATCTGTTCATTGTCCTTGACTCACTTTCATATAGTCTTCTTCTTCTTCGTTCGCTTCTACCACCAAGACCACCCTGTGATCCTACTGAATTTACGCCTGTGGTCCTCGTTAAGTCCTGTGGTCCCCCGTGTTGTCCCCGAAAGGACCACACGAGAGGACCACAAGAAGTTTAGAGTGTCGCAGGGCTTGAGCCTGTATTCTTGGTGGGTCTCAGAAGTGGGATTGCGTGACACCGTGGTTTTCGTTGCACCAGTTTAGTCTAGAGTTGGACTTTCTCACCAGAAGACCTCGACGTGTTTTGGATATCAGTATATCACCGCTGGGTGAGAGGTGGTTGCCCATCCAGTCCAGTGTTGGACTTTCTCACCGGAAAACCTCAGCGTGATTAGGATACGCATACATCCCAGCCAGGTGAGAGGTGGTTGCCTATTTAGACTGCCCTGGTCCAGTGTCTCCAATTTCAGCATTTTGTGGTCGTGGCCGCTACCCTTCCTAGTTGTGACCAGGATGGAGCTTTTGTCCAGGAGGACGAATCCTCGCCACTAGTGACTTCCACCCCTGGGTTGAGCCGGTTTAGGTATATTATCCCAGTATGGGCGTGTTTGGGATGTGACCGACCTCTAGAGCAGAGGTACCGTGACATGCGTAGCATTCAAATTTCACCCCTGGTGTAAGCCGGTTTAAGCATATTTAACCAGTATGGGTGTATATCGGACGTGACCGACCTCTAGAGCGGAGGTGGCGTGACATGCCTAGCCATCAAGTTTCACCCCGGTGTACACTGGTTTAGGCATATTTCACCAGTGTAGGTGTATTTCGGACGTAGCCGGCCTCTAGAGCAAAGGTGCCGTGGTATGTGTAGGTCTCGCAGCGATACTACTGGACATACCAGTTAAACTTCACTTTATCCTTTCCTTCACCTTTTCACATCGGTGCTGCACAGCAACCCTTCCTTCTTTTCCGCTGTTTCTTCCTTGACCGGGAGAAGCTTCACTCCATGCGCGGCATCCAAAGAGTCTCGCCAGCAGTGTCTTAACCTCTGGATTAAGCCAGTTCAGGCATTTCACCCGATATGAGTACGCTTAGGACGTGGCCTACCTCAAGACCAGAGGTGCCGTGATTTGACTGTTTTGCTTCGCTCTATCCTTTCTACCACCTTTTCCGCAGTGGTGCCGCGCGCAACCCCATTTGCACCTTTCTTCATTGGCTGGGAGGAGCACCGCTCCACACACGGCAGCTGAAAAATCTTGCCAGCAGCGGTAGATGAGCTACCAAACGTGCCTCTCATCTATCCTAAGTGTCTGGTTTTCAGGCGCCAGATGTTCGCCTACGCACCTTCTCCTGTCAGTTTAAACAGTTCTGTCACGAGAAGGCCAGGAGCTGGACTTGACTGCCAGAGGCTATTTGAGATGCATGCCGTTGGAGCGGAGAGCGAGTTCTCCACCCTAGCTCCGGCAATAACAGTCCTTTCAGAACCACTTTCACATAGTAAAATTGGCTGAATGTTGCAGTTTATAATTCTTTTTTTTCTGATGTTCAGAGATCTTACATCCTTCTCATGCTGTTAAACATCACATAGGCCTCATATGGTAGTTCGTAGTTCACCAAGTTTTCCTGTTTTTGGTGAGCTTTTCAGCCTCATCAAGGGATTTTATGCCTACTAATTTGGCCTCTCTTAACAATGTCCTCTTTAGAATTTCACATGGTTGACCAGTTTTTCTTTGGCCTATTCAAAGATAAAGGTGCATTATATAAAAAGTTTGTCATTTTTTTATAAGAATGTGTGGAGAGGAAATATTAGAGCACTGTGGAAGCCATATATAAACACTTTGAGCTTCATTTGACAAGAAAAATAAACATCCAGACCAATCAATCAATCAATTAAGTGCTGTGCCGTGTGGCATAGGCGATCATTTCTCTCCATATTTCCCTGTCATTAGACTTGATTATAAGATCCGTCAGTGACTTTCTTCCTAGCCACGCTGACAGCCCATCAAGTAACTTCTCTCTCTGTCTTCCTCTGTCTCTTCTTCCCTCAATTTTTCCAGTTGCCACAGTGTGTTCAAATTTTCCTATTCTCAGGAAATGTCCTATAAATCTCGCTTATCTGTCTCTGATTTATGCTATAATTTGCTTTTTAACTCCAGCCTCTCTTAAGACTTCTTCATTGGTTTTCTTGGCTGTCCATGGTACCTTCAGTATCCTTCTTATAAACCACATTTCCATGGCCTCCATTTCTCACTGTGCTCTCTTGTTCATAGATCATTCTTCACACCTATAAAACAAAATTAGGTCTATGTAACATTTAAGTACTCGCAATCTTGTTTCCATTGATACGGATCTATTGCACAAGATGTGTCTCATTGTCTGGAATGCGGACTTGGCCTGAGCACGTCTGCTTTTTATTTCATTGTGACATTTCCCATCAGTTGTTCTAATCTTTCCAAAGTACTTGAATCTATCAATTTGTTTCAGATTTGTGCCATCGATGATAATGCTACATTTTGATGTATTCTTTTCTTTGAGGTGACCATCACTTCAGTCTTCTTTTTATTCAGACCGAAACCTTTACTTTTACTTTCACGAACCACGATGTCTAGAAGGGCCTATAGCTCCCCTTCACTTTTAGCAATCAGAACTATGTCGTCTGCATATCTTAAGTTCACGGTTGTACCTGCCAATTGATATTCCTGACAAGCTCTCTGTATTTCTCATTATGTTTTCGCTGTACAAGGAGAAGAGGTCAGGAGATAGAACACATCCTTGTCTTGCTCCCAATTTTATATCTTGGAATGCTCCTGTTTGGTTCGCAACCTTCATTGCTGCTGATTGCTGCCAGCATGTTTTTGATGAGTTTCAGATCTTTCCCATCTATGTTGATGTCTTCCAGCATTCTTATAATTTCTGTGTATCTCAATTTATCGAATGTTTTACAGTAGTCTGTGAAGCATAAGTATAGGTTCGTCTTTACTTCTGTTGATCTTTCCATCCAAACAGCCATATAAAATACAAGAGTCAGGGAATAATCAGAATGGTATATACGATGTTTATTTTCAAACCCCATATTAACCTTGTACAAATCTTAGTGTGCTGGTTCAACCAAGAAAACAGTTTTCCAATGTATGATTTTCCAGAGAGCTGTGAATTTGTTAACCACTATCATTATTTGCTAAGGTCTGCCTGTCTTTTTTCATTGTTATATTAGCATTCTGTTTTACTTTGAGTGAAATGTTTAAGAGAAAATGCCCCCCCGGTTCATTTGTTATTAAAGGTTTTGCCTCAGCATGAGCTGAAAATTTGAGTTTGATGTATGTGCATTGGTAATAATGTTAGTGACTGGAAAATTCAAGAGGAAAAGAAAAAAAAAGAGGAAGGCCAAAAAAAATGTTTAACTAATTGGAAACACCATGGATCACACAAGATGGAGAAGCATAATTTCTCCCCCCCCCCCATTACTATCCATTGTGGCATATAATGAACGAAGAATTATGTTTGCATTTAGGAATGGTGCTGGGTTGTTGCTTTGATACTACTGTTTTCATAATTTTGCTGTCGTTGTTGTTCTAATCGTTTCATCTTATTTTTTTCTAAAATCTTTTTAGAATCTGTAATGGTTTCAAGAGAGGTAGCCACGCAGAATGCTACAGTGCTTCAGTTTTTAAAGCACTTTTGCAGATGCAGTCACAGTAGCGGAGAATCGACTGTGGTTGATAAAGAAAAGTAATTTAGAAACGTAGCAGAGCTTGAGCATCCGTAAGGTGGAAACTCCTGCTGGTGCCAGTCAAATGAGGCTCATGATGGTGCTGTCATTGCTGCTACTTATGATGGTGTATGGTATCTTACCAGTAAAAATGGCAGGTTAGAAAACATGAACATTGTCTGATTTTTTTTGCTGTCATTTTCATGACTCAGCTCTGCTGTCTCACTTTCTTTTGCTGTCTTTTTTTCCCCGCTTTGTCTTTCTTTATAATACTTTATTTTATTATGGTGCATGGGTTATTGAGTTGCAGTTTAGTGAATCTTGATTTATTTATTTTTTGATTTGAGATGAACTGCTGATTTTTAGGTGAATTCTGATACACAAGTTGGCAGTAACACATTCCCAAGCAAACCTGTGTTTTGTGTCTAGCACTATTTTTCTTTTACTTGATGTTTCCACTCCTTTTTTGCCTTAATTATGCACTGTTTTGTTATTTTTATTTTATTTTTTAGATGTCTGAGTTTTGTTTTATATTTGTTCTTATTCTGTAATCCTGTTATATTTTGTGTTCGTGCATTATCTTTTCTTTTTTGTTTTCTTTGTGAGAGTAGAAAGACTGGCCATCATGAAGCTTCAGTCTTATATATTCTTCTGTACAGCCAAGGTTCATGCATGTAGTCTTTATTTATGCTTGTTTGTTATCATTAAAATGAGTGAAAGCTTTTTGATTTGTTTCAGTTTCATTTTGTTGGACAAGCTGTTTTTGAAATGCTCTCTGCAGTTATAAGTCACTGATTCATTTTAAAGATTTCTTTCCCATGGCAAGAAATAACAGGCAGGCCTCATTTTTGATGGGGTTTTGCTACTATATGAATCACTGGAAATGGGATCATCATAAATAGAATGCAAGTTACAATGTATATGAATGAGTTACATTTTTTTGTTGTTGTATATATTATATTTTTTTAAAGCTGTATATAAAGATGTTAGTAGATTTTTATTTTTAATATCATAAATACAAATTTTAATAAATAATATTTGCTGTAAGTGGTTAAAAAGTAAAAAAAAAAAATCAAGCCAGAGTGCCTACATCAAGTTGGAGTCTTGTGTTGTAGTAGCCACTATCAGGTTCCTTTGTTGATCTTGTTTTGATGGTGATATAAAGTAGAGATCTTAATCTTCTGAGGTTGGTCGTCCTGGCTGAGGGTTGTCTCAGCTTCTTGAAATTGTTGATTGATATATGCATTCTTGTTCATATCCGTTACAGTTTCATAATAGGAGCTGAAGGATATCATCATTTTCTTCTTGGCATCATGACTTTTCTTCCGGTAATGGACAGTTTCACCAAGTTCATCAGTTAGGCTGTCTATACTTGCAAGAATTCTATGCATATCGCTGGTTTACATCATCTTTAGTGGGAGAGTTCATCTTTTATTTCCACCTCCTTTTCTTTTGTTAGGTTTGCCAAGCCTTCCAGTCCTTCATCGAACACTATCTACCCATGACATTCCATTCGCTGTATTATACTTTCACCTGTAGCTTCTTCTGTATGAGCCAGACACAGTGGTATGAATGGTTTGAGGATTTTAAACAGGGAAGAATGTTGGTCAGTGAAGATACCAGACCTGAACAATCTTTAACATCAACAGACGATGACCATACTGATAGAGTTTGTGCTGTGGTTTGTAGAAAGTGTCATTTAACTATCCAAGAAGTTGTTGATGAAGTGGGCATCAGCATAGGATCTTGCCATCAAAGTTTGACTGAAAAACTTCAGATGTGTCGCATGAGTGCAAAATTTATGCCATGTTTGTGGCTGATGCTCAGAAAGAGAACCAGTTTGAAATGTGTCAAGAACTGCTTGACAATGCAAATGGTAACAGAACCTTTTTTTAAGAACATCATAACTGGCTGTGAGATGTAACTTTATGGTTATGATGTTGAAACCAAGATGCAGTCTTCACAGTGGTTGGGGAAAAAGGTCAGATGGATCTGTCAAAGATCAAGATGATGTTTGTGTTTTTTTATTAGAAAGGAATTGTCCATCGTGACAGCATCATGCTGTCTGTAATGGTTGGTGCGCTATTTACGATTTCTGGTCTTTTTTTTTTAACAGCCCTCATATGTTGATTAGAGACTTGTCACCTGGATAGTAATGTAGGCCAGTCAGAAACTGATAGATGATTTTTTTAATAATTGAAGCCAGAAATGTAAAGTGTGACACATGTCTTTTATTCCATTTTGGCAGAAATTTTTGACTGCAGTAGTACCGATGCACAAACTCAGCCACTCCATTTTGCTTTCGGCAGCCAGTTTGCACTTTGCTGCAGAATAAAAGGTGCATTATGCAACACCACAACTTTCAATGATACCCTAACTTTACTCCCAAATGGAAATGAAAATGCTGAATCTAATGGTGACCAGAGTATGACCAGACTAGAACCATGCTTGGTGAAATATGAGGTTAACAATGCATCATCTGACGACCAGACAATGTACTCATGCCAACTGAATGGAGAAGTTCATGTACAAGAAGAAGTGTGGATCATAAGTAAGCACATTTTTCATTGCCTGCATTACTCTGATTAATAAGCAATTTTTAAATGGATGTAACAAATATACTCACTTATAGGGAGGATGTTGATCCAGTAAAGAGAGCATTGCAGGGCTCATAAAGTAAACAGCACAAGAAGTAGACATAACAGTCAACTGAGATAAGACTGTACATATGGCTAAAACAAGAAACAAGGACAGGAATGCTCAGTATCTAGAAACAGACAATATGAAAATGAGAGCTGAGTTATAAATACCTGAGAATGCGTTTCATTAGCAGCAGTAAAGTAAGAGGGAAATTTGAGGTCAGAATCCTGGTAGGAGTTAAAATATATAAGGCTCTATAACATTTGTTACAGTCTTAAATATTATCCTGGGGGGGGGGGGGTCCAAAGAGTGCATCTTCTTTTTCTTCATCTCCTTGGGATGGTGAGCTTGGTGTTCTTTTCGGCCAGTGGTGAAAGTGCTGAGGAGCAGCATCATGTCATACTGGGAGCTGGCATTAGCAGCTATTTTTGTTCAGTCCCTGAGTGAAGCTGATAAGCACGATTTGTGCAGTGCTTCTGTGCTTCTTTTGCAGACTCCACCACCATGGGGACTATGATACATCCCAGCCCCGTTACCCAGGCTAGGCCTGTTACTGGGGGTACCATTGGTGAGATGGACAGGGTCTTGATCGGCTAAAGATATGCCAACCCCTATACTAGCATGTCAGCTTTGGGTCAGTGACTGCCAGGCCGGTCAGCGTCCTCCCCCCCCCCCCCCCCCCCTTGAAAACCACATATAAAGTCACAATAAGATGACTGTCTTGTCTCTTGTTGTTGTCTAATAAATATGAGAGCTACAAATGTCAAAATTCACCAGGGTTGTCTTTTAAGAACATACAACAGTCAAGAAAAAGAAATACAACACTGTTGACAATCAGTGTCTCCTCCAAGGTTTTGCAGTTTGTGTGCAAAATTTTCAGCCTGTGTGCAATATATTCTCCCAAAAGTTTTATGTGCAAATTTGCATCATAATATCAAATTACAGAGTATAATGTAATATTCTCACAGAAAAATATTTTAAAATCCAAAGAAATCAGGAAAACAAACTCACATAATGCTATCATATTTTTCTTCTTTGCTGCTATGGCATAGAGTAACATCAGGAAATTGAAAAATGAAAGTAGCAGTTATATTTGGTTTGTGCAGCATATAAAAATTCATGCATGGTGTGATTTTTTGTGTGTGTGTGTATGCTCTGCCATGCAGCTTAGAGGGAACGTTGTTGACAGACATTCACGAAATTAGAGTTCTGTGTCAGCCTTGGGGAATGTGAGTGATAGAAAGATTTGGGGGAACATAACTGCCTACACAAATCACACTATAGGTCAGGCTTTAGTGGGATCCATCAGAATATATACAACAAGAGTGGCTGGTCCTGCAGATCTACTCTCAACACTGGCCAATGGGATTTGACCTATGGGGACTCTGTTGGACTTTCCTCAAAACCTGGTGAAACTGTTAGGCCTCTGTTCTGTTTCTCTTTTATGTTTACATGTGAGAGGCCTGTCTTATGTTTATCTTTTGTTCTTACACGTGAGAGGCCTTTTTTTTATCTTTTGTTCTCACACAGGAGAGGTCTCTGTTGTTTCTTTTTTGTTTAGATATGAGAGGCTTATTTTCAGTTTGTCTTACATGCAGGAGGTCTCTTGTTTCTTTTTTGTTTAGGTCTGAGAGGCTTATCTTCTGTTTCTCATTTATCCTTACATGTGAGAGGTCTCTCTTGTTTCTCTTTCAAGTTTACTTTTTTTCTTGTGTTTCTCTTTCAAGTTTACATCTGAGATGCCTTATTTTCTGTTTATCTTTTATGTTTACATTATAAAAAGTCAAAAGAAAAGTGCCACTAATGATAAGCATTTTAATGTTTCAGAAGTTCCAATAGAGCCAGTTATCATATCTTTCACGTGCACCCCAGACAAAGTCATAACTGTGGTTTTTGATCGTGGCAACCCATCAACAGAGTATAGAGATGATTATGAGGTCACAATGACTGAGATCCAGTATGATGGCCTAAGGTAGGTCATGATAAGAATGATTTGGCTCTCTTACTCTCGCACTCTCTCTCTCTCATTTCCCTGCTCTGTCTTTCTTTATAATACTTTTATCTCATTATGGTGCATAGGTTACTGAGATGCTGTTTAGTGAATCTTGATTAGAGCACTAATTTCACTTCAGGTGATTGCCTGAAGCTTACTGCAGTCACCAATGTTTTACATCCATTTACAGTGTGATCTCATATGTATATACAATCTAATTGCCAGCATCATTAAGGATCTCCATAAAGGATATGTTTGTGCAGTCAGCACAGAAGAAGGAATGAGCAAATGGTTGCAGACTGAAACAGGCGTGAAACAAGGATGAATACTATCTCCTTTGCTTTTTGGAATTGCCATAGACTTCATAATGAAAAAAATGTTGCACAGGTAAAATGGGCATTGATTGGGTACATGGGACCCAACAAGAAGATCTTGATTTTCATATATTCAAGTGCCATGCTGCGTGGCTAGGCAATCATTTCTCTCCACAATTCCCTGTTTTTAGACTTGATTATGAGATCCGCCGGTGACTTTCTTCCTAGCCACACTGACAGCCCATCCAGTAACTTCTTTCTCTGTCTTCCTCTTCCTTCAATTTTTCCAGTTGCCACAGTGTGTTCCAATTTTCCTATTCTCAGGAAATGTCCTATAAATCTTGCTTGTCTGCCTCTGATCTTTGCTATAATTTGCTTTTTAACTCCAGTCTCTCCTAAGACTTCTTCATTGGTTTTCTTGGCTGTCCATGGTACCTTCAACATCCTTCTTATAAACACATTTCCATGGCCTCCATTTCTCACTGTACTCTCTTATTCATAGACCATTCTTCACACCCATAAAACAAAATTGGCTCGATGTAACATTTAAATACTCAGAATCTTGATAAGGATCTGTTGCACAAGATGTGTCTCATTGTCTGGAATGCAGACTTGGCTTGAGCACATCTGGTTTTTATTTTGTTGTGACATTTCCCATCAGTTGTTCTAATAATTCCTAAGTACATTGAATCTATCAACTTGTTTCAGATTTGTCCCATCGATGGTAATGCTACATTTTGGTGGTATTTTCTTTGAGATGATCATCACTTCAGTCTTCTTTTTGTTCAGGCTGAGACCTTTATTTTTACTTTCACGAACCACGGTGTCCAGAAGACCGAGTACAGATGACATAATTCTTATCAGTGGCAATGTGAATTCGATGCAAGAAAAAGTAGACACCCTGTCTTCACTGGCTAGAAAATAGGACTTGAAATTAACAAAGAAAAAAACAAAAAAAATGAAACAAATTTCCATTAATCAAGAAGGAAAAATATACGTAGAAAGAACCGCTGTTGAAGAAGTACACCAATGAGCATACCTCAGCAGCAACATAGACCAGGATGGTGACACTAGAAAGGAAGTTAGAATTGCAAAACCAGCATTGAGCTTCAAGGATCTTGAGAACATATGGCACTCTAAAATTATTAGCACAAAAACCAAACTAAAATTATTCAGTTCAGATGTAATATCTACCTTCATTTATGCATACGAAAGCTGAAAAAAACAAGTAAAGAAATAGGACTCTTTTGAGAACAAATGCCTAAGGAAAACTCAGTATAAAGTGGAACAAAGTCAATAACAATGTAGGGGTAATGCAGATGAATGAATAACAATCTGTCTCATGGGTGATCAGAAAAAGGAGATGGACATATATCGGTCACATAATGAAAAGAGACAATCAGAGAATCCCAAATCAACCTACCAAATGGAGCACAACAGGTTGAAGAAAAAGAGGTCAACCATGTGAAACTCTACAGAGGACTTTGTTAAGAGAGGCCAAATTAGTAGGCATAAAATCCCTTGTTGAGGTTGAAAAACTCACCATAAACAAAAAAACCTGGCAAACTACCATGCGAGCCCTATGTGACGTTTAACGGCATAGGAGGAATGTAAGATGCAAGAAGAATGGTTTGAAGGAATCCAGATTGCTAACTCATGTTTTTGTTAATCATATTTTCCCTGTGAAGCCCGGTTAGTGAAGTAGTTAGAGTACTGCACTCTCATGGCAAAGTCAGTGATTCAAGTCTGACTGGAGACAGTCATCCAGTTGTAGAAGTGGGTACATGACACCACCTCCCCTCCCCCTCTCCCCCCTCCAGAACTGGGGATGTCAATGTAGTCTGATGTAATATTGACATCATCACTCTCTAGTATGCCAGCTTATCTAGGAAAATATGAGCACTATCACTATATCCCAGATGTGGCTGGCGTGAAAGAGTTACATTTACTTTTTGTTTTTTTTTATTTTTATATTTTCCCACTGTTTCATTGAAAATTAAAATACAAAAGAAATTTGACACTCCTGATTGCATCCGTAACTTCTTAGAGATTATGGTTGGGTTGTTCTGCTGCTGCTGTGTGTAGTTTACTAGCAAATCGTTTTATTCCTTGTTACTTAAGTTCTTCCACTTTCAAAATCTGGTTTCATAATACAGTTCATTCATTCATTCATTCATGTTCTTTGCGGAACTTTGCCTCCCTAACAGCACTCCTGTAGGCCTCCTGGTTGTGAGCAAGATGGCCTGCTGCTGATGCAACCATTTGCAGATCATCAACAATGTCTTGCAGCCATCCTCACCATGGTCTTCCTCTCTTTCTTTTTCCCATTATGTACCCTTCTAAGACGGTTTTCTGTAGATTATCATGATGTTTAATGTGTCCAAAATATTTAAGTTCTCTCTCTTTAATCTTCTTTACTAGCCAGCCTTCTTCAATATTAAGTTCTTGTAGTATGGATATATTTGTTATTTTTTGTGTCCATGATATTTGAAGAACTCTTCTGTAGCATTTACATTCAAAAGCATTTATGTGTTTCTCAGCTGTTTTGTTAAGTGTCCAGGTCTCACAGGCATATGTTGCGATGGGAAAGATGCATGCCCTTAAAAATCTTATTTTTGTAGTTCTGTCTGTTCCTCTCCACAGATTGTTTAGTTGTTTTACTTTCTGAAGAGCGATAGATGTCCTCCTTTTAATTTCCCTCATTGTATCTCCATTATTAGTTAGCAGTGATCCAAGATATTCAAAACTCTCCACTTCTTCCAGTTTTTGCTCATTGATACATATATCATAATACAGTACTAAGATTTATTCTCATTGTGAGCAGCATCCTGAGTTTTGAAGTGTCGTATCTTGTAAGCTTTGTAATTTTGTGAACAGATGTGAAAATTGATTCTTGTTCTTTGGATCATAAGCATGCATTCATTTTTCACAACATTCTTTTAACACTAGTATATGTATTTCATGCCTTCAACTAATGATAAGTGATAGTAGAAGGTAGATTTTTGCATACTTGATGCATACAGACTTTTTTCCTAAGTAGCATTGAGTAGTAATTTGGTAGATATTAATTAGTGTGAATCTATCTTATATCTTATATCCTTCCCGTGCCGTTAAACGTCACATAGGGCTCACAAAGTAGTTCAGTAATTTTTCCCGTCTTCAACGAGTCTTTCAACCTCATCAAGAGATTTTATGCTTGTTAATTTGGCCTCTCTTAACAATGTCCTCTTGAGAGTTTCACGCAGTCTGCCTTTTTCTTTGGCCTGTTCTATTCCACTTGATAGCTTGTTTTGGGATTCTCTGATCATTTCTTCTCATCAAGTGACCAACATATGTCCATCACCTTCTCCTGATCATCCATGAGACTTGTTGTTCAGTCATCTGTCTTATCTCTGCATTGTTCTTGAATTCGTTCCACTTGATGCCGAGTTTTTCCTTAGGCATTTGTTCTCAAGAGTCTAATTTCTTGTCTATTTCTTTAGTTGTTTTCCATCTTTTGCATGCATAAGTGAGGGTGGATATTACATTTGAATTGAATGGTCTTAACTTGGTTTTTGTGTGTGAATCTATGAGGACAGGTTTTTTTTTTTTTAACATAAGGTGTTACTTTCTGTAGTGAGTGCATTCATAAGAGTGAATTATAAATGTTTTATTTTGTTGTGTATGCATAAATATTTGTACTAACTGATGTACATTGTCTAGAATAGATTGAAAGTTGCTTTCATGCAAAAATTCTTTGCCCTTTGCAAATGAAGTTCTGTCTGTTTGTCTTTCTATATGTTCATATAATACTGTCATATTTTTCATTAGTGCTACACTAGCTCTTTAGACCCTTATTGCAAGCAAGGGAAGTAAATATTAGTTTATACTGAATATTCCTACTGCATAGTAGTTAGATGGATATTCATTGATGTGCAAGACGGTGAGAGTAACTTTGTTGAATGTATGTAGTTATTTCCTGTATTGAGTGTATGGGTAAGAGTGAAATGCAGCAGTTTTGTCATTTCAGCTTTTGTTATTTCGGTCATAATCATGTTTGTTATATGTGTAGCATGTTTGTAGTATCTGATGTAGAGTGCTAAAATAGATGGAAACATTCATGATAAAGGGCAGAATGTCAGACAGGCCCTCAGGCCCTGTTCTCCACCCTTTTGCAAATAAAGTTCAATCAGTCAATGAATCAGTCATCACAGTCTATCTAGTCAGTGATTGGTACTTCTGATAGTCATAAATAATGTAAAAATTGATCATTCAGCAGCAGTAAGTAGCCATCGTTACAGAGTTAGTTGAAGTGTACTCCACTCCCCCATCCACTCATCAGTCCGTCCATCCATCCATCCATCCATCCATCCATCCATCCATCCATCCATCCATCCATCCATCCATCCACCCACCCACCCATCCATCCATCCATCCATTTCTACTCACCTGGTTGTTTACCTAATACCTACCTAATACCATAAAGGTATTAGTGGCCTTCACTTTCAGTCTTTGCTGGAACTATGATAAACCAACAAAGATCTCTTGGCACTTTAAAGCACACACATTGAGGAAGATAAAAAGTTCAGTTCCACAATTCAAACATCTTGCAAGATAATGGATAACAGCTCATGTGAAGAAAATAAAAACCCTAATGTACCATTATTGTCACATCAGATTTTAAAGTATATGAACCAATTTATTAGAAAGAAGGCATGAAACATAGTAATAATTTCAAATCATAACTTCCACTGTGCAAACAAGCTGTCAGATCACATGACAGTGGTTTACAGATCACATGACAGTGACTTACAAATCACATGTCTGCCTCATTATTGGAAGAAAATGATCTGTCAGTAACAAAATTTGGGGTGGTTTTTTTTTTTTTTAACCACTGAAGTGCCAAAAATGTGCTTGTGAATGTTTTCTGAAGTCTCTTCTTAGTCACAAAGGTTAGTTTTATAAAAACAATTTTTATGGAGATGAATGCATTGGTTTTGTTTATAAAGCTGATAAAGCTAGTTTGTCAGTTTTTCTTTTATAATTAGATTACAGCAT
This sequence comes from Achatina immaculata, assembly GCA_009760885.1. NCBI lineage: Eukaryota > Metazoa > Mollusca > Gastropoda > Stylommatophora > Achatinidae > Lissachatina > Lissachatina immaculata. The sequence goes on along the minus strand of CM019695.1, from coordinate 12,390,818 downwards.
ATTTCTGTAAACTGAAATATTGAATATGTAAAACATCCTTTTCATTATCACTTCAAGGCTGGTCACTGTGTGCAACAGTACCTATAACAAATATAATTGTAGTGGTAGCCTCTGTACATGTGTGTACACTGAAACAACCACTGAAGATGAATACAAGTTGCCAGCAGATATAGATGTGAATATTACAGTTACTGCAAAAAGAGGTGTTGTGATCAAAGAAGTGAGCAAGAATTACTCTGTTATGGCCAGCAGTGAGTATAAATTCAGCATTTTCTTTTGGGTCATTATGTTTTAACACTGTTTTTTTTTTTAACTCTGAGCTTACCATGAACTATTTAAACAGCTTCTCAAAAAATATCAAAACAAAATAACTACAGCTGTGCGGTTTTGTTCCACAGAATCTCATTAATAAGGAACAGCTGTAAGAATCACGAGAATATCTGTGGCCCAAGAGATAAACAGGGATTTACTGTAGGAAAATTAGTTATTTTTGGGAAAGAAATTGATGAAAAATGACATCTGAACTTCTACAATGGACCTACCATATGAATGTCATGGACATCAGAACCTGATTTAACCCCAGGGTGTCTTTCATTTGTTTAAAAAAATGTATATGAGAACAATAAGTTTGCTTGTGAAACCACCTGAAAGCATATACTTATGTCACATATGCAAGATATTTATAATACACATAAACATATATTGGCTCAGTTTTATATTAGTCTTTGTGGCAGAGTTTAATAAAGGAAGTTAAAAAGAAAAAAAAATGGTAAAATTTCCACTTCTGTGCCATTAAAGCATGTTGGGGGTATGGTGTTAGGTCCCTATTTCCAAGACCATTGGCAGATGAAAGTGTGATGTGGTCACTATCACGTCTGGCCGTATTTACCTTCCCAGATTTCTCTGGTACCTATTGTTTTGTTTTTTTTTGGAGACAGGGCAGACCCCAGGGCCTCTTTGGTGTGGTGGTACCAGAAAAAAATCCCCACTGTTGGGACTTGAACCTGGTACCACTGGATTAGTCAGAGAAGTATAAACTCTTAATATTGTTACTATTGCAGTCATGTATATGTAGCAAAACTGTTTACTGATCAGTTTTGCCACAGCTTTACAATCCAAGCACATTGGACATCACAGAAAGCTGAGGAAACATGACAGATCTTGTTTTTTGTGTGGAGAATTAAAGTTCTAAGGCATAACCACACCACCACATAACCATCACATAAGTAGACATGATCAGCTTGTAAAATACTACGCTCGTAATAAAGTTGTAAAAAAGCATATGTATTTGAATCTTAAAACATTTGTTGTTGTTGTGTTTCACAGTTCTTCCAGGACCTTTGGTGCAGTTTGAAATACTGAATGTCAGTTCCAGTGATGCTTTTGTCCAGTTCTGCATTCGGAGCATGAATACAAAGAGGCTTCTACGTTTCATGAAAAATAAACGCAAGCCACTTCAGAACAATCTTTGGGTTTTGACAAAACAGGGAGTGCCAGAGATCTTATATGTAAGAGCATTTCAGATAAATAACACATGATTATTTTTTTAGAAAATAAAGGGCACAGAAATCCAACATCAATCATTTTTGCTCAATTTTTTTTAATATGTTCAAAATATTTTGTATAAATCGACTTGCGAATATAATCCTATGCTATCTTCTTCTTCTTCTTCGTATGCTTCTACCACCAAGATTTCCCAGTGATCCTACTGAATTTTACTACACAAGAGGTTCATAGTATTGTGGGGCTTGGGCCTATATTCTCAGTGGGTCACAGAAGCGGAATTGTGCTTCAGTTTTCTCTCACTAGCCTTCTGTAACTTTCCAACATGTTGTGGGATGGAGTGGAGGCGCAGTTCCCAGTTGTCATGTTCCTTGTAAATTATCGGTAAAAAAAAAATATATAAAAACCAAAAGTTAGATTGTCATTTACTGTACCTGGTTTATATTATAAATTATCAGAAGACTAGTAAAAAGCATACCAGGGGTTAGAGGAAACAAGGAGGACTTAGAAACACTTGCGAAGGAGTGTTGAAGCAGAGATAAAAAAAAGATGGTTTACACCTGGAGATGGATAGAAGAAACAGCCAAGGACAGATTAAATGGAGAGCATTTGTTGATGGCTTACACTGCACCAGATAGGTGTAAAGAAAGTGATGGATGGACGGACGGACGGACGTACATGAACCCAGTTTTGAGTTCATTTCCGCATGTGAACATTTTGTAAAGATTAATTTGATTGGATCAGATTCACTAATATGTTGTATATTGTCTTAGACTATATCATCATCATCAAGTGCCATCCTGGTTGGCGTTGGCTGTCGTCATGCTTCTCCACAGATCTGATTCCTTGTTACTTTCCATCAGCTTATTTGATGTCTGTATGACAATTTTTTTGGGTTGTTTCCGATTGCCTTCTGAAGGTTTGTGCATTGTCTCTCTCTCTGTGCAAGCCTTTGGACATGAGCACACGAGGTATTTTTTAGGATAATTAAGTCACTTGCTGTCCCACATCGTTGTCCATGTCTGCTGCTAGTTGGTCCACACCTGCTTATTTGGAGCAAGCCCTTATTCGCAATCAGTTGTTCTTCATCATCATCCACCTCTGATGCGCCAGGTTGCAGGTGGTCGTCCTGCTCAGTTTAAACCATAGTTGTCATTGTTATTAAAATTATTAACTTAAAAAAAAAAAATACAATCATTAAACTTTGTTTCTGATAAATTGTTAAGTTCCATGAAAGCACAAAAGTGTTGAGCATTATTTTTTTTTTTTAAAATCGTCCCGTGTCGTGATAAAGTGGTGCACTGATATTAATAATTACCAGCTTAGTGAGTTATTTGCTGATTTTATTGCAGGTAAATCTGCCTTCAACTGTAAGCAGCTTGTGTGTTCACGTTCACCTGGTCAGTCTGATACCTTTCACCAACTATGATGTCGTTATTTCCAGCAGCGGAGGTGGAGGTGAAGGCATCCGAAGCAGGGCCAGTTTTACCACAGATATGACAAGTAATAAGCATTCACAATAATTTTTTATTCCTTCCTCCCCCCTGGTCTTTTCTTCCATCTCTCTCTCTCTTTCTCTCTCTCTCTCCCCTTCACCTCTTTAGCTTTCCTTCTTCACTTCATAATCTCATACAAGTAAATATTTCCTAAGAATGCACAGAAAAAACATAGGTACCCCAGATCTTGGGGGACAACCATGTAGGAGAGGAGAGGATGAAAGGTAGGGAAAACCTGAAAGGATGTAAGAGGACTGATTGAGGAAAAGTCTGAATGTAGAATATTTGTGTTTTAATGCTTTGTACGAAGATGGGGAAAAAAATCATATGAAAATTAGAAAATGTGAATAAAATTTCTGAAAGTACAAATAGAAATCCCTTAATAGACTATCTGTCATGGCATCATCATTAAGCAGATAGTGCCACTATCTGCTTAATGATCAAGTCGAGAGTAGTGCATGTTAAGTGGGCAACTACATTGCAGACGTACACTAAGGAAGAAGTACATTCTGTCGTCCGATTCTTGTCTGTCAAAGGCCTGAACTGTTTGGACATACCTCATGAAATTTGTGCGATGAGGCTCAAGTCTACAACAAGGGGAATTCAAGACCGACATAAATGAATTACACAACACAGACCATCTTATACAAGCACACAAGGTGATGGCTCTTGCCAACATTTAGGTGCACCAATGGCTGAGAGATTGGGACAAAGATTTTTTTTTTTCTTATTGGAATTCAGGTGCTGGTTTGCAGGTGACATAAATGCATTGCAAAACAAGGGAATTATGTTGAAAAAAATAGAGGTGTTATTTTTCCTGTACTGCATGAAAGTTTTCTGTAATTCACATTTGTGACTTTATATTCACTCTTGAATATAACTGAGGTGTAGGGGAAGGAGTGGAGTTGAAACTGAAGTATGTGCTGACCCATTGTCTTAGAAAAGAAACCACAAATAGTAACAGGTTAAGACATTTCTGAACATTTTTTTTTTATATCTTACAGATCCTGCTTACCCGCCACTGGTGAATGAGTTTAGCTTTATGAGACTGGAAAGAGGCATCAATGGTAGTCAGCCAGGTATACTCGTTCTTATGTGGAAGGTGAGTGCATTACGTCAAGTTTCTCTTGCAGTTCTTCTGTTATTATCATCTTTCTTGTGGGTGTGGCTAGGTGCGAATGATCTGTCTGTCTTTAAGCTCAGGAAGTTGTGGTTTCGTGATCTGTAACACTCTCCAGTCAGCTCACTTGTCAGAATGAGTACCTGAGACACGCTGCTGGGAAGAACAGCTTCCAGAGATGGAGAATATCTGCCTGCATGGTGAGGTACACCAGATTTGTTACACTTAGAACTTGGTGAATGAAAGGGAAATTGTTTCATCAGTTAGGGAGTCCACCAAAGACTACAGCCAGGAAAATAGAGAAAATAATGTTCTCCTATATAGGACAAATGTCTAAGGAAAATACTCAGTATGAAATTGAACGAATTCAAGAACACAGAGATAAAGCAAACAAGTCAACAAGACCTGTCTTGTGGGTCATTAGAAAAAGGAACGTGTATCAGTCACATGATGAGAAGAAACAGTTGGAGAATCCCAAAACAAGCTATCAAATAGAACACAACAGGCCAAAGAAAAAGAGGTCGACAACTTGAAAATCTAAAGAGGACATTATTAAGAGAGGCCAAATTAGTAGGCATAAAATCCCTTGATGAGGTTAAAAAGCTAGCTGAAAATGGGAAAACTTGATGAACTGCCAGGAGAGCCCTATGTGATGTTTAATGGTACAGAAAGGATGTAAGATGTAAGAAGATATGGAACAGGATCTAGAATGATGATCCTGGAAGTACATTTGTCAGGATCAGTAGATGAGAACCACTGAATAGTTTATTCTACACCACCTGTGTATTCATGTTCACCTGACCAATGGGTAGCTAATGGAATATTTTAATTTGGCGTTTCTCCAGTCCAGGAGTTATTTGAGCTTGTGCTGTTTGGCTTGAAGCTATGGCAAAGTATTTGCAGGTTGTCTTTAATTATATCTGAATGGTGAAGTGGTTAGTGCACTGGTCTCTCATGGAGAAGGTGGGGGGTTCGAATCCAGCCAGAGGCACCCCCCAGTCACCCAGCTGTAGAAATGGGTACCTGACTTCATCTGGAGTTGGGGAAGGAAAGGCGGCCAGGCGTGATACTGACCATATCACCTTCTAGTGTGCTGACAGGTCAAGGAAAATATGGGCACTAAAACCATATCCCTATGTGCCTCTAAGGCATGACAGGACTACCTTTAGCTTTACCTTTTTTTTTTTTTTTAAAATTGTATTGAGTCTGCATATAATGTGTTCTCGATATCTAGGTATTCAGGCAGGTATTCCTGTCATAAGTCTTCGAGTGTTGGGGATTCTAGGAGATGGTGTATGGCTGTTTCTTGGTTATTATCACATAGTGGACATTTGGGTGCTTTACTGGGCTATGTCTGATGTATGTATGCATTCAGGGATATGTGCTTTGTTCTTAGTTGGAAGATAATGGTCTATTGTTGTCTGTTTAGTGTGTTTCATGATTTTCTGGTCTCATGTCTTTCTTGGAAATGGACTGTTACATTATTTCAGCCATAATTATAGCGTAAAGGCATACTTACTACACAAAGACCTCAACAGTATTGCTTGAATAGCAAAGAGATGGACATCTGAAGAATAGAAGAGAGTGGTCTATGCCATTGTTGAATGATAGCATGCACCACAGTTAGATCATACACAGGCTGGCTGCAGGGTGAGAAGTGGCGAGGACTTTTTCATAATCATCATCATCATCAATCATCATCGCCTTTCACTCCCTTGAGTCATCCCTGTTCTTGAAATTATTCTCTGCTTCCTTCCATGTGTATCCATTGTCTCTGAGCACTGTCATAATTTCTCTTCCCCAAGTAAGTCTAAGTCTTCCTCGTTTTCTATTTCCTTGAGGATTCCATGTCAGTGCCTGTCTTGCTATGCTGGTGTTGGGTTTCCTCCGAGTGTGGCCAATCCACCTCCACTTCCTAGACGAGAACTTGTTGCTGCCCTGCATATGCAGCAAGGCTAGTAGGATAGCAGTTTCAGCATCAGAGATCACATATGGATAAAATTCTTGATTTTTTTTTTTTTTTTGTGATCAGTTTTGTGCTTGTGCCTATAGCAACAGTTATATTTTATATTTAGGCAATGTTATTTTAGTTAATATAATATGCATTGAAATTATTATTGAAACAAAAATAGTGAAATTATTACTAAAAAGCAGTGATGAAATTGATAAACTAAAGTGTGGATAAGATCTACAAAACTGTAATAAGACCAGCCATCATGTATGGATCAGAAACGTTGAGTACAACAAAGAAAGTTGAACAATAGTTGCAGATCTTTGAGAACAAGATCCTAAGAAGAATATTTGGACCCACAAAGGATACCAGCAGTGAAGAATTGAGAGCTAGAAAGAACACTGAACTGAACAGCTTATTTAAATCCCAACGAATTATAATTGTCTTTTGAAACTGAACAGACTACGCTGGCTGGGACACATAGAAAGAATGGAAGAGAATAGACAAACGAAAATTATGTGTGCGCATGAGATGAGGGAAACAAGACCAAGGGATAGACCAAGACAGAGATGGAAAGACAACATAGAAAAGGATATAAAAGAAATTGATGTCACTAACTGGAGAGAGGTTAGGAATAGAGAGGAATGGAGGTGAACCTTATCTGCAGCAATGAGCCTTAATGGCTCGGAAAGCTGAAGAAAAAGAAGAAAGTGTGGATAAGGAAGGGATTTTAAAAAAAAACATGATGTAAGGAAATATTGTTGCCAGTAAGATAATCCAGAAGGCTGTAGTTGAAAACTATGCTTGTTTTTACAGCCTGAATTAACTTGTTATTTAGACATATAAAAGGTAAAAGTTATGCTTAATTCCTGCACCTATTTTATACATGGATTGTGTGCTGAAGTGAGTTCTGAACATCTGTGAAGTCAGTGATAAATTTTGAAGGTAATAATTTGAAAGAGAGAGAAAAAAAATCATCCTGGTAGGCTGCATTTCTACTGCTTTGATTCATGTTCATATATTTCTTAAAGTTAAAAGACCCTTACAAATTTCTTTGTTGTTGTTGTTGTTATTGTTCTTCTTCTTCTTCTTTTGTACTGAAATTTAGATACATGTTTTATATACTCATGGTTAATCAGGCATATAGTGGGATTTTCTGCCAGAGGAGATGGTTTTGAAGTAGGCAGATATGTTAGATCGAGGAATCTCAAAGGATGTACTAAGATACTCTAGTGTGCCATGACACTAGCGTGCCACAAACTTCCATGGCCTGTGCTGCAAAAATCCAGAATAAATAGCACAATATATGGCACTGATCTAGTCACTGCTGTCCAGGTGTGCTGCAAAACTCCACATGGCAAAATAGTGTGTCACGATGGAAAAAAGTTTGAGAAACACTGTATATAGAGGTTTTGGTTTTTGCTGAGCAGCCTTTCTGATGGCTGACTCTACCAGTGTTGGATTATTGGATTTGCAGAATCAACAGCTGTAACTGTAAGCAGTGTTTGAGATGCAAACTCCACTTTTCTTCGCTTGTATCTTCTTAATGAAGTATAATAGAGTGATATGAAATGTTTGTGTTGTTTTTTATTTTTTAGCCTCTTCCGCATGCAGCAGTTGGAGGGAGTATCTCATACTACGTAAATGTCTCAGCAGGCAGTGATTTCTCATTGCTTGAAGTCAGTTCTGAAACATATGCTATATTCTCGGTCAGTGGTGCGCCAGATGGTTTACTAACTGCCAAAATCTGGTCACAGAATGAGAAGGGCCGCTCCCAGAATTTCACCAAATTAGAAATACCGCAGAATAAAGGTATTGTATTTCCATTTGTTTTAAACTTCTAAAATATTTTTTTTTATAGCAGTTGCCCTAATTCAGAAAGTCAAAGAGATAATTACAGGTTGATTTCATTACACTGTCAGTGCAGTATGTTAAAGAAACATCAGTGAGCAAACCACATTTCCTGTAGCTAACTGCTGCCATACAGGAAGTGTGATGTGGTCATATTACCATATTACAGAATGTCGAAAATTGAAGGAGGCGGGTAGTCTTGGTAGCTCAGTGGTTATAAGATTTGTCTTCTAACAAAGGATCTCTGGTTTGAATCCCACCTTGTTGGTGAGATTTTTATATGAGTGTAAGGTTTGTGTAACATTAGTGGTGTCATGCCATTTTCTGACCATCTGGGTAGTGAGATAGTGAGATGTCTGGTTTAGGAAAATCGAGACTTTTAACCTCCAAGGTAGGGGCACACTATATTCAGCTACAGGTATAGAAGTTGATGTATCAAAGGAAAACATTTTCATAGACTTGTACATGAATATCTGGTTTCCTCTTAACACTTGCTAACCTTGTACTCCTTTACATCTACTGAGTTTTTAGAGGTTGGATGAGACTGAAAAAAACTGAAACAAAAATTCTTCATTTACGTATGGTGATGTTTGCAGGTTCATAATGTTATCATATTGTTAGCTTCAGTTCAGTCCTCTGGAGCATAAGACATCAGCAGAAGTTCTTCAGCCAATCCTGTCTTGAGCAAGGTTGGGATACCTCAAACCGTGTCTTTCCTGCTTCCTTTAGTTCTTCCTGTAGTGTGCGTCTGTGTGTGCCCAATGGCCTGCCCCATTTTTTTCCCTCTTGAGGTGTCCAAGTCAAGGTGGTATATTGGTGTCTTGTTCTTTCCGTTCTTACTATGTGGCCCAGCAATTCCGTCTTTGTCATTTGACCTTTTTAGTAATGTTCTCAATTCCTGCTTGTTTAGTTATTTCCTCATTTGTCACATGTTCTTCCCAGTGTATTCTTAAAATTTTTCTGAGGCATCTTCTTTCAAATCCTCTGAGTCTACTTGCAGTTCTCTGATTGGTTCTCCATGTTTCGTCTGCATATAATAAAATAGAGCGTACATTGGATTTATAGATTCTGAGCTTGAGGCTCATATGAAGAATGGGAGATTTTCATATGTTTGCTAATTTGTTAAAGGCCTGAGATGCCTGTCCAATTCTTGTGGATACTTCCTTCTCGATATTGCTGTCTGCTGAAATGAGGCTTCCAAGATGCTTAAAGTGTTGTACTTCCTCAACTTCTCTTGCCCCAACTGAGATTCTTTCCTTATTTTTTTTTTGTCCATTGATTCTCATGATCTTTGTCTTGTCTGGATGCATATTCAGACATACTGCTATTTCATAAATCCTAGTTGTCTTCTTTTGGTATATGAGAGTAGCCCAATATTGTCCGCTAAGAGATTTGTTATTCCCCCCCCCCCCTCCCCATCCCCAAGTTAATCCTCTAGGTCTGTACATTGTTTGCTTCTAAAATATTAATGATGTTCGATGTAACATACATATTTATTTCACCTTCTTCCTGATCAGATATGCCAGATGCATTTGTGGAACTGAATAGAGACAAAGCAGTGGTTTATATTAATCTTGATGATTTGAAAAGCATTACGGTTCTGGCCATACAATGGTGCAGTAATTACACTAACAACAGAGAATATGGCATAGACGTTTGTCAGGTAAGTTGTTTGTTTCTAGTCTAAAATAATAATGCAGTGAAGATATTGACTTGCAGCAGCGCCTGTGGCAGAGTAATGTATTTTCACCATTTGTTGTTCACAGAAACTAGTATGTTGAAATTAGCCACCGTTTATTAAACCATCATCCACAGCAAAGTAAGTGCCAGCTGGAAAACAGAACTGAAAATAAACTCAAAATAAGGCCCAGTTCAACAGCTACAGAGGTGCCAGCAAGCCACAATCTTTCAGCTAAGAACAGTACGCTGCAGACTTCTAAGCCACCTCTGTCTCCTCAAAATATCGTGCATAAATGAGTGTCCTCGTGGCTTTGGTATCCAGACACCAGAACACATCCTGCAAGCCTGCCCAACCCTACTCAAACCTCCGAGCACACATCTGGCCCGAGGGAGAGGAACTAAAAGAAAAGCTTTGGGGCTCACACTCAAGATTGGGGGGAAGACAGCGGACTTCGTCAGGGTGACAAGGCTGGAGATAATGTGGCCAACCCTAACCAAACACTGAAGACTATATAATATAAAAAATATGACTATATAATAAACATATTTTCACTCTTATGTGAAAGGCATGGCTCTTCCTGTCTCCAGCATATCCTTCTAAGCAGTTCATGTGTTAATGCAGCCTAGCCAAGTTGGTAAGGTTGTGAGTTTTCCATGGTGGTGGAGCTACTTATGAAGCTTGCTTTTTAATTGATCTCCAAAAACTGAATAAAACCATTATAAGTTTTTCTCACCATTTGGCATTTGGTGATATACCCATTTTTTCCAGATCTTCACTGCAGTTTTGCCCTGCTAGGAGATCCACCCTTACAGTTGCTGGAAGACAAAAAAAAAAAAACAGCTTTATTGTGCCATAGATTTTCATAGGGATATGGTGTTTTTACCTGTATTGTCCTTGACCCAGTGGCATACTAGAGGGTGATGTAATCAGCACCATACCTGGCTGGAAGATCTATATAAATATATGTAAAGGAGAATATAGACATGGACAGTAAATCTTAGTCTGCATCTTACTTTACTTACCTTAGTTTATCTTTCCTCTTGTACTGTGAAATGTCGAGGGAAGATGCAATTGCCGTGTTTGGTCTAAATGGGTGGCCTCAGTTAGTGAGTGTCACTCTGATACCATCTGTCGATCACTTTCTGGGTCTTCCTCTTGATCTACGTCCTACAGTTCTTGCAACTGGCTGCGAGTGTGTCATTCTCATTAAGTGGCCAAACCACTTGATACTTTTCTTCTCTCTGTGTCGTAGACATGGTGTAGTTCCTACCATTTGTCCCATGGTGTCATTTCTTAGCTTGTCAAACCTGGTGACCTCTACTGCTTTCCTAAGACATCTCATTTCACATGTTGTTATTTTATTCTGTATTTTCTTAGTCTGCATCGAGCCTGTTTAAACGGCTTTTAGGAAAAACAAAATAAAATAAAATAACTGCTCTTGTGGTTTTGTTCCATACATAGTCTGTAATTTTAAATGTCTGTAAATTCTAAAAATAGACATCACATCATTTCCTGATAAGACATGGTATCTGTGATGTTGTGCAACAGAAAAGTGTTTATGTGTCATGGGAATTGCTTGGTGAAATTACAGTAAATGCACACATACATAAAAATTGAGAAGAGTATACAAAAACAGTAACAACAAGTTAACTATAATATGGCAAGGCTTGTAGTGTTGTGTTTTATTTTGGCTTCAAATTCTATTTTCCACTAGGAGTATCCAGTCACAGTTAACTTCACCATCAACCCAGCAGATGGAAAAGTCCAGAAGTTTGAGTTTGACATCAATAAGGACAAGAAACCCAGAGAGACAACTGAGTACAGAATTATTCAGTACAGTGATTTAAAGAGTCTCTGCTCAACTCCGATTAAGATGACAGCTAATGCCACAGTAAACATAACCTCAGATGAAAATGTTCAGAAAATGCTGCAGTATGATTTGTATTTAAGCCCCAGCTTCCCCGGGGAAGATGCGACTTATTGTATTGATGATCAGAAAAAGAGAAATGTAGAGGCTGATGCAATGAGAAGTGTGACTGGAAGACAGCCTCAAAGCTCCAAAAATGAGTCCAGAGAGAGCCCTCCCCCCACGAGATATAAATTTTTCATATCTTTGAAGAGGGAAGATGGTCTCTGGAATTCTGGAATGGTTCCTGTTAACTGCTACTTCAATAAATCAAAAGGTGAAATTACGTTCTAACAATTTTTTTAAAAAATTTATTTTTCATTCAGTGCTTATACGTGTTTAGGCAGTGCTGTTGTTTCTTGTGTATCAGCCTCGTTGTTGTCATAGTTAGGAGACAGCTCATTTATGATATGTATAGCATACATAAGGAGGAAGTTGGGAGTTGTAACTAATCTATCTGGACAGATATGTTTTGTCCATGGCGAAGGCTTTAGGTGGAAATGCTGAAGAAATAACCAGGATTAGAGTCTATGTGGGTGTCTGACTTGTTTGATGATGCAGATCCAGCTGCCATTGTGATTTAGCTGCTTTATAGACCTGTATAATGTGCTCTGTTTGTCAGGTCATGGAGGAAGAAGAGCAAATGTCGGCTTCAGCCTCATTCATGTAGGTCCTGCAGAGGTGGTGCTATCAAACTTCACTAGCCATGCCATGCTGCTAACAACATCAGCTGTTGAAGATATATAGGGACTATGCTGTATAGTCATCAGCTTATTCGTGTCTAGTCTCCTTCCTTGTATACCTTTCAGTGCTGAGTAGACAAATAGACTAGGTCTTGGTGATTTGCTTCATATAATAGGATATTTAGGGTTTCTGTAATTTTCCTCCCTCCACCTCTTGTGTGGGCAGCCTCTTCCTCCATTTCCTGCAGTTCTAAGCATGAATGTTTTCTGTGGTATGCTGTCTGGCGGTAGTTATGTAAACTTGCCAAAGGTTTGTACTTGTTTTTGGATATAGTATAATGCTGGTGTTACTCCAGCCTTTGCCCTGAAGGTGTCATTTCTGATTTTGTCACTTCTTGTTACATTTACTGTTCTCCTGACACATCACATTTCTGCCGTGATGATTTTCCTTTTATTTTTAGCTGTTAGTGTCCGTGTTTGAAATTTATAGCACAGAGGTTGGAGGAAGAGTGTTGTTCAGTGGTTTGTTTTTTTTTTTTTTTGTTTCAACTGCAATGTATTTGTTTTTCAGTAAAGGCATTATTTGTCCAGTAACCTGATTTAAAATATGGGCACTAACACCATATCCTTATGTGCCTCTAAGGCATGTCAGGATTATCTTTATCTTTGTTTTTTTTAACCTGATTTACTTTATTGCGTCTGTTCTGTATGTCAGCATCAGCTTTCCTAGATGATGATATTGTACTCTTTAGATATTTGAAATGCTTCACTTGTTTCAAAGCCAGATTGACCAGGGAGAAGTTCATTGTGATTTTTCTCTGGCAGTGGTCATGACTTCCATGTTTTTTTTAGTGCTGGTTTTCATGTTGTGATTTTTATGTACCCATACTAAGTTATCCATGTTCTGCTGAGGGGTTTTCTGTGATGTGGCTATAATTGTTTGGTCATCGGCAAAAAGGAATTCATTTATGATCCACCTTCTTGCATCTTACATCCATCCTGTGCCGTTAAATGTCACATAGGGCTCACATGGTAGTTTGCCAAGTTTTCTTGTTTTTTAGTGAGTTTTTCAACTTCATCAAGGGATTTTACGCCAACTAAACTGGCCTCTCTTAGCAATGTCCTCTTTAGAGTTTCACATGGTCGACCTCTTTTTCTTCGGCCTGTTGTGTTCCACTTGATAGGTTGTTTTGGGATTATCTGACTGTTTCTTCTCATCACATTGCCTACATATGTCCATCTCATTTTTCTGATCATCCATGGGACAGGTTTTTATTTGCTTGTCTGCCTTATCTCTGCATTGTTCTTGAATTCATTCCACTTTATACCAAGTATTTTTCTTAGACATTTGTTTTCAAAAGAGTTTAATTTTTTGTCTATTTCTTTAGTTGTTTTCTAGCTTTTTTCATGCATAAATGAGGGTGGATATTACATTTGAATTGAGTAATCTTAACTGGAAATGATACTGGACAGTCTGACGGGATGGTGTGAGAGGAGATCACCAACTGAACTGATGGCCTGCATGAAGGATCAGGTACTCTGGAGAAGCATAATAACCAACGCCAGTGGGCACGGCACCTGATGATGATGAATCTTAACTTGGTTTTTGTGCTTATAACTTTTCAATTCCATATGTTCTCAAGATTCTTGAAGATGATCCACCCACTGGGTATGTTTTGTGAAAGGTAGTTGTGAGTTTATCAGCACTGTTTCTGGAGATGGGGCTGTCTGGCAGTTTCCTGATGGAATTTTTACTATGCATGTTGGTATCTTTGCAGATGCTGTCAGTGTAAGTTATGAATAATAAAGGAGAAACATAAGTACACAGCCCTGTCTCACTCCATATTTTGTGATGAGTGCTTCATAGTGTCCTACATTTGCTCAAATGGCATATCTTCTAACAGACACTGTACATCAGTCTTTTTTTTTTTTTGGTTAGATTCTAAATAATCTGACTGTTTATATGAGACTGTGTCAGAAGATCCATTTGAGGTCCACAGGCTGTTTTCTTTGTATATGGGTCAGTGTTCTGTTGAGACCCTTTGTATTTGAGTTCCACAGGCTGTTTTCTTTGTATATGGGTCAGTGTTCTGTTGAGACCCTTTGTATTTGAGTTCCACAGGCTGTTTTCTTTGTATATGGGTCAGTGTTCTGTTGAGACCCTTTGTATTTGAGTTCCACAGGCTGTTTTCTTTGTATATGGGTCAGTGTTCTGTTGAGGCCCTTTGTATTTGAGTTCCACAGGCTGTTTTCTTTGTATATGGGTCACTGTTCTGTTGAGGCCTTTTGTATTTGAGTTCCACAGGCTGTTTTCTTTGTATATGGGTCACTGTTCTGTTGAGGCCTTTTGTATTTGAGTTCCACAGGCTGTTTTCTTTGTATATGTGTCAGTGTTCTGTTGAGACCCTTTATATTTGAGACATAAATGCATATAGTTTTTTTTCTTTTTTTTTTTTTGGTTAGATTCTAAATAATCTGACTGTTTATATGAGACTGTGTCAGAAGATCCATTTGAGGTCCACAGGCTGTTTTCTTTGTATATGGGTCACTGTTCTGTTGAGGCCTTTTGTATTTGAGTTCCACAGGCTGTTTTCTTTGTATATGGGTCAGTGTTCTGTTGAGACCCTTTGTATTTGAGTTCCACAGGCTGTTTTCTTTGTATATGGGTCAGTGTTCTGTTGAGGCCCTTTGTATTTGAGTTCCACAGGCTGTTTTCTTTGTATATGGGTCAGTGTTCTGTTGAGACCCTTTGTATTTGAGTTCCACAGGCTGTTTTCTTTGTATATGGGTCAGTGTTCTGTTGAGACCCTTTGTATTTGAGTTCCACAGGCTGTTTTCTTTGTATATGGGTCAGTGTTCTGTTGAGGCCTTTTGTATTTGAGTTCCACAGGCTGTTTTCTTTGTATATGGGTCACTGTTCTGTTGAGGCCTTTTGTATTTGAGTTCCACAGGCTGTTTTCTTTGTATATGTGTCAGTGTTCTGTTGAGGCCTTTTGTATTTGAGTTCCACAGGCTGTTTTCTTTGTATATGTGTCAGTGTTCTGTTGAGACCCTTTATATTTGAGACATAAATGCATATAGTTTTTTTTCTTTTTTTTTGTGTCCATATTTACGTGAATGCCTTCTTCTTCTTCTTCATTCGCATTGTCTGTCTATATATGCAGTCCTGTCTCTTGGATAAATTTCACTGTTTTTCTGTAATTCATGTATGGAACCATAGAGCTTATCTTCTTTAGTGGTTTCACTGGGCCAGTAATTATTTCTCAGTGTCTCATAGTTGGTGCAGTTTTGGAGGATATGTTCCACAGTTTGGGGCACCTGAGCACATGTACATAGATTAGTAGTACTAACCTTAAACTTTGTATACATATGAATTCGGAGTCGGCTATGTCTTATTCGGAGACAGAAAATGGTGACTTGTTCCTTTCTGTTTAGCATATGATAGTCATAATGTGGTGGTGTTTGTGGCTTCCTGTAGGTTTTTATCATGCTTTTCTTCTGATTATAGGTGACTGGTATGTCTGGTTGCTCCATTTCAGTCCCCTCTTTGGCCAGATGGTCAGCTTTTTCATTGCCTGGTATCCCACAGTGGGAGGGAATCCACTGCAAAGTGATTCTGTGTTGTAAGCCAGTTTTTGATAAGTCATCCTTAAGGTCTGGTAGTTTGTTACACTGAAGAGCTTCCAGTACTGATCTTGGATCTGTGAGAATTACTAGTGGTGTTGTTTGGTTATTCAATATGTGCTCCTACCCCTCCATTCTTTATGGCATTGTGTGCAGATCCCTCTGTATACACATGTATCCAGGTGTCACATGGATATTTGTCATCTAAAATACTAAGTGTGGCTGTTGATCTTACAAGACTGCTCTGCATGTCACCATTCTGCACACCTTTCACTTCAGTCTGAGTAGTTATTTGTGTATAATCTGCTTCTTTCCATTATGTATGCTCTGGTACAGATGATAATGGAGCGACTGCAGTTGGAAGGTCATGTATCAGCTTATGCATACACTTGGCCTGATGATTGAAGCTGCTTCTTTTAAGCCTTCTTAGTGCCAAGTTATTGAATCTCTCCTTCAGGGGATAGCTTACAGAGCTGAGGAATTTCTCTCCCAAGGTCATGACCTTTGTGTCTCTGTGTTCCTTTAGCGTTTGAACACCACCTATTTTCTGCATTTCTACTACTGGTGTGGACCTCATGGCACTCGTGATAATCCATTGTTGACTGATTTTGTACCTTATCTGGATTATGCAGCGTAGTGTTTGATGCTGTGCACCAAGATGTTGAGCCATATTCTAAATGTGGTAGAATACTTTGCTGATATACATTCTTGAGGATTCTTTCACTAGAACCATGTGGTTCCACTCAGTTTTCTTAATATGGCTAGTTTTCTTCTGGGTTTTGCTTCTGCACTGTTGATGTGTTGCTTCCAGGTCAGTTTTGAGTCAAGAGTCACCCCTAAGTAAGTGGGTTGGTTGTCCATCCTTAAGGATATTTCATTTACAAAGATCTTACCGCATTCTGTTTAGATGAGAGAGTGAACAGAGTGGTACTTGATTTTTCTATGTTGATACACACCATTTGTTTGTCCATGATGTGAAGATGTCTGCTGCTCTTTGAATTCTGTGTAGCAACTGTCACATATTCATCTGTACACCACATGACCAGATCATCTGCATACAGTGCCGCTTTGATTCCATAGGGAAGTTCTTGACCAGGTCATTAATGAATACAAGGAATAGTGTAGGTGAAAGGACTCCTCCTTGTGGTACACCGTGTCGCAGCAGTACTTTCTGGCTTTTGTGTCCATCCATTACTACTCTAGCTCTTCTATTGTGTAAGTAGGACTTTATCCAGTTGTACAGTCTTCCATTCACATTGCAGTTTCTTAGTTTCCACAGCAGACCTTTTTTCCATACTTTATCAAAGGCTTTCTTTAGGTCTATCCACGCTGCTAGTACATGGTTTTTCTCTTGGAATGCATCCGCAATCTCTTGAGAGAGATAGGTCACTTGATCTTCTGTACTGTAGTACTGCCTAAATCCTGCTTGTTGTGGAACGAGAAGGTTTTCACTTTCTAGGTCAATGATGCGTTCCATCATTTTGCATAGGCAGCTAGTGAGACTGATTGGCCTGTAGCTGGAGGCAGTATCACTGTTTTTCCCTGGTTTTAGCAGTGGTACCATGCTTGCTTCCTTCCAGATTTGAGATAATTTACCTGTGCTCCAGCACATATTGAAAATATCCAACAGCTTTCCCATTGCTGCCATTCCCAGGTTCTTGATCATTTCATTGGACACTCCATCTGGTCCTGGTGATTTCCTTTGTTTCACTTTACTGACTGCTAGGTCTAACTTGCTGCGTGTGATTGGTGCATCCATGACCTCCACTTTTCTGACTTATTCCTCTTCTTTCTGTGGGTCAGTGCGCACTGTACTCTCTCTCTCTCTCTGGATGGATGTCAATGTTGCAGTCTTGTGCAAACATGTGAGCAAAGTGATCTGCTACCTGCTTACCTGTAAGAGTTTTCCCATCCTCTGTTAGTGTAATCTTTGTACTTCTTCCAGTACTCTCATTGTTTAACTGTTTGATTAGTTTCCACAGTTTTCTTCCATCTTTTTCAAAGATTAGGGACTCTGTTTTCTCTCTCCAACTTTCCCGTCTGGCTTGCAGCTTGGCTGTCTGAAATTTGGCTTTAGAATGTTGGTAATTATTGTGGTGTTCTTGGTATGGTCTATTTTCTGCTTGCTTTTGAGCTGTTTCCACATCATCATGGAGTTTTCTCAGCTCACTAGACCAGTATGGTTTATAATCCCTACGAGCTTCTCTGGGAATGGTTTCACGGGCGGCCTGAAGAATACAAGCATTGAATTCCTTCACTATGCTGTTAATATCCTTACCTTTTATGTGCATCTGTCCCACCAGGATACCTGCACGATGTCTGTACATTGTCCAGTTTGCCTTTTTATAGTTCCATCTGGGGAGAGGGCTACTGGTGTTAAGGAGTTCATTTTCTGTTGTCAGGAAGACTAGTCTATGGTCGCAACCTCCAAGTTGTTTTCCAACTTTGCGTGTAATGTTCCACTTCAGATCTGGAGAGTGGAATGCCAGATCTGGTGTTGAGGTTGTATGCCAAGCCCTTGAGTAAAATTTTGGGGGATCCATTGGCTGGTTGATCAGGAGAAGTCCATTATCATCCTGCCAGCTTTCAACTTCCTCTCCTCTCTTGTCTGTGTCTATGTTGAATGTATGCTAAAAGCTATTAACAGCAACAACATGAGCCAACTACAAAGAATGTTTAATACAATTTGAAAAGAAGGAAAAAGTCTCTTCTTATTGGAAAAAGGAAATCATTATTAAAATAACCAAAAAAGGCAACCTCAATGACTGCAATAACTGAAGGAGTGTAAACTTACTATCAGTTGTGTCAAAGGTGTTTTGTAAAGTGATTCTTATTATAGAATTAAGGATGAAGTGGATGCTGCAGTGAGAGAAGAACAGGTAGGATTTTGAAAAGGGAGAAGCTGTCTCAACCAGATCTTTACTCTGAGAATAATACTTGAAAAGCAAAAACAATCCTGAATTTCATAGACTTTAAAAAAGCATTTGTTAGCATACACAGAGATTCAGTGTGGAGAATTTTAAGACTATATGGAATACCATCCAAAATTGTCGACATCATTAGAGATCTCTACAATGGATATGTTTGTGCAATCAAAACAGAAGGAGGAATGAGTGAATGGTTTCAGATTGAAACAGGCATGAAACAAGGATGTATTTATCTCCATTGCTTTTTGGAAATGCCATAGACTTTATAATGAAAAGATGCTGTACAGGTAAAATGGGCATTGATTGAGTACATGGGACCCAAATAATTGTATCTTGATTTTGCAGATGACATAACTTTTATCAGTGACAGTGGTTCTAAGGACTGCAAACGCGCCACAAACAGCCTCTGGCAGTCAAGTCCAGCTCCTGGCCTTCCCGTGGCAGAACTGTTTAAACTGACAGGAGAAGGGGCGAGGGTGAATATCTGGCGCCTGAAAACAAGTTACTTAGGGTAGATGAGTGTCACGTTTGGTAGCTCATCTGCCGCTGTTGGCGAGATCTTCAGCTGCCGTGCGTGGAGCGGTGCTCTTCCCGGCCAATGAAAAAATTTGCAAATGAGGTTGCCGCGCAGCATCACTGCGGAAAAGGTGGTTGAAAGAATAAAGCGAAGCAAACAGTCAAATCACGGCACCTCTGGTCTGGAGGTCGGCCACGTCCTGAGTGCAGTCATATCGGGTGAAATGCATGAACCGGCTTGTCCCAGAGGTTAAGTCGATGGGAAAAGGTGGTGGAAAGTGAAGTTTAACCTGGTATGTCCAGTAGTATCGCTACGAGAGCTATACCACGGCACCTCTGCTCTAGAGGCCGCCTACGTCCGAAATACACCTACACTGGTGAAATATGCCTAAACCGGCACACACCAGGGGTAGAACTCGATGGCTAGACATGTCATGCCACCTCCGCTCTAGAGGTCGGTAACGCCTGATAAACACCCATACTGGTGAATTTTGCCTAAACCGGCTCATACCAGGGGTGAATCTTGAAGGCTATGAATGTCACAGTACCTCTGCCCTAGAGGTCGGTCCCGTCCCAAACACGCCCATACTGGGAAATGCCTAAACCGGCTCAACCCAGGGGTAGAAGTCACTAGTGGCGAGGATTCGTCCTCCTGGACAAAAGCTCCATCCTGGTCACAACTAGGAAGGGTAGCGGCCACGACCGCAAAATGCTGAAGTCGGAGACACCGGACCAGGGAAGTCTAGATAGGCAACCACCTCTCACCCGGCGGGGATGTCTGCGTATCCTAATCACGCTGAGGTTTTCCGGTGAGAAAGTCCAACCCTGGACTGGATGGGCAACCACCTCTCACCCGGCGGTGATACACGGGTATCTCAAAACACGTCGAGGTTTTCCGGTGAGAAAGTCCAACTCTGGCCTGGGTGGGCTAACGCCTCTCACCCAGCGGGGATGCACTGATATTCCAAACACGTCGAGGTCTTCCGGTGAGAAAGTCCAACCCTAGACCAAACTGGTGCAATGAAAACCACGGTGTCACGCAATCCCGCTTCCGAGACCCACCAAGAATACAGGCTAAAGCACTGTGATACTCTGAACCCCTTGTGGTCCTTTCGTGGAACTCGTGTGGTCTATTATGGACCACACAGGGGACCACGGGACCTAACAAGGACCACAGGCGTGAATACAGTAGGTTCACAGTGCGGTTTTTGGTGGTAGAAGTGAACGAAGAAGAAGAAGAAGATCAGTGACAGTGTGAAATCGATGCAGGAAAAAACAGATTCCCTGTCTTCCTTGGCTAGCAAAATAGGTTTTGAAATTAACAAAGACAAAACAAAAATAATGAAACTTCTCATTAATCAAGAAGGAAAAATATACGTAGAAGGAACAGCTGTTGATGAAGTAAACCAATTTGCATACCTTGGAAGCTACATAGACCAGAATGGTGACACAAGGAAGGAAGTTAGTATTGGAAAAGCAGCATTGTCCTTCAAAAATTTTGAGAACATATGGAATTCAAAAGTTATAGGCACAAAAACCAAGTTAAGATTATTCAGTTCAAATGAGATATCCACCCTCATTTATGCATGCGAAAGCTGGAAATCAACTAAAGAAATAAATGAGAAAGTAGACTCTTTTGAAAACAAATGCCTAAGAAAAATACTTGGCATAAAGTGGAACGAATTCAAGAACAACGCAGGGATAAGACAGATGAGCAAACAACAACCTGTCTCATGGGTGATCAGAAAAAGAAGATGGACATATGTAGGCCATGTGATGAGAAGAAGCAGTCAGAGAACACCAGAACAAGTTGTCAAGTGGAGCAGAACAGGCAGAAGAAAAAGAGGTCAGCCATGTGAAACTCTAAAGAGGACATTGTTAAGAGAAGCCAGTTTAGTTGGCATAAGATCCCTTGATGAAGTTGAAAGACTCGCAGAGAACAGGAAAACTTATCAAACTATGTGAGCCCTATGTGAAGTTTAACGGCACAGGAAGGATGTAAGTAAGATGTACATGAGAGGGTGTGTACATGCTGCTTGTAGCCTGTTTTTCAGCCCTCTTCCTTCTGTGTGGTTATTTCATCATGGACATTTTTTCTTTCTTATCTTTTTTGTTTTTTTTTTCTCTTAGCTGAAGTGAAACTCACTGTGAGCCAAGAGATATCTGGTGCCACTGATGTTTTGCTGCGTTGGAGACAGGAATGTGAAAAAGACTCACCCACTCAGTTCCTAGCAGATTATTTTGAGGTGTACTCATCCACTGAGGAGTATTGTATCAAAGGTAAGTCTTTATTTTATTCTTCTTTTTTTTTTTTAGTGCCACTTCCACTTTTCTTGATACAAATGTTTACAAGCAGGAAACAATGAGGATTTCACGCAGTGAAGTAGAATGCAGTGTTTAAAAGGTCTAACCACTGGTTGAGCTCTAACCATACAGCACTGTGTTCTGTTCCTTTACTTTATAAAACTCCTCATTATTGTCCCATTTGTAAACGTTCTTATCTGAAACCATAAACTTGCAACCACCTTTAGTAACTGCTTAATTGTTGTTCAGCATGTCTAGATATTTGCAGGAGACCATGTATGTGTGTTTGCATCTAAAAAAACTGGTAGCTGCGAGGGAAGGAATCTAAGTGATGGAATTTCTGTGTCATGACCTTGTTCCCTTTCCCTTTTCGGTCAGATAGGCATTAATAGCTTTGCATCAAACACCTATCTTTGGGGGGTGTGTGTGTGTGTGTGTGCAAGATAGTGAATTTCATTAACACACTGTACTGTCATGTCTACCAGAGTCCGTAATTCAAGCCCCTCTTATGATTTCTTTCTTTCTCTCATGTCTAAAAAGTGCTCTGAGTGCTGTGTCCTATGACTTTTCAAGCTCTAACCATACAATACACTGTCTTGACCACCATTTCTACATAATATTTTCTGAAAATGACTGACAACTCACTACCAAAAATAGCACTAAGATGGACACCGCAGGGGAACAGAAGTAAGGGTAGACCAAAAGAGACATGGAGAAGAACAACAGAGAGGATGTTGAGCAATAGAGGGCTCACCTGGGCAAGAGCGGAAAAAAGGCAAAGGACGGGCATTTGTGGAAAACCCTTGCGGAAGCCCCATGTGCCCTGGGCATTTAAGGTTCAGAGAGAGAGAGAGAGAGAGATTTTCTGAAAGCACAAAAGAGATCTTTATCCATCAGTGTTCTTGGACCAGTTAAGGGAAAAAAAAAGTCAACCAATTAAGGGAAAAAAAAGTCAATGTCCAATAGTGATTGTGGCATTTCACAAGGCAGAAACAAAATTCTCCCCATTTCTTGCAATTTGCAGCAGGGCATTTTAGGTTTCTTCAGCTTTTGTTCCACTCTACTTTGATTTGTTGGTGAAAGAAACATTGCATATAGTTAATACACAGTGAAATATGTGTATATGTCCACAAAGATGCAAAAAGTACACCATATAGCTGTGGAAGTACTTTGAATATGGAAGAACTAAGCTTTACTTGTGATAGTAGGACAAGTGTGATGTTTTAACTCTGATAGCAAGAAAATGTATAAACTATGGGAAAAAAGTAGATGCAGGTTTATTAAAGAGCACACAATTGTGATGTTTTGGTGTGAACCTTAATCATACAAAAACAAACAAGACGAAGAAATGGAGAAAGAAGATAAAATATAAATTCACATATTTATATTTTGTTCTATTTTTAATGGCTATAACTTGCTTCTGTCATCAGCATGACATTGTTTGATGGCTGTTACCAGAAAATCAGATTTGCCTCTGTGGTTGCTTTTATTGCATTCCTGGGTGTTATTGTTGAACTTAATTCATGTCATTCATGGAAGCTGCCAAAATACTTATAGACCTACAGTAGCCTACACTGCACCCTAACTTATAAATCACTGAAGTCATGGGTCATTGCACACACACACACACACACACAAAAAACAATGTACCAAGTAATTCAGGTATACTCAGGTTGTAAGGTTATATGTGTAATTGGTACATAGGCCTTACTACTTCAATAGTACTGTGGTCTGTGAGCTATCGATAAACTCCAAGCAAGTTAGGGCACACAAGTTAGCTGTGGGTGTGAATATAAGGTTAGTTGCATGTTTTGTTCAAGAAGTTCAGTAGGAACAATCTTAGAGTCAAACCCTTATGGAGAGAGGACTATAAAGTTTATGGAAAATGTGAGGTTTTTTAGTTTTGTTCCAAAATATTTCTTGCCAAATTGTAGCTGCTTCTTGTATGATGGTGCAGCTTATATGGTGAGAAATACAGTAAATATGCTGTAGATATTTTAAAAGGAAACTTTGACTAAGCAGAAACTAGATTAGAGAATACTAATTTGTGATTCCAAATTTCCTTGCAGACAAAAAACTCATAGGAAAAGTCAAGAACAATGTATTTGAGCCTAATGTAATGAAGCTGCCAAAAGATACAAAGTTTGCCTGCATTAGTGCACACAGAATTGATTCACATGGTGATTGGGCATCAGAATTGCGCATAGAGCCCATTAACCACCCATCAGGTACTTTTGTTACAGTGAAATCTTTGATTTTTTTTTCAGCTAATGATTAAATGTGTTCTTATCTAGAACATTTTTATCCAGAAAATATCCCCCCCCCCTTTTCCTGTAAAATACAACATTATGATTTATCTGGGTGATGTGCCTTGGGGAAATTATGTATGTATATATATATATATATCTTATCTTATATCCTTCCGTGCCGTTAGACGTCACATAGGGCTCGCAAAGTAGTTCGCCAATTTTTCCTGTCTTCGGCGAGTCTTTCAACCTCATCAAAGGATTTTATGCCTGTTAATTTGGCCTCTCTTAATAATGTCCTCTTTAGAGTTTCACGCGGTCTGCCTCTTTTTCTTTGGCCTGTTGTGTTCCACTTGATAGCTTGTTTTGGGATTCTCTGATCATTTCTTCTCATCAAGTGACCAACATATGTCCATCTCCTTTTCCTGATCACCCATGAGACTGGTTGTTGTATATCATATATATATATATATGACTTGGAAAATACAGGCCTAACACCATATCCCCAATATACCTTAATGGCATGGAAGTGAGGAATTTACTGTACCTAGCTGATTACCCGGCATTGCCCTGTGATTTCCTGGCTGCATTTCCTTCCCCAACTCCAGAAGAAGTCAGGTACCAGTTTTACACCTGGATGACTGGGGTGCTACATTTACTAGACTGTATAAATTTATACCAGTGAATCGTTGAAACTATTTAAACTATTACTATTATTTGCCTGCTGTATTGGAGGTGAGCATGATCCATAACAGGGCAAATGAGAGATAATTATGCCAGTATTTGTTTAACTCTAAATCAGACAACCAACATCCATGACACACGAACATTATCTTCTATTAGACAGGAAAATGATTGAACCCTATCTATAGTGTAATGTTGAAGTACGTTTATTTACAGGTATTTAAGTATAACTGTAGTATGCAAATTATAAAGTAATGTCTCACTATATTATTAATTTAATTCAAAACTTGATTATAAACAACATCTGTTTAAGTTTAACACAATCTGACATCTTGTTCCTGAGATATAGGCGCACCTCTGGTCAGTTTCCCTTTGTTCATTTCCAATAAAATATAGTTGTAGAAATTTTGGTGGTTGATCTGGCAGTGGAAGCAATGATCCCACCTTATGGTAAATCTGCCCTTGCACCATGAATGTCGATGGAAATCTGGGCTGTTCGACAACTGATGTGGCGCTGAACAGTGTCATTTGGAAACATGAGTTGTATTTTCTGATGTTACTTTGACTCTGATGTATCTCCTGATGTGTAAGTAAAAAGTTCATGTGGTGGTGGTTCCAGTTGGCAGATTTTCATTTTCCCATTTTTGCACAACATACCAGGAGACTCTGATTGAAACTTTTTGGCATGACAGTAACTACAAACCATTTCCATTTTTTCCAATGGTAACACTTGCATGCTGTGAGTAGTCTTTATGTGGATCATAGTGGAATCCTTCCATCGCTAAGCTAACATGTTGCGCAGTCCGTGATTGTCTGGCTCTATCTCCCTTATCCTGTAGTTGGGCCTCACACTGTTGTACAGTCTCTGAAGTTCTAGATGTAGTAGCTCTCTCCTTCATATCCTGTAGTCAGCCCTCACGCCATTGTACAGTCTCTGAAGTTCTAGATGTAGTAGCTCTCTCCTTCATATCCTGTAGTCAGCCCTCACGCCGTTGTACAGTCTCTGAGGTTCTAGATGTAGTAGCTCTCTCCTTCATATCCTGTAGTCAGCCCTCACACTGTTGTACAGTCTCTGAGGTTCTAGATGTAGTAGCTCTCTCCTTCATATCCTGTAGTCAGCCCTCACGCCGTTGTACAGTCTCTGAAGTTCTAGATGTAGTAGCTCTCTCCTTCATATCCTGTAGTCAGCCCTCACGCCGTTGTACAGTCTCTGAGGTTCTAGATGTAGTAGCTCTTTCTTTCATATCCTGTAGTCAGCCCTCACACTGTTGTACAGTCTCTGAGGTTCTAGATGTAGTAGCTCTCTCCTTCATATCCTGTAGTCAGCCCTCACACCGTTGTATTGTCTTCAGAGACAGGAGCCTCAGGTTGTATAGCAGCTCTCTCCCACAGTATCGCAAGTCTTCTATTCCTCTCCTTGGGAGTCTCTTGTCTGCACTGTTGTTTCATTTTTTTAGCCGCTGATTGCACTCAGCCAGTCGCCTTACGTTTCTGTGCAGGCATCTGTAAAAACATACAAATAAAAAGCTATGAAATCTAGTATAAAGTACAATAAAAAGCTTATCTAAACATAATAAAAAAGCAAAATTAACATTTAAAATTATGAAGTATAGAATATAATAAAAAGCTAATATAAACATAAGAAAAAACAACAACATTAACATTTCAAATTATGAAGTACTTGCATCAGTGTAGAAATATAAAACTCTTCACAGAAATAAAAAAAACTATTAATGAGTGAAAATAGTATAGAATACAATACAAATTACAATAAAAAGCTAATATAAACACAAGGAAATAACACATTTAAAATCTTGAAGTACTTACATCAGTGTAGAAATATAAAACTCATCACAGAGATAAAAAAAGTGTTAATGAATGAATCTATTATAGAATACTATAAAAAGCTAATATAAACATAAGAAACAGCAAATCTAACATTTAAAATTGTGAAGTAATTACATCCGTGTAGAAATATAGAACTTTTCACAGAAATAAAAAAGTATTAATGACTGAACCTATTATAGAATACAATACAAATTACAATAAAAAGCTAATATAAACACAAGGAAATAATACATTTAAAATCATGAAGTACCTACATCAATGTAGATTGAATATAATAAACAGCTTATATAATAAACATAAGAAAAAATAACAATTTAAAGTCATGAAGTATCTACATCAGTGTAGATTGAATATAATAAACAGCTTATATAATAAACATAAGAAAAAATAATTTAAAATCATGAAGTACCTACATCAGTGCAGATTGAATATAATAAACAGCTTATATAAACATAAGAAAAAATAACAATTTAAAATCATAAAGTACCTACATCAGTGTAGATTGAATATAATAAACAGCTTATATAATAAACATAAGAAAAAATACAAAATAATTTAAAATCATGAAGTACCTACATCAATGTAGATTGAATATAATAAACAGCTTATATAATAAACATAAGAAAAAATAACAATTTAAAGTCATGAAGTATCTACATCAGTGTAGATTGAATATAATAAACAGCTTATATAATAAACATAAGAAAAAATAACAATTTAAAATCATGAAGTACTTAAATCTGTGTAGAAAGCTCTTCACAGAAGTAAAAAAGAAGAAATGAATTTGATCCAAACTGAACTCTGTCACTGTAGGAGACACTTATAGAATCAAGTAAAAGAGCAAAATGACACTGTCACATTCCATGAAAGATGATCTTCTTCTTCGTTCTCTTCTACAACCAAAACCGCCCCGTAATCCTACTGAATTTACTCCTGTGGTCCTCGATAGGTCCCATTTTCCCCCGTGTGGTCCCCAAAAGGACCACACGAGATCCCCAAGAGAACCACAATAGGTTCAGAGTATCGCAGGACATGAGCCTGTATTCTTTGTGGGTCTCAGAAGTGGGATTGCGTGACACCATGGTTTTCATTGCACCAGTTTAATCTAGAGTTTGACTT
Organism: Achatina immaculata; assembly: GCA_009760885.1. Lineage (NCBI taxonomy): Eukaryota > Metazoa > Mollusca > Gastropoda > Stylommatophora > Achatinidae > Lissachatina > Lissachatina immaculata. The sequence goes on along the minus strand of CM019695.1, from coordinate 12,363,359 downwards.
TCTCACCAGAAAACCCCAACGTGTTTTGGATATCAGTATATCCCCACTGGGTGAGAGGTGGTTGCCCATCCAGCCTAGAGTTGGACTTTCTCACCTGAAAACCTCGATGTGTTTTGGGATACTTGTGTATCCCTGCCGGGTGAGAGGTGGTTGCCTATCTAGACTGCACTGGTCCAGTGTCTCCGACTTCAGCATTTTGTGGTCGTGGCCGCTACCCTTCCTAGTTGTGACCAGGACGGAGCTTTTGTCCTTGAGGACAAATCCTCACAACTAGTGAGTTTCAACCCTGGGTTGAGCCAGTTTAGGTATATTATCCCAGTATGGGCATGTCTAGGTTGTGACCGACCTCTAGAGCGGAGGTACCGTGACATGAGTAGCCATCAAGTTTCACCCCTGGTTTAGGCTGGTTTAGGCATATTTCACCAGTATGGGTGTAGATCGAAGTAGCTGGCCTCTAGAGCAGAGGTGCCATGGTATGAGTAGCTTTCGCCACAAGACTACTGGACATACCGATTAAGCTTCACTTTGTCCTTTCCATCACCTTTTCACATCGACAGTGCACAGCAACCCTAATTGCTTTTTCACATTTTCTTCATTGGCTGGGAGGAGTTTCACTCCACATGTGGCATCCGAAGAATCTCGCCAGTAGTGTCTTAACCCCTGGGTTAAGCTGGTTCAGGCAGTTCGCCCGGTATGAATGCACATAGGACATGGCTGACCTCCTGAGCAGAGTTGCCGTGGTTTGAGCAGCCCTGACCTCAAGACTACTGATTACTTCACTTAATCTTTTCTTTCACATTTTCCACAGTGGCGCTGCACAGCAACTCCATTCGCACCTTTCTTCACTGGCTGGGAGGAGCCCCACTCCTCGCATGGCAGCTGAATAATCTCGCCAGCAGCAGTAGTTGAGCTACCAAACATGACTCTCATCTACTTGAAGCATCTGGTTTTCAGGTGCCAGATATTCACCTTTGCCCCTTCTCCTGTCAGAACTTTATCTACAGCAATGAACCTTAATGGCTTGGAAAGCTGAAGAAGAAAGTATATATTTATATATATATATATATAGAAACATTTAAACAATCCCACAACTAAATGTCAATCTAGATGAAATTACATTGAATGAAATTGAAACAGCAGTGAATCTAAATGGGTGTGTATGTGTGACAAATGAAATGTGATAAAAGATGTAGCTGTAATTATCGCAGTGATGGGAGCAAAGATGGCGGTACAGTTAACCAGGAGCTGCAGACCAATGCTAAGACCATGTGCCGCTTTTCTTCTGGTGCTAATAGTGTAGGGCTTGCCATGTTCTGTGTAGTAGGGGAGTCTGCGGTGAGGCTTGCTTTCTTGGATCCACTCCAAGTCTTCAAGTTAGCCACTGTAATCAATTCCCTTTCAGTTGTGATGCTCGTGTTCCTTCATTGCATTGGTTGCTAGGAGCATCCTGCTCATAGTTGCAATCGACAGCAGCGCTGTTGTTAGCCCGTAAAGCAGTGAGCACAACAGGGAGGGTTCTGCAGCTGAGATAAGTTACTAGGCAGGAAGGTCTCTGTTACAGACATTGAAACGGCCGTGTAACTCCACTGATCATTACATCTCCCAATTTTAACGTTTTGGCTGTACTAAAACTTGAAATGCATGGAATTACTTGCATTATCTTTGCAGGGCATGGCTGGGTAAAATATCTTCCTATGTGTCCGTATCAGTATAAATAGATATCTGTGTAAGATACAGTGGGGATGAAGATGCTGTCTGATTTTGCAGCCGGTGACCCATAGCTGGCATGCTATGCTATTATTAGACTTACAGACCATGGCTGATCAAGACCCTGTCACACCTCTTCTTACACCAGTAAGAGGTCTAGCCTGGTTAACAGGGCAGGGATCACCATGGTCCCCACAGCAATGGAGTCTGCTAAAGAAGTATTTTACACCCCCCCCCCCCCCCTGTGCTTTTTTAGCCCCACTCATGTATGGAAAAAGAATAGCTGTCATAATCTGGTTCCAGTCTGACACAATGCTGTGCTTCAACACTTTCATCGCACCATCTGCAAAAGGACATCATGCTTGCACATACAGGGGAGATAACAGAAGAAGTTGATGAGGTTCATCTGTTATTTCATTGTTAACTTTCTTGTTATATAAATTTTTTTTTTTTCCTACATATGACAGTGTTATAACTTTTATATCTTCTTTCATCAGATTCTGGATTCAGATGGCCATATATTGTTGGTGTAGTAGTGTCCATAGCTGGGGCATTATTTGTTACAATTACGATGTAAGTTTGTGTTCTGTTTATGCTATAAATAAAAAAAAAAAAACTGAAAAAATTGATGTGGGGGGTGGGAGTGGGGCAGCAGTGCATAGAGTAAAACAAGTTTGTTGTCAGTTTCTTCAAAACCATGACAGTTCTGTTCCCATGTCATCTTTCAAGTTTGTTTACAGTCTCGCAATGTGGATGTTGTATTATTCACAACACAGAGACGCTTATGGACGCTTAAGAGCGATCTCCTTTTCATGTGATTGTCATTTTACAGCCACCATATGTCAGGTATGCAGTGCAAAGGCTATGATGTGAAAACGTAATTTTAGCATGGAAGATGAAAGGCAAGTTAGCCAGAGAAAGGTATTGGAGAAAAACTAATGAATGATCTAACACCATGCTGAGACACTTATGTGATGGGAAAGAATAAACTATTGAGATTTATGAGAAAGCATGAACATTTATGTGTTAAACTGACTGAGCACCTGTTGATGAGCAAGACTGAAACAAGACAAGTGTCCATGTGGCAGTGGAGTCCAAACTCCAGAACATATCCTTCAAGAGTGCCCAAACCATGCGGATCTGAGGTGTGAGACATGGCCAGAGGACATGAGCTTGGGGCTCCTGTCAGGATCTGGAGAGGACTGTGGGCTTTGCCATGTCAACAGGGATCAGGATCTGATGTGACCAACAACCTCGAATGCAGAAGAAGAAGAAGAAGGTTGGAGTGAGAGAAGAATTAATTCTCTTGGAGGAAATAAAGTCTTGCAAGGAGCATTAAAAGTTTCTTTGTCCAAAAGTACTCCCTCCAGTATTTTTTTTTTTAGATTTAAAAAATGTTATTAATTAAACATGATTATCATCTTTTGGTGGGTTACCAGCAGGCATTGGCAGTCATGTTTCTCCACATATCTCAGTCCTCAGTATTTTTCCATCGGCTCCAGATGGTGACATTTTATAGTGCCATTGTTTTAGGCAACAGAGTACATACATAAGAGTTAAAATTTGCCAGAGATTTGAGACTTTCTCATGTTATTGGTACCAATTTCAATTCTCCAAACCCCCGCTCCCACCCCCCCCCCCCCCAAGAAGCTCAGAATTGGAGATTTGTAACAACATTATGTCAGCAGTTCTATATGTGACAGGATAAAAATAAAGCATGTAAGGGACTGAAACTTTTCAAGGCCATCAGTTACTGTAACTGGTTTATATTATAAAAAAAAATAGTAAAAAAGCAAGCAGAGAAATCAGCTGAAGGATAATCAGGCCAGTAGGATGGTGATGTTCAATTTTCATTGAAGAGAATTGGCCAGTTCTGATTTCGATTCAGCTTGTGAGCATTTTGTACAGATTAAATCTCACCGCTGATAAGATTTGAAAAGAATGTTGTATTGAGAAAACTGGTATTTCTGAAAATATTTCATTCAAGGTGAAAGACTGGTTCAAATTGGCGAACTACTTTGCGAGCCCTATGTGACGTCTAACGGCACGGGAAGGATATAAGATAAGATAAGAAAGACTGGTTCAGTTGTACTAGTTTTAAAAAACCCTAGCGCAATCACTGGTTAAGTTGTCATTTGAGAAGTACTATCTTAATTGTTCTTTTTTTTTTTTTTTTGAGAATTCTGTTGAAATAATTTTGTTGTTCTGTTTTTATTAAATATCACACACCTCATTTTTTTTTTTTTAAAAATAAAACTGATTTCTATAGTGATAGTAACAGATGATACTGATGGCCTGTGAGTTGACAGATATCATTTTCCCAGATCTGGGATATTTTTCCAAGGAAAAATTCTCTGTAACTGAAACTGCACTATAGCACAATTTGTTTGAATGCTGGCAGTACTTCATGAGATGTCCACCAGTTTATTTATTTATTGTAGTATATTTACTTTTATATATTGTAATTGCTACAATGCACGTGCATTATGTACATCATTGTATATACACTTTCTGTTGTATTGACCATGTTTAAGTGGTCGCTGTAGGATTAAATGTTCCATTAAGTTTTCCTCTGTCTTCTGTCCTTTCAGTGCACAAGACACACAGAGCTTCTTGTTGCAAGGAATTTGCACTTTTATTGGTCTTTTTGCAATCTGTTTAATTAAATATTGATATATTGATGTATAAAATTTCAGGCTCCTAGATTTTTTTTTTTTTTTTTAGACACTGCTTCCTTCCTGCCCTTATAGTCTTGTGAAACTGGGGGGATGACACGACAACAGTACTTTTCTTTGAAATGAGAGTGAAGTCTTACAGAAAAGTTGCTGCTTTAGATGTGATGAGAGTATTTGTGTGCATGCTGTATTATTTCTCCACAGTGTACTGTGGCGTGTGTGCCGGGGACGCAAACTCAGGATGACAAAATTGATGGGATCAATGATTCTGCCTGAGAAAAAGGCTGAACCTGTAAGTAATGTATATATAACTTCTCTGAATATTTAGATTACTAACTTTTAAAAACAGATCCATGTTAAATTGTGCATAGAAATATGGGATGTCTTGCACCGAACGTGATATATTAATAATCCTGAGCTTATATCTTGGTGGTTTTGTGTTGTGTGTAATCTTTGAATGAATCACATCACTCAGCAAAGGGGAATTTTAAAAGGGTGTCATTTTGTTTTTGCTCTCCCAGTTGGTAAAAGGGTGTTGTTTGCTTTGCTGTCTTTGCTTCATTATCCCATTCGATGCATCATCATCTTTCAGAAAAACCACATCTCTGAATCATTGTTTAGCTTATCATGAGTTCACTCATTTTTCTTGGCACTATAGCTTATCCTGATTTTGTGCTATCCGCTTGTCACTGTAGCTTGTCATGAGTTTGCAGTATGCAGTTGTCACTTTGGCTTATCATGAGTTTGCTCTAGCCAGTTGTTAATTTGACTTATCGTGAGTTTGCACTATCCATTTGTCACTTTGGCTTATCATGAGTTTGCACTATCCATTTGTCTCTTTAGTTCATCATGATTTTGCACATTTGTCTTGTCACTTTAGCACATCATGAGTTTGTACTGTCCAGTTGTCACGTTAGTTCATCATGAGTCTGCATATGTCTTGTCACTTTAGCTTATCATGAGTTTGCACATTCTTCTTGTAACTTAGCTCAACTTGAATTTGCACATTCACCTTGTAACTTTAGCTCAACATGAATTTGCAGATTCATCTTGTAACCTTAGCTCAACATGAATTTGAAATTCATCTTGTAGCTTTAGCTCAGCATGAATTTGCAAATTCATCTTGTCTCTGAGGCTTATGAGTTTGCACTATCCACCTGTCACTTTGGCTTATCATGAGTTTGCATAGTCATCTAATCACTTATAAGGTCATGCATTTTTGTCTTGTCACTTTAGCTTATAATTTTGCATGTTCATGTATTACACTGATCTTACAAACATGCTAACATGACATTATGTTAACGAGAACATAGATATTCCCTTTCCTCTCCACTGTTAGCTTTATGCCCCATTATACACCTTATTCCTTTCTCCAGAAAAGTAAACCAGTGATACATTAAACTCATGGGTTCTGACAGGAATGATAAAATTAAACTCATGAGTTCTGACAGAGATGTTAAAAGAACTGAGAAATGAAAAATGTGACCTTCAGTTTTTGAGCAACTATGACAGAACTGAGATAAACACAGAAGTTATTGCATATATTTTTTTTTAATACTTAACAGGTCAAGAAATGTAAATCTGGGGGTCTTCTGAGGTATTGTTCATAATTTGTCTCCCCTTCCTGGCAGCTTTCACCAAGCTTGAAAAATGGATTGAATACCTACATTTATGTTTGGTATAGAAAATGAAGAAAGCATGAAGACAAGAATGAGGCTTGGATATTGGTCATGGGAGTGAGAATATGGCATTTTATAAAGTTGTGTGGTGTGTCATAGGTGTGGATATTTGATTGGCAGCAATAAGTAGCCAAAAGGCTAGTAAGAGTAAAGACAGTGAAAGACTGGAATAAATTAGGGTGTGTATATAAGGAAGAGATTGTAGCAATGTTGATGAGCCTAAATGAAGGTAAAGCGTTAAAAGTGTTCTACAGAGGGATAAGAAAAAAGGGCTTTCTCATTGAAACAAGATTTGTTATTAAAAATGCAAAGTATTGCTTTTTTTCTCCTAGCAAAAGCTATGTATTTCCCTTTCTCCTGATGTCTTTAGCCACTGTTACGTCATTAAAACAATTATTTGCCGTTGAAATTCACTTGGGCTACCATTGGGTGGTAATAAGTAGATCAGTAAATGTACAGTTGCCTAAAAAAAAAAAAGGCACTCTGAAACAGCTGTTGAATACAATAGTACAGTTTCTGATAGAGCTATACATGATATTTAATGAGAGAACAATTACAAAGAGTGCTGTATACAAACTTGATAAATAACACATATTCAACAGCATTAAGTAACTGACCAGGCAAAGAATGTTTCATAAAATTTTGTTGAGAGATGGCAGAAATATTAGTAATGATAATTTAATAATGGCAGAGTAATTTGTTTTTTTTGAGACGGAATCCATTAATGAACATCAGAATCAAGTATAACACAGAGTGTATCTTGGCAAATGTTTTGATGTCACATCAAAAAAAAAAATTTATATGGCATATCATTGTTTCCAGTGCAGTTCTAACATAACAGTGTCATGGAATCAAGCAGGCAAGCAAAGAAGGTTTGAAGGATGTCCTGCCTTTCTTGCAGAAGGCTACTCCCAGCTCTTGAAGGCTTGTGGACAGTCAGGCAAAGTGCTGGAATCTATGACAGAGGTGTTAGTTGCTGCCATGTCCAAGGAGTTTGGTTTTGATGTTGACCAGTCAGAGAACACTACAACTGAGCAAGAGTAAAGCAAATGTTCAGCCTAGCCCCCAGTGCAAGCAAATAAGACAGTGATGAGCCAGCAGTGTAGGTTGTACAGCTGGATGAACCACTTGAGGCCCCACTTTTCTTATAGTCATTGCCTGACAATAAAAGCAGCTCATTCTGTGCAGCAAAAGAGATGGTCACAGATTCTCCCACTGTGCTGGAATTGCTTTGGCCACACACACACAAAGTGTTGAGCATTGTACACCACCACATTGACTGGCAGTGGCTGACACAGTGCAGCCCCCTTGTAACATTCAGACATTCCTCAGGCTAAGAGGAGGAGTTTTACCACCATAAAAGAATGTGTAATGGTGAAAATCCATTCTGGCTGATGATGATATATATATTTATAGGGACCTTGGGCTGAAAAGGAGGGGGACTTGGACCTGAGATGTTGATAACCACTGGTCACTTAGACCTAAAGTAATTAACATTTACAAGTAGCAGGGCTTGGTGAATAGCACAGTAAATAGAACTCTCTGCAGAAGTGAACAGTAGTACAAATGCTGTTACTGCTACATGGAGACCTTAGTGCAGTTTCTAAAACTAGTGTCGACCTTTAATCAGAAACAGCTGAAAGAGGCTACAGTGTTTGCTCATGTTTAACATGTGACCTACCATCTACCCATCCATGTCCCTGACTAAGCAGTCACAGCTCAGTATTTCTTGTGGTGTCTTGCAGGGCAACAGCAGACTCTTCCCACTTTTCATATGCTGTGTCCAGCCTTTGTATCATGCCCCCACCCCCACCCCCCACCCCAGCTGTGCTGCATGTTGCTCATTTTTGCTTCTACAGTTCTCCATCAGGTGGGCCTTTGTTCACAACCTTTCTTTCTTTTTTTTTTTTCCTCCTCTCAGGATGTTACGTACAGAACAAATATAATAATGAGTTATCAAAAAGACAAGACTTCTATTTGTAATATTTGACCTATCATTCTAAAAGTAATATTACCTGATATGAGATTATAAATGTCGGTTCCATAAAGATCAGTGCTAGATAGCACTGTAAACCAAGACAGGAAGAGTTACACCTCCCAAGTACAGAGAAGTAAACATAAGAGCTTACGTAAGTTTGGTAACATGATTAAAGTAATAAAGAGATGACAGGTATAAGCAGATTAAGTAGCCTGCATCACTTAAACATGAAAGGCTAATGTTAATCGCAAACCAAATATATTCTTGTATCTGTTACCCTTTTTTCTCTGCTTTTTTTGCTTTTGTTCTATAATGCAGTGCAAATTAATCTCTTTTGTTTATAATGAAAGATTTATTTTCATTGACTCTTTTATACAAATTGGTTGGGAGTGAAGATGCCCGATAAGGTAATCAGCGACTCCTAGCTGACCAAGACCCTGTCCCACTTCTCCATGGTACCCCCAGTAACAGGCATAGTGGCAGTAGTGAAGACAGTGATGGCAATAGTGAAGAAAGTGATGGCAGTAGTAGACAGTGATCACCCAAAAACTGATGATGAGAGTAATGGCAATAGTTAAGAAAGTGATGGCAATAGTTAAGAAAGTGATGGCAATAGTTAAGAAAGTGGTGGCAATAGTGAAGAACCCAAAAACTGATGATGAGAGTAATGGCAATAGTTAAGAAAGTGATGGCAATAGTGAAGAACCCAAAAACTGATGATGAGAGCAATGGCAATAGTGAAGACAATGATCATCCAAACACTGATGATGAGACTAATGGCAATAGTGAAGACAGTGATCACCCAAACACTGATGATGACAGTAATGGCAATAGTGAAGACAGTGATGGCAATAGTGAAGACAGTGATCACCCACACACTGATGATGACAGTAATGGCAATAGTGAAGACAGTGATCATCCACACACTGATGATGACAATAATGGCAATAGTGAAGACAGTGATCACCCAAACACTGATGATGACAGTAATGGCAGTAGTGAAGACAGTGATCACCCAAACACTGATGATGACAGTAATGGCAGTAGTGAAAACAATGATCACCCACACACTGATGATGACAGTAATGGCAATAGTGAAGAAAGTGATGGCAATAGTTAAGAAAGTGATGGCAATAGTGAAGACAGTCATGGCAATAGTGAAGACAGTCATGGCAGTAGTGAAGACAGTCATGGCAATAGTGAAGACAGTGATCACCCAAACACTGATGATGAGAGTAATGGCAGTAGTGAAGATAGTGATCACCCAAACACTGATGATGACAGTAATGGCATTAGTAAAGACAGTGATGGCAGTAGTGAAGAAAGTGATGGCAATAGTGAAGACAGTGATGGCAATAGTAAAGACAGTGATGGAAATAGTGAAGACAGTGATGGGAATAGTGAAGACATTGATGGCAATAGTGAAGACATTGATGGAAATAGTGAAGACAATGATGGGAATAGTGAAGACATTGATGGCAGTAGTGAAGACAGTGATGGAAATAGTGAAGACAGTGATGGGAATAGTGAAGACATTGATGGCAATAGTGAAGACATTGATGGCGTTAATGAAGACAGTGTGGCCTGTGACCAGCCCTGAAGGTTGTAGCCAATTGAAGAAGTTGGGCTGGGTTGTTTTGCCAGTTGTAACACTCTGACCCCCCCCCCCCCCCCCCCCTTTCCCGATAGCATAACATTGTTTCTAGCTTCATCATTCTCTCTGCCCAGAGAAAGTGGTAGAAGAGCTTATCAGGGTGAACAAAGTTAGTTAGTTCCCTGTGAAGAAAAGTGAACATGAGAAAAAGAGGGGGGGGGGGGAGAAGAGGCTCACAGACTTATAGGTGACAGAGAATGAAGAGGAATTATGTACAAGCTGGCAGAAGAAGAACTGCCCAAAGAGGAGAGGGAGGAGTGGGGGGGGATGTGTTAAGAAGGAGATTAGTGTTGTAAAGACCTCCCAACATATTGCCAGCTGATGTTGGTCTTGTCAGATGTGCAAGTCTTATGTGAATTTTCTTTTTTTTTTTCATCAACTTGTGAACTGGGATTAGGAAATATGTTTTTCAGAAAAGGTAAAGGTAACCCTGTCATGCACTTAGAGGCACATGGGAGATATGGTGTTAGTGCCCATGTTTTCCTTGACCTATCAGCACACTAGAGGGTGATATGGTCAGTATCACGCCTGGCCGCCTTTCCTTTCCCCTCTCAACGCCAGAAGAAGCCGGGTACCCATTTCTACAGCTGGGTGACTGGGGTGCCTCCAGCCGAATTCAGTCCCCCGACCTTCGCCATGAGAGTGCACTTACCACTTCGCCACTCAGACAGCTCCATTATAATTTGGGATGGAGGGGGTGTGAACTGATATATCTCTTTGGTTAAGCTGTGTTATAATAGCTTGTTTAACTAAAACAATGTATCTCAACATGGGGAAATGCTGCAATGATTTGGGGGGGGGGGAATTTGAATATATTTAATATATTATACTTTTTCATAACTTAGTTTACTATTATGATGCTGGGGGGGGGGGGGGGGGGGCATCAAAATCTTTGAGGCATTGAGGTGGGGCATGATCCAAAAAAGGTTGGGAAACGCTATCTAAAGCATCAGTTGCAGATGATATGGGACTTAACTAGCTTTGGTTCAGCAGTTTTGTAGACTACCAAGTCATCTCCCTTCGTAAAAGTCATCTTCAGTTGAATAGAGCAAGGTATCAACTTTATTCATTTTAAGTACTGTACAGTGATGCCTGTAGTTTTGAATGTGATTTAATATAAGATTTTATCAGTCAAATGTCATGATTTGTATCAACTGGTTTTAGACCTGGTGGACTGGTTAATCATTTTGTAAAATTAGAACGGATGCTTTGAGGCACAGAATTGATCTTGAAGACTAATTTAGTCATTTGTTTTGTATTTGTTTTCAGAATTCTCCACATTCTTTAAATGGGGATATTCCTCCAGACGTACAAGGTCGGACCATTCTTGATCATGGCAGCACATCTTTTAGTTCAACAGACAGTGGAAGAGGCACTGGGCCTTGTGAAGCTGACAGCGGGAGTGGCAAAAAGACCCATGTGACGGATTCAGTGGGCAATGTTTTCTCTTCAAGTAGTGCCATATCTAATACACAGAATCCTGTGCATTCATCCAGTGATAAACTTGCAAACACATTTTTATCTTCGTCTGTGAATTTGCCTACTAACATATGTACTGTTGAAATGGGCACAAGCGGTTCACAAAAGAGTGATATAGTAATGAGCAGCAGCAGCAGAGGGAAAGATTACCTTGGAGAGAGTGATAGCAGCAGTAAAGAAAATGATGAGTCAGAAGAAGATTCAGAGCAACTTGAGATCTTGAAAGGCTTTGGCTGCTCTTTCAACAACCACACAAGTGGAAGCTCTTGTTCTGATGAAGCAGATGCTCCTGTAGATCTTCTAGACACAGCTGAGAGTGATGCAGCCACTGAAAGCCGCAGGTCCCAGGGCAACTTAACTGAAACCAGAAGGCCTGCCATGCATATTGTCCATAGAATGATGTCCTCAGAAAGCGAGTCTGATGGTTCAGACAATTCAGAGAGACCCTTGATCTCGCTTAGAAGCTGTTCTGTAACAGAGGGACATGAGTCAGAAATGTTGTGTTAAAATCAGCTCTTCCATTATAGCCAACCAGGAGAATGACCACTCATGAATTATTTTTTGTGTCTTTCCTACAACAAAACTGGACTACAAGTCTCCACTCCTGACCTGTCTGAGCTCATGAAGTCGGTTCTGTAGTTCGCACTTACTTCCTTCTTGTCATACTCTCTGGGCATGTCATTCTGAACTCTTCCAGGCAGAATTTTTTTCAGGGCTTCTTTGTGCCATGTAGGCTTTCATGGGTAGTCATCCCTCAGACTGATTTACTGCTCTCTACTGTTGATTCTACCATCTGTCCTAATTACTGGATATCTTGCTTTCTGTTGGTCCCTTTCTTTCTTTGTCATTCACTTTGGATGTGAGCTACAGGTGTTTGTCTCCATTTTTAGTTGGTTAGTTAAGGAAGGGTATCATCCATGCACACTGGGCTCATCCGTTAGTGCTCTGATCTCCTTTTCATTATCTTCTTCAGCATACAGTAACTGATTACATCTGTTCTTTGGCTGACCATCCACTCTAGGACGTGTTAACTAGGAGGTACACCTCCATCTTGATCAGTCCTCTTCTTGTTTTTCTGTGTTTCATATATGTGGCTACATAGACATAAAGATGGGTTGCCTCCATGAATGTCATCAGCAGCAGGAGCTCTTCTTGTGTGCCCTCACAGTTTTCTATCCTCTTTTCCTGGGGCCAGGTTTAGGTTCCTTGAGTCTGGAGATTGTTTTGGCATGTCCAGTTGGATTGATTGATCTGATGTTTGCGATTATTTGCCTTGACCCACAGACATTTGCACTTGTTATTTTACCTCAAAATGTTTCTTGATGTTCTTCCTGTCAATGTTTTTCTGTTGACATAGATTATTTTTTTGATAGGTGTAGTTCTTCTTCTTCTTCTTCTTCGTTCGCACTGTCTGTCTATATCTGCAGTCCTGTCTCTTGGATAAATTTCACTGTTTTTTGTAACTCATGTATGGAACCGTAGAGCTTATCTTCTTTAGTGGTTTCACTGGGCCAGTAATTATTTCTCAGTGTCTCGTAGTTGATGCAGTTCTGGAGGATATGTTCCACGGTTTGGGGCACCTGGGCACATGTACATAGATTAGTAGTACCAACCTTAAACTTTGTATACATATGACTTCGGAGTCGGCTGTGTCCTGTTCGGAGACGGAAGATGGTGACTTGTTCCTTTCTGTTTAGCATGTGATAGTCATCATGTGGTGGTGTTTGTGGCTTCCTGTAGGTTTTTATCATGCTTTTCTTCTGATTATAGGTGACTGGTATGTCTGGTTGCTCCATTTCAGTGCCCTCTTTGGCCAGTTGGTCAGCTTTCTCATTGCCTGGTATCCCACAGTGGGAGGGAATCCACTGCAAAGTGACTCCATGTTGTAAGCCAATTTTTGACAAGGCATCCTTAAGGTCTGGTAGTTTGTTGCTCTGAAGAGCCTCCAGTACTGATCTTGCATCTGTGAGAATTACTACAGGACATGTATCAATTCTGGAGTCTGATAGTTTTTCAACTGCAGCAATAATTGCCCTAACTTCTGCATCAAAGTTGTTGCAGTATTTACCAGTGGGTATGGAAATCTTGTCAATGGTGTTGTTTGGATATTCAATATATGCTCCTGCCCCACCATTTTTTATGGCATTATGTGCAGATCCATCTGTATACACACGTATCCAGGTGTCACATGGATATTTGTCATCTAGAACACTAAGTGTGGCTACTGATCTTACAAGACTGCTCTGCATCTCACCATTCTGCACACCTTTCACTTCAGTCTGAATAGTTATTTGTGTATAATCTGCTTCTTTCCATGGTGTATGCTCTGGTACAGATGATAATGGAGTGACTACAGTTGGAAGGTCAGGTATCAGCTTACGCATACGCTTGGCCTGATGAATGAAGCTGCTTCTTTTAAGCCGTCCTAATGCCAAGTTATTGAATCTCTCCTTCAGGGGATGGCTTACAGAGCTAAGGAATTTTTCTCCCATGGTCATGACCTTTGTGTCTCTACGTTCCTTTAGCGGTTGAACACCAACTATTTTCTGCATTTCTACTATTGGTGTGGACCTCATGGCACCTGTGATAATCCGTAGTGACTGATTTTGAACCTTGTCTAGATTATGCAGCGTAGTGTTTGATGCTGTGCACCAAGATGTTGAGCCATATTCTAAATGTGGTAGAATACTTTGCTGATATACGTTCTTGAGGATTCTTTCACTAGCTCCCCATGTAGTCCCACTTAATTTTCTTAATATGGCTAGTTTTCTTCTGGCTTTTGCTTCTGCACTGTTGATGTGTTGCTTCCAAGTCAGTTTTGAGTCAAGAGTCACTCCTAAGTAAGTGGGTTGGTTGTCCATCCTTAAGGGTATTTCATTTACAAAGATCTTACCTGCTTTCTGTTTAGATGAGAGGGTGAACAGAGTGGTACTTGATTTTTCTGTGTTGATACTTACACACCATTTGTTTGTCCATGATGTCAAGATGTCTGCTGCTCTTTGGAGTCTCTGTGTAGCAACTGTCGCATATTCATCTGTACACCACATGACCAGATCATCTGCATACAGTGCTGCTTTGATTCCATAGGGAAGTTCCTTGACCAGGTCATTAATGAATACAAGGAATAGTGTAGGCGAAAGGACTCCTCCTTGTGGTACACCGTGTCGCAGAAGTACTTTCTGGCTTTTGTGTCCATCCATTACTACTCTAGCTCTTCTATTGTGTAAATAGGACTTTATCCAGTTGTACAGTCTTCCATTCACATTGCAGTTTCTTAGTTTCCACAACAGACCTTTTTTCCATACTTTATCAAAGGCTTTCTTCAGGTCTATCCACGCTGCTAGTACAAGGTTTTTCTCTTGGAATAGGTGTAGTTTACTTTTGTGTGTAATGACAACTTCTAGCATCTCAGAATTTATTTTATTGACGCTGAATTGCTGCCACCCAGTAATTAGTGTATAAGCGTTTAACTATATGGAGCCACTGCTGTAAAGCTGTGATGCCAAAATGTTTAAACTAGGAAAAAAATAGAAACCTCATAATATTGACTGAATATCCAGTTGCATGGAGTTAAATTTTTTTTTATATTAATGTGAGAGTATGTATTTTGTACTTTCATGTATAAATTGATCCATATCATTCTGTTTACAGTTTTTTTATGTTGTTGTTGTTGTTATTGCTGTTGTTGTTTTTGACATTGTTTAACATAGATACCAGTGACTTGGGATTAGAAATCACAGCAGAGATCAAGCATAGTGTATGAACATAATCACAGCTGTCCATCATTATAGCACATGGTGATAATGAAGATGATGATGATGATGATGATGATGATGAATGTGGTGAGAGTCTTCAGATTTTTCCAGCATTTTTTAACAAAGTAGAGATGGACACAAAAAAAAAACCCAGAAAAATTGGGTTTCATTCACAAACATGTAATCCTACATTCAGCCCATCTGTGAAAGTGGGTACTCAGCACCACTGTGTTGAGGAAAGTGGCATGCATGGTGAGGAACACTGGATTACAGCTAACATGCAGGTGAAGGGAAATCATGAGTAAGATATTACCACAAGTTTTAGAATGCTGGGCTTCTGATAGCAGAGTGTCTGGACTCAAGCCCAGGTCTGATGCACTGTGATGCCCACCTGCAGAAAGTGGGTTCTTGATACTTGTGTGAGATAGCTCAGCTGTGAGGCTGAAAATAGATATGCAGTATGTATTCTCTAACAACCCACAACTATTTTTATGTATGTGTACTACTGTACTTTTAAATCTGTTAGTGTCTACAATTTTTTATTTCCATAAAGTTAATGTATTAATAATTAGATGCATATTTTTGAATACAGAACAGAAAAAGGTGCTTGACTATTGAAGTGATTAGTGCATTTGTCTCACTTGGTGAAGGTAGCTGATTCAAATATAGCTAGAGGAGCCACAGTTCTTTTTTAAATGGATACCCATCTACCTCCTGGAGTTGGGGAGGGTGAGACACTGACCACATCACCCTCCAGTGTTCTGACAGTTGAAGGATAATGTAGACACCAGCACCATACCTCACAGGTGTGGCTCTACAGCATTATAGAACTACCTCTGCCTTTGTACAACAGAGAACTCTCACTCATAGCTCTTGAGAAGCAGACACACTGAAGGACACTGACTGAGCTACAAATAAAAGTGTTATGTTGACTGATACCTGAACATTTACTAAACTTAATTATTCTCAGATGTTTGAGAAAAAAGGGGGTTTCAAAACAGTAGATATTGTTGAAATTGATTTTCATATTCAGTTTACTTTGTCATTTTTTGTGTGTGTCCATTTTCTGTCCACCATTTGCCCGTTCGCTGAGCTTTTATGACACAGACAAGAGGAGACTAAAGGATGGATAAAATAGAAAGGAAAAAAAAAAAGAAGTCAAATTCAAATTTCTATGCCATTAAGACAGATTGGGGATACAGTGTTAGGCCTGTACTTCCATGACCTTTGATACATGAAAGTGTGATGGATAAAGTAAACAACAACTAAACAAAAACAAACAAACCACATAATATTGCTCAGTGTTAGTGATTGCACTTTATGGAATACCACATTTACAGCTCATCTGTTTTCAATAGGTTCTTGAAAGGAACTATAACTTGTTTTTTTTTTTCTCCTCTTCTGTTTTGCTCATTGTCTGTTTTATACATTTTGTTAAGAGTAGTTTGCATCTGATCATTTCTAAGAAGCAAATTGTTTTTAGAGATTTACTTTAAGCACAAACACAACTGCTAGTGCCCACCTTAGGAAAGTCTTGATGAGAGAATTTATAATGTGCTGTACATTATAACATTATGTACATTATAATGTTCAGTGGAAAACAGACAGCATTTAAGTTCTCATGAAAAGAATTTAAATCCCATACACTCTTGCCCTGTGTCTATGTTCTGTAGACAGTGTACAGTAAGAAATTTTCTGATGAATGAGACTGAAGCACACAGAGGATTTTATTGTGTTCTATAGAAAACAAAAGTCTTAAAACCATGATGAGGGAGTTTAAAAGAGTTTAAAGTGAGTACCTGGGAAGTGAACCTTCACATGATGGTGTTCTAAGAAAACGTACAGTATCAGAGTCTTTAGGAAAGAATGTAAAGCACATACATGTGATAGTGTTCTATAGAAAATGTAGTGTATAAAAATCTTTAGGAAAGAGTTTAAAGCACATACACATATGCTTATATTCTATGAAAAACATGCAGGAAGAAGACTTCAGAAAAGAGTGTGAATTAGACACACTTCCTTGTGTTCTATAGAACACATGCAGTGATAAAACCTTCATGAAAGATATTGTGAATGTTTTTATAATAAGTACCGGTGCCTGTTAATTTTTCGTATGATTTTTTATGTAATTATGTAATAATTTTGACTTAAATGCCCTGTTCATTGTATTATTGCATTTGTTTCATTTAATTTTTTTTTTTTTATGTTTCAGTGCGAGTAATAGGGCATTATTTGGAGGCTTGTGGGTGGCTTGTGGTTTTGGCATTTGTCTATGAAACATCAGTTACAGAAACCAAAGCATTTAATTAGAAATAATACCTGTTTATGGTGGTTTGGCTTTGACGAGCCTGCAGTAAGAGCGCTCTGATTTGCTATTGTGTTTTAACTTTTTCTATCCAGTGCCGTGCTGGCAGGTGTTGGTGCTCATGCTTTTCTACAGTTCTCTATTCCAGGTGTAAATTATGAGCTGGACTGATGTTCTTTCTCCATGCCACTTCATCAGTTCTTCTATCATCTTCTCTTTTTGTCTGTATCAATCTCTTTTTTTTATTCTGTATCATCCCTGTTATCAAATATTCCAGTCCACCTGCTGTCATGACGTGTCCTATGAATTTAGATTGTCTCTTCCTGAGTTTTGTTATTGCTCGTCTCTCTCTTCCACTGCCTCTTTCAGGATCTCCTTGTTTGATCTTTCACTCTCCATGGTATCTTTAACGTTCTTCAGAGGAAGCACATTTCTGTGCCCTCCAGGCGGCGCTGTACTTCCCTGTTGACTGTCCATGTTTCCCATCCGTAAAACAGGATTGGTTCAGTTTAATATTGGAGCCCTCTTTCCCTCACTTTCAGTGTTAGTGATTGATTACATAAAATTGAACTTTCTTTATAGCAGGCAAAAATGGACAATTCTCCACAGTAGAGTATATCTGACACCACAATGACTTTGTGTGTAAATCTGTAAACAGATACCAAGAACAGTCAGAAAAGGCAAGATTTTTAGCATGGATATCCAAAAATAGATTTTAGAGTTAATATGGCTGTGATTTGTGCATAAGTATTTTTAACTGACAGTGGTAAGTAATGGATTTGCTGCTAGCATGGAAAAGAAGAGTGGGCTGGGGATGGGCACATGGAGAGAAAATTGGAAGGTGTGTCTCGGAACCAAGAGGTAGACCTAAGCAACAGTGGTGAGACAACCTAGAAAAAGATATATGTGCTCGTGGAATTGACAGCAGGCAGGAAAAGATCACGAACAAAGAGAAATAGAGACGTGTCCTGTTTGCAGCAATAAACCTCAGTGGCTCGGAAAGCTGCTGACTTCAGCACCTGCTCAAAGAGGAAGACGAAGAAGATATCTCAAAATAGAAATAGAAGAGTAATAATGATGATGATGATGAATGATAATTAAGAAGGTCTTGATACCGGTGGGAAAAACAATTACTGGACTCAAGTGCTTGGCTGAGAATTTATGAGTTCCAGCATTGTGATAGTTCCAATCAGTTACTGGAATTTTAGTTTCAAAACTGGAGCATTTAGCATCTCCAGAGTGCCATTATCTTCATTGTTTATCACAGCTGGTGGAATTTACAGTTTACAGTATTCTTGACTTCTATATTATCATCATTTTATTTTTGGTCAGTCACTCAGTGGCTGAAGTATGAAATTGTCAGTGAATTATTTTTTTTTCCTATTTATCTCATCTTTCTTTTTGCTTTTTTGTTTTCTCTCTTCATGCAGCATTATTTTCATATGGCCATCACCTACATACATGCCCTGCTGAGGGTCTTGCCATTTACATGTCAGCATTTTGATGCCCTCACTAGCTTTTGTCATGTATTTTGCAATATTCATCATGGGAACTGCTAAAAAAGTACTGCACACCCCATGCTTTTCAAGTGCCACTCAGGAACCAAAATAAAAAAAACAAAAGTTGCCTTAACCCACTCCTTAACCCAGTCCCAGTCTGATGTGATGCTGTGCCTCAACACCTTCACAGCATCAGCTGCAAAGAACACCAGCCCACAGTTCCGAGATAGAAGAATAAGATCCATAGGAAAGTGAGGCATCGACTATGTATGTCTGTGATGTAAGAAATGGATTATATAGAAGTATTGTATAAAAGAATATATCTGTAATATTTTAGGATAAAACAACAGTTAAATAAGGCATGAAGCA
Organism: Achatina immaculata; assembly: GCA_009760885.1. NCBI lineage: Eukaryota > Metazoa > Mollusca > Gastropoda > Stylommatophora > Achatinidae > Lissachatina > Lissachatina immaculata. The sequence goes on along the minus strand of CM019695.1, from coordinate 12,344,259 downwards.
CAGTGAAGTTTTTTTTTTTCTTCTTGTGCTTTATGCGGTATTAATCAAACTCATGGAACATTACCTTGATCTTTAGCTTTGGAGTCAGGTAGTGAAATCCAGGCAGGTTTATGCAGCATGGAGTTTCTTCGGTAGAAGTGCTTCTTTTTTTGTGTGTGTGTGTTCATCATATTGATGGAATATGCTTTGATAAAATTGTTCACAGATTGCCATTCATATTGATATCACTGTATTGTTTGCAAATATGTGATGACCATATATATATATAAATTTTCATTGCTTTTATCTGCTTTCTGGCACTATGAATTCTGTAATAAGCCAGACTTATATGCCCAGGATGGCCAAACCTGTCTAATATAAGAGCCACTTAGGATAAGCTTCAGATATTTGAGAGCTGCATGATGTGAACAATATTACATGTACATTTTTATTGTTACACATGTACACATCTTGTTAGAAAAGTTTTGTATAAATATTAAGAAATGTATGCACATAGTAATATTCATATGTGCAGGAAACTCTCTACTGTAGAGAGCAGAACAGCAACGCAACTCTTTCAGATCATCAGAGGAAGTACCCCCCACTCAGACATGTGTTTCGGCCCTATTATTATATATGTGGTTTGGATACTATTCATTTGTATTAGTTTAAAAATCAGGAAGTACACAGCTTTATATCAAGTGTTTTCAAAATCCTGACCAATTATTGTTTTAATTATGTTGATTGTAATTACTGCAGAAATGAATTACTGAAATGTTTAAGAAAAATATGAAAATATACATTTTGTTGATATTAGATGAGACTGCAAAAGATAAAACTGAAAAAGTTAAAAATAGATGTTTTTAATTATAATGATGTAAACAAGGAGCTTTGCCAGCATAATTTCACAAGCCGCACTTTCAGAGATCATATATTGTGCCTCGCAAGCTATGGTTTGGCCGCCCCTGTTATATAATGAGGAAAAGGGCTTATGTAGAGAGTGGGAACTGGAGTTAGCAGGAGTACCCAGAGAACTGTAGGCCAGTGATTCTCAACATCTGAAGTCCCCATGCTCTATTTTCAACCCAGACTGCCCCCAAATCCTGCCCTATATCATCATCCTCCAGAAAGGATTTTCACCATTATTCCTCATTTACTTCTGTGGGGAAGCGTTCCTTCCCTTTAAGAAAAAATTTTCTTCCTTTAGACTTGAAATTTCTCCCCAGAGTGGGGGGGGGGGGGCACCTGCTTCCTTCTTGAGAACCACTGATCTAGACCACGTATAGAGAAATGACAGGAACTGGAGCTACAAGTGAAATACCCAATAACTGAATCTTCACATTCTATGAGAAACTGTTTACCAAGAGAAGAATGTCTATTGTTGAATGATGTAATGTCTGTTGTTGAATGATGTACCTCATTGACATGTCTATTGTTGAATGATGTACTTCATTGACATTTTTACAGCTAGCCCATTGGAGCAGTGTTCACATCTGACTCATTCATGTGTGACCTCCCTTCCTCTCATCTTTGTACTTACATGCCGTGGTTTACAGATGTTCACACTAAAGAATGAATACTCCCGGTGTCATCATGAAGAGACAAGAGCACCATATGTGATTTTGTTTCTTTGTTTTGATTTGTTTCAAAACTTCCATTTGTTTCATTCTGGGCCAGTCTTCCTGGTGTGACCATTTCAAATGGAAGCTCTGTGTTTTAATGTTGGTTTGACATTCTTTTTTTGTGTGTGTGTTTTTTTTCCTTTTGCTAGTTTTTTTTTCTTTTTTTTTTTTCTCTGATTTAATCTTCCAGTTCTCTGTTCCCTGATGCTGTCCAACAGACATACAAGGAAGAGGATACTGGATAGATAATGTTTTAAATAAAAGTACATATAAAATCTGAGAATATAATTTTTCCTGGCCACACTGCACTCAGGCTTGTCACATCGGAGCGAGGACGCTGCAGCTGTGTGCCATGTGCTGGGAACTTGCGATTGTTAGTTATGTAAGCATAGGCTGGGAATGAAATGTGAGCAGTAATTCATCAGAAACAAAACAAATCTAAAACCATCTGAACTCTGATTATGTTTGTTTTATTCTTTTCCTTTCAGTTAATGTAAAAAACTGTTACTGAATTTGGCTGTGTCTTGCCTTGTGTTGCCGGTTTATGGAATGGTTAAGCCCTGAGAGTTAGAAATGTGATGGCTGTTGTGTTGAGCTGTGTACAGCAAAAGGTGTTTTCCAGGGGGGGGGGGGGAGGGGGAGAAACCGTGCAGATGTGGTATTTATAAAGCTGCTATTGTGTGGTTTAAACTGAGAAGTGGAAAGATGCAGCTTTCATTGTTTTCCTCACATATCAGTCACCTGCGAGAAGGTGAAACTATGCCTTCCTGTAGAACTGCAGAGCCAAGTTTCTGAAGCTGCTAGAGACAGGAGACAAGGGTTGCTATCTGTTTAGAAGGTGAAGCTGAACTGGGATTCAAGCGCGGACTCCGGAAGGACGAGCAGCCGTCTAGCCACTAGAGAACAGCGTACTATCGACTTAGCCTTCTAGCATCCAGGTAATTCTCTTGTGATTTTTCTTTCTCTCACGTCTCACTAAAGTGCTTTGTCTACGATTTTTTCGGGGTCTAATCCTACAGAACTGTTCTCTTACTTTACCATGTCTAATGTTCAGTGATAGTAGGTGAATTGCACAATTTGTTCTGAAAGCTGTTTTTTTGGCTTGGCATATTCTATTCTTCATTTCAGAGGTGCGCCTGGCATCTGAATTCACGAGCTCAGATATTTAAATGTATGCACTTGTCTCAAGATTGTTCATAGTACTTTAACACTACATTTAGGCGGATTCTTCCTTCACAAAGTAACATACGTCTAGATGTATCTGAATTCAGTAGACATTTTTGCATTACAGAAAGTGAAAAAAATAGCTTTTGTTTCCTTTCATTTTGGTTTTTTTTTTAATTTGATGAGTTTTTATTTGATTTGTTTAAATAAAAACTAGCCTCTTATAATGTTATTTTAATCAAAGTTTTATTAAGTTTTAGTACAAGGGTAAATAATTTTTTATGGGTGACTGCCCCTGCTGATTGTATTGTCTATATTCTGTATCCATATCTTGCATCGCTTATCTCGTATAACTCGCACGACTTGGCTGTGCCATCAAGCCTCATTTCACAAGTTATCCGATATTAAAGACTATACAAGAGTATTGCTTTTTTTTTTTTTTGAATGTTGTTAATGTTCATATCTTCTAGTGTGTGGGAGGTCAGGTGAGATTTAACAAACTCATTTTCTCACGTTTTCATTGATGGGTGTATTGAAGATGGTTTCTGATAGGCGGAGTCCGGCACTTAGAGTATTAGACAAAGGGCCCTCCTATTTATTTTGATCGTGGACAAAATGTATCTATATTATTGTGTCAAGTTAACAGGGGAGTCGAGCGAAGAATAGGAAAAGGGGCATTTGATTGGTCATTTGGTTTCTTTGACAAGCCACACAGTTCGATTTAACAGTCATCAGCCCATAACTAGCATGGTAGCCTCAGGATGGCGAACCATAGCTGATCAAGATTCTGTCCTACCACTCTCTTTGTACCCCCAGTAGTAGGTTTGTTCTGGCTAACGGGGCAGGGGCCGTCGTAGTCCCCATGGTGGTGGAGTCTGCTAAAGAAGTTTTGCACACCCCTTGGGTTTTAGCACCACTCGCGGACTGAAAAAAGAAAACAGCCATAATAACCCCCTCCTAATCCGACATGACATTTTGCTTCAATATCTTCACCGGCTGGGCTGAAGACAACGCCAGCTTTCAGCTCCAGGGAGACAGAAGAAGAAGAGCCAGTGAAATTTATTAGAACTCCAGGCCAGTAAGCAGTTGGGAACTGAGCCGGTGAAGGTGAAAGATTGTGACGAAAATATGAGTCATGACAAGTATGTTAGTAAAGTTACGTTCCCGCCGGATCATCATGGCAGTTGCTGCTCTCTGTGTTCAGTTCCTCGTGTTTCTTCTTCTTCTTTATCTTCTCCTTCTTCTTCTTCTTCTTCGTTTGCTTCTACCACCAAGACCGCCCCGTGATCCTACTGAATTTACTCCTGTGGTCCTCCACAAGAGGTTCAGAGTATCGCAGGGCTTGAGCCTGTTTTCTCGGTGGGTCTCAGAAGCGGGAATGCGTGACACCGTGGTTTTCGTTGCACCAGTTTAATCTAGAGTTGGATTTTCTCACCGGAAAACCTCGAACTATTTTGGATATCAGTATACCCCCGCTGAGTGAGAAGTGGTTGCCCATCTAGGCCAGCGTTGGACTTTCTCACCGGAAAACATCAGCGTAATTAGGATACGCATACATCCCCGCCGGGTGAGAGGTGATTGCCTATCTAGACTGCCCTGGTTCAGTGTCTCCGACTTCAGCATTTTGTGGTCGTGGCCGCTCCCTTTCCAAGTTGTGACCAGGACGGAGCTTTTGTCCAGGAGGACGAATCCTCGACATGATTAAGTTTCACCCCTGGGTTGAGCCGGTTTAGGCATATTATCCCAGCATGGACGTCTTTAGGACGTGACCGACCTCTAGAGCGGAGGTACCGTGACATGAGTAATCATCAAGTTTCAGCTCTGGTTTAAGCCGGTTTAGGCATATTTCACCAGTATGGGTTTATATCGGACGTGGCCGGCCTCTAGAGCAGAGGTGCCGTGGTATGAGTAGCTCTCGCCACGAGACTACTGGACATACCGATTAAGCTTCACTTTATCCTTTCCATCACCGTTTCACATCGGCTCCGCACGGCAACCCTAATTGGTTTTTCGCATTTTCTTCATTGGACGGGGGGAGTTTCACTCCACGCTCGGCACCCGAAGAATCTCGCTAGCAGTGTAGTTCCTTGTGTTATATTTTTTATTCGGAATCAGTATATGAAAGTAACAGATGAACCTTCTACCGTGTTTGCTGGAATAGTCCTCAAGCGCACGCTCATCCTATGGATAAATAAATTTAGTTCTGGAATTGATCATGTGTCTTATCAGTTATCATTAACTAACATTTCAGTGGTTGAAAGAGTGATATAGAGGGAGCGGGGATCATTATCAGATGCCGTGCCGATAGGCGTTGAGGGGGTGGGGGGGGGGGGGGTGATGTGCTGGAGATGCAGTTCTCAAAACTGAACAAGTTGATACCTATAGCTGACCAAAACCATATTCTGCCCAAAGTTCAGCAACTGACAGATGTCTGGTCGAGTGAGTGTGAAATAAGAAGGCCCTAAAAATAAGCCATAGCCTGTCGATTGCGGATGTTTCGAGCACACGCAGCAACCTTGCTATCAAACGTCACAGCATGAAAGCACTTCTGGTGCATGTTTACCTGACAAACGTGTACGGCGTGGTCTGGCCGTGGAGTGAGTGTGTGTTTGATGACTCATGTTTTAAGCAATGACAGCTCAACACACAACAACATCCAAACAGACGAACACTTCACACTGCCTTTGGCCGCGGCCCAGGAAATACCACTACATTAAAGAACGTGTCCAAGCATAATTCAGACTCCAAGACCTCACACATATTCATGTTCAGCCACTTCCTCGGCGCTTATATAGAAAGAAAGAAAAAAAACCTTACATACTTCCATACATCCATCCCCTAGCTCTTTCCTTGCCGGATAGCAATATATTGCTACATCCGGAGGTATGAGTCCATCGACTCATGGCAATATATTGTTACGTTTCGTTTTTGTTAAAAACTATATAATTTTTAAAATTGTAAACGTTTATTTGCGCATGTCTGGTGACTTTTCATAGTACTATCTGAAGCGTGATTAGCAACAAGAGTGAAACGGATGTTTTTATCGAGAATTTTCAATTTTTTTGTGATTTCGGAGACATACGGACATGCCCTATGACCAGACCACTGTTCTTGAATGTACCCCGAGTAGATCTAGACCTATAAAATGAACCGGAGAAGTAGTTAGAAGGTTATTTCTGACATTATTTTAGTGATCATGCCACATATCATCTCAAGATGAGATCGTATAAATCTACAAGTAGATCTAGACTTCGCCGATGGTAGATCTAGACCTAGCTGATGGTAAGTAGGACACATCGGATAAAATCATCACATTACTTCTTTTTTTCCTTAAAAAAACTGCTTTTGTGGAATCTTCATACATTTACAGTTATTTTGATGCCTAATAAATATACTTTTAACATGGAAATAATTTATTACATTCACTTTTCAACTATACCCCAAAAATATCACAACGCGCGTGCATTTTATTTGGCAAAAACGGAACGTCTGCGTTTTTTTGCCTGTGGGAAGGGAATAGCTAGCGCCCACACAGCTGTTCTCTCTCTAGATGTCCCGCCAAAAACCTATCTCGTAACCAAAGTGAATAACAACTCAAGTCACATGACCAACGTTCTCACCTTTACTTGCTTAAACCCATGCTGTAGTAATGCCTGAACAACTTCGATGCACCTAGTAACCAGCTATACCCTCTCAAGACGAAAGCAGGAGAATATGAAGATTATATCACATTTAATTCACATATAGTACAACGACACAATAAGTGATATATTACATCAGTACAGTACATAATGCATCGCAATACAACAATACGTAATAAATTGCAACAACATCGAACTGAGAGGCATATAAGCGTTATGGTCATTGATAAGTTGGATGATACAAATGTGAGCTTGATTTCTTGAACGCTGGTGCATGTAGTGGAAAATTTTTGAAGCTCCTTTATTGATTCGGATGAGTATGAAGACGCTGTTCGATTAAGCAATCAGTGACTCAAAGCTGATATGCTAGCATCAGGGTTAGCCAAACACCTGGCCAAGACCCTGTCCCACCTTTCCGTGGTAGCCCCAGTAACAGGCCTAGCCTGGCTAACGGGGCAGGGATTGCCATAGTCTCCATGGTGGTGGAGTCTGCTGAAGAAGCATTGCACACCTCTGCTTTTTTTTTTTTTAGCTGTACAAGACAAGACACGATTGATTCGGATGCGAAGTAGGTTTAAACTGCTTGATTCCCAAAACATTTAAAAAGCAAGTTTTACAAGATCTGCCCATCACTGCTTGCGTTTAGCGGATGCAAATCTCAGATAAGATGGGCGGGAAGGAGCCCTGCAATTTCTGATTTACTGGCACTGATAATAGCGTCATCTATCTTCAGGTTCATCAGCAGTGGGAGAACCATTCCGGCATCATTGTTAGGGAACTATATCTGGTCATCATCATGTGCCATGCCTGGAGACATTGGTGACCATGTCTCTCCACAGTTTCTGATCTTTCATGTTATTCATCATTTCTGTTGTTGTGCCTCTCCCGTGCCATTTTGTCAAGCTGTCTAATATTTTCTCTCTTGGTCTACCTCTCCTTTTCCTGCCTCCAATTTTTCCCTTTTTGTCACGATATTTTCTATCCTTCCTCTTCTCATTATGTGGCCAACAGACCTTGACAGTCCCCCCCCCCTGTAGTATGTTTATTAATGTTCGTTTCTCGTTGACTTTCCTTAGGCGTTCTTCATTTGTTATTCTGGTTGTCCATGGTATTCTTAGCATTCTTCGTAGGAACCACATTTCACTTGCCTCTTATGCTCTTGTTGCTGATTTTTCATGTCAACACTCCGTCTCATTGCCTAACGGAACCAGCAGTGAGCAGGTTGTACCATAACAGGTAGTCTGTTCAGCCTAATGGGTAATTTGCCTAGTCCCTGTCTGACCTCTGCCTGGCAATACTAGCCTGATGTACTACTTTAGTCGGTCCAGTAGAACAGGACTTGCCCCTGTCCGAAAGCTGGCCGAAGTTTGCGAAGAAGTGCCGAGAATCTTCTTTCACTAATCCACTCCAGATCTTCATGCCATAAACCACGGTAATCTACTTCCTGCCCAGCAGCATGTTCGTGCTTCGACATCATCACCGCAGCGTCAGCAAGCGGTTCCAGGAAGATAAAGTCAAAGTTAACTCAATTCAGATTGTTCGCGAAAGAAATTAGCCATAAGATCAATAAATAGGATTATGAAATGCTCCGTTCTGTGGTGCTTGCCGAAGTATATCAGATAAGATTATCTCCGCTGCTGCTGTTGTAAGACAACAACCAATTATAAAAGTTTTTATCGGTGCCACCTTGTAGCAGAAATCGCTGTTGCTGCCAGTGTGGCAAATGGCTACGGCATGGTACCAAATTTCTACAGGTACTATCTGTAGATTAACAACACTGAAAGACACAAGCTGTTCAGTAACCCTTCGCGCTGTGTTAGAAACTGACTACAATTACACTGAGCTGAATCTTCAGCAAATCCACATTGTGATAACTAGAATCTAATAACACATAACTGAACAATCCAAAATCTGAAGGCCCAGTCAATCGAAAACAAGTTTAATTTACGCAACATGATGATGATGAAATCCGGTAAAGTGTGAATAAAATATGAAGTGTCACATAATCACAAGAAGAAGCCAGTTCAAGATGGCTAGTAGACAAAACCACGTCCGCCACCATAAGAACTACGACAGAATCAACTATCACAACTGAAAACTACATTCTTGTCATAACTACAAACATACCGCGTCCACAGGCAACCATGAATCCGCATGTAAACAGACAGGACATCCTCTCTCGAGCAAGACCAACTCTCAACTGTCAAAAAATCCACGCAGGTTAAAAAAAAAAGTGTTCACAAAAAAAAAAAAAAATCACGGTTTACTGAGATTTCGTGAGGAACTTTGCGAACTCTCCAGAAGTTTCTAGGTAAGTCACAAGTGATACTATATCTAGGCTGACCATAATATTTTTTTTTTCTCAAACCGAGACAATTCCGAGAAAATACAACAGAAAATAAATCCTACTAGGATAAGTATCTGTGGTTGAAAATGGTAAATAAAGAAGTTGTTAAAAAAACAATGAGTTAAAACCAATTTTTAATAACTCAACTGAACACACATTATTGTTAAGAAGTTATTAATATTTATCACTAGTGTGAACTTTCTGTAAAAATTCTTTATTTTTAATGGCATCGAAAAATTCACTGTTAATTTTGCAGCGTAGTAAAGCTAAACAAAAAAACCCACAAAAATAAGATTTTTAAGGGCATGCATCTTTCCCATCGCAACATATGCCTGTGAGACCTGGACACTTAACAAAACAGCTGAGAAACACATAAATGCCTTTGAATGTAAGTGCTACAGAAGAGTTCTCCAAATATCGTGGACACAAAAAAGAACAAATATATCTATACTACAAGAGCTTAATATTGAAGAAGGCTGGCTAGTGAAGAGGATTCAAGAGAGAAAACTTAAATATTTTGGACACGTTAAACGTCATGATAATTTAGAGAAGACCGTATTGGAAGGATACATAATGGGAAAAAGAAAAAGAGGAAGACCGAAACGAAGATGGCTGCAAGACATCGTTGACGATCTGGAAATGGATGGAGCAGAAGCAGGCCATCTTGCTCACAACCGAGAGGCCTACAGGAGTGCTGTTTGGGAGGCAAAGTTCCGCAAGGGACATGCAAATGAATGAATGAGTAAAGCTTTGGAAGGAAAGCAATGGTAAACCACCTTTGGAAATATACCAAGAAACCCAAACAGCAATATGGAAAGTCAAATAGGAAAAAGATCTGGTGGTGAGTCCCCCAGGCTAGATAGATCTAATTTTAGCACTGGAGAAGAGTGTGAGACAGAGGTCAGTACTAGTAATTGTGATGACGGACAAAATCCTGACGGTGTTTCTAAGGAAAATCCCTGCATCAAACTAAAAAGAAAAATAAGAGAAGGAATTTGGAATGTAAGAATTATGAATGAGGGAAAATATCAAATAATAAGTAACGAGATGAAAAGAACGGGGATACACATTTTGGGAATCTGCGAACATCGATGGAAAGGATCAGGACACTTCAAGAGTGAGAATGATAATACCTTTATATAATCTGGTGGAGAATTAGGAGGAAAGAATGGAGTGGCTTTTTACTTGGACAAATCAACATCAAAAGCATTATTAGGTTACAATCCAGTAAGTGATAGAATCCTTACTATCATACTTAAGGGCACTCCTAGAAATATAACATTCATACAGATATATGCACCTACATCTAGCAGTAGAAGAAGAGGAAGTAGAAGACTTTTATAACACACTGCAAACGACGACAGACCAGGTACGGAAAATGATATTGTATTAATAATGGGGGATTTTAATGCAAAGATTGGTACAAAAAGAGCAGAAGACGAAGGATATGTTGTAGGGAAATTTAGCATAGGACATAGAAATGAGGCAGGTGACAATCTAATGGCTTTTTGCATGGAAAATGAGCTAATGGTCGCTAACACACTTTTTAAACAACATCCAAGGAGACTTTATACATGGACACCACCTGATGGGAAAACCAAGATTTTAGTGCAAAGAAGGTGGAGATCAAGTATAACGTCAGCAAAAACTTTACCCGGTGCTGATTGTGACACGGACCATGAGTTATTAATAGCAGACATGAAGATAAAGATAAAAGAGACAGTTATGGGATCAAGACCACTCCGCTTTGATCTTACAAAAATACCAGAACAATGCGATATAGAAGTGAAGAACCGTTTCGAAATCCTGATGGCTGTACAGGAGGTGATGAATTGGCCACGCAGGCCAGAGATATCTTAATAACAACAGCTAAAGACATGGTTCCAGTAAAGAAAACACAAACAAATGGATGGATTACAGCAGGCACACTCATTCATTCATTCATTCATTCATTCATTCATTCATTTGCATGTCCCCTGCGGAACTTTGCCTCCCTAACAGCACTCCTGTAGGCCTCTCGGTTGTGAGCAAGATGGCCTGCTGCTGCGGCATTCATTTGCAGATCGTCAACGATGTCTTGCAGCCATCTTCGTTTTGGTCTTCCTCTTTTTCTTTTTCCCATTATGTATCCTTCCAATACAGTCTTCTCTAAATTATCATGACGTTTAATGTGTCCAAAATATATAAGTTTTCTCTCTTTAATACTCTTTACTAGCCAGCCAGCCTTCAATATTAAGCTCTTGTAGTGCAGGCACACTAGAACTGATAAAACAATGTAGGGAAATGAAGACACACTGGAAAGTGACAGACAACAACAAATCTTTAACAAAAGAAGTGCGAAGAAACATAAGAAAAGACAAAAATAACAATATATACAAGATTGTTGTGAAAGAAATAGAAGGGCATCAGAAGTGTGGAAGAGATAGTGAAATGCATAAAGAAATGAAGACATTGACGAAAAATTCACACCTACGCTAAATGTAATTTGTGATAAGAAGGGGAATACTTTGACAGAGACAGAGGAAATTCTAGAAAGATGGAAGGAATATTGCAGAGGAATGTATGAAACAACCGACTGTGAAAGCAGAAATCAACAGTGTGAATTATTATTGGAGGAGAAAGAACCCGAACCGACGATAGAATAAGTTTTATGGGCAATAAAGAATCTGAAAAATGGTAAATCACCAGGATGTGATGAGATAACAGCTGAACTTATTAAAGCAGGAGGAAAGGAATGTGCAACAAAAAAAAACTGAACTTATTAAAGCAGGAGGAAAGGAATGTGCAACAATCTATCATGCACTATATAAAAAGATATGGAATTCAGGTATTTGGCAAAAGAATGGAAAAGAACTGTATTCATACCACTGCCAAAAAAAGGGGTAACCTGAAATTATGTATAAACTACGGAACTGTTGCCCTGATTAGCCATGCCAGTAAAATTCTGTTAAAAATCATAATGGGTAGACTTCGTAAGAAAATAGAAGAATAAGTCAATACGGTCCAAGCTGGTTTGAGGCAAGGAAGAGGATCAAGAGATATATTCAATATAAGATTAATAATAGAGAAATACAGAGAGTTTAATGTGAATCTATATTTAGTCTTTATTGATTATAACAAAAGAAGCATCAAGAGCATTGCTGAAATGGACCCCAATAAATGAGAGATTATTATATGCACGGTTCAACTCAAGATTCACGAAGCTGTCTATTATAGTTTGTTATGCACCAACAGAAGCAGCTGAAGAGGAATTAAAAGAAGATTTTTATAACAGCCTCCAAGCCACAGTAGAAACAATACCCAAGCATGATATGCTACTCATCTTGGGCGACTTCAATGCAAAAGTAGGTGAAGGAAATGAGGATAGAAGAAGAATCATGGGAAGAGAAGGAATCGGAGAAATAAATGAAAATGGAGAAAGACTGTGCAGTTTCTGCGAAGAAAACATGATGACCATCGGAGGGACAATTTTCCAACACAAAAACATCCATAAGGTGACTTGGAGGTCACCAGATAAAACCACAGAAAACCAAATCGATCACATACTAATAAACAACAAGTGGAAACGGTCACTACAAGATGTGCGAGCAAGGAAAGGAGCAGATATAGGAAGTGATCACAACCTTCTGGTAGCAAAAATAAAACTAAAATTAAGGAAAGCCAGAATCGGAGATCACAGAAAGATACATTTTGATACAAGAAAACTGATAGACCAGCAAACAAGAAATGAATTCTCAATAATTCTTAAGAACCGCTTCAGTGTCCTACAAGACGAAGCAGAAATGTCCATATTAGAGTTCAATAAAACACTACAGGAAACAGCAAAAGAGGTGCTGGGATATCGGAAAAGGAGAAAAGAGGAATGGATAAGTGAGAACACATGGGAAAAGATAGAGCAAAGAAAAGAAATCAAGAAAAAATTACTGAACACCAAATCACAACGGCTTAAAGAACGAGTTTTAAGTAATTATGCACAAAAAGACAAAGAAGTAAAGGAATCATGCCGTCAAGATAAACGTCAATATTATGACAACTTAGCAGAAACAGCAGAGAAAGCAGCATATACAAATGACATGAAAACCATATATAAAATCACAAAGCAGATGACAGGTAACTTCAATACAAGATGTGAAAGTGCAGTAAGAACACAAAATGGACAACTGGTCAGTGGAGAAAGAGAAAAAATTGAAAGATGGAGGGAACACTTTAACACCCTACTAAACAGAACACAAGCAGCACAAGCAATAGATATACCTGAAGCAAAAGCGGAACTAAACATCAATACAGGACCAATAACAATAAATGAAGTAAAAGAGGCGATAAATATGCTAAAATCAGACAGGGCACCAGGTGAAGATGAAGTGACTGCTGAGATGTTGAAAGCAGAAGAAACAGAAACACCAAAACAACTTTGCCGGATATTACAACAAATTTGGGATTTAGAAAAAGCCCCAGAGGAGTGGAAAACTGGTCTTATAGTAAAACTACCAAAGAAGGGTGACCTCAGAGATTGCGGGAACTGGAGAGGCATTACCCTACTGCCACTCACTAGTAAAGTATTTTGCAGAATAATCATCAACAGAATTGTACCAACACTTGAGGAAAAACTTCGGAAAGAGCAGCAGGATTTAGGAAAGGAAGATCATGCATAGACCATATATTTGTACTTAGACAAATATTAGAACAGGCAAATGAGTGGCATAGCACAACATATGCATTATTCATAGATTTTGAGAAAGCCTTTGACAGTGTCAACAGAGATGCACTGTGGAAAATCCTAAGATGGCATGGCCTCCCCCATAAAATAGTTAATGTAATCAAAGCCCTATACGAGGGTTTTCAGTGCAAAGTTATCTGTGGAGAACATACCTCCAGCAGCTTTAGGGTACAAACAGGAGTGAAACAGGGATGTGTACTATCACCAACATTATTTATCTTGGCAGTAGACTGGTTAATGAAGGAGGCAACATCAGACAAACGCAGAGGATTACAATGGACCCTTGACACAGTGCTGGAGGACCTTGACTTTGCGGACGACATTTGTCTATTATCAAGCAGTCACAAAGATATGCAAGATAAAATAAACAAGTTAACCCAGAATGCAAACAACATAGGACTAAAGATCAACGTAGAAAAGACAAAGTTAATGAAGCAAAATGTGAACAACAGAAATGTACTCAGAGTAGATAACAAGTTAGTGGAGGAGGTTAACGAATTTGTATACCTTGGCAGCAGAGTAGTAGAAAATGGAGACAGCACAGAGGACATCAACAGCAGACTTACTAGAGCAAACCAGGCTTTTGCAATGCTACAGAATATATGGAAATCAAATAAACTAAGCATAAATATGAAAATCAGGATATTTAAGAGTAATGTTCTAAGTGTACTACTCTATGGAAGTGAATGCTGGAAAATCACCAAAACCATAGAAAACAAGTTGAATTCTTTCCAGACTAAATGTTTACGTAGAATTAAAAAAATATTTTGGCCAAACACCATAAGAAATAACATCTTATTGGCAGAAATGCAGATGAAACCACTGACAACAATTATTGAGGAAAGACGCTGGCAATGGTTGGGACATGTGCTCCGAATGACTGACAACTCACTACCAAAAATAGCACTAAGATGGACACCACAGGGGAGCAGAAGTAAGGGTAGACCAAAAGAGACATGGAGAAGAACAACAGAAAGGATGTTGAGCAATAGAGGGCTCACCTGGGCAAGAGCAGAAAAAAAGGCGAAAGACAGGCGTTTGTGGAAAACCCTTGCGGAAGCCCCATGTGCCCTGGGCACTTAAGGTTCAGAGAGAGAGAGATATTTAGTCTTTATAGACTATTCAAAAGCATTTGGTTGTGTATAACACCAGAAACTTTGGGAAATAATGGAGAAAATGGGATTTCCAACACATCTGATACAATTAACATCACTGCTGTATCTAGACCAACAGGCAGCAGTAAGAATAAATGGTGAAACAACAGCTTGGTTTTGACATAAAACAAGGGGTCCGTCAGAGGTGCATATTGTCGCCTTACTTATTTAACTTGTATACTGAAAATATAATGAGGAATGTTAGAGAAGATGTAGATACACAATATTACAATGCCATAACAACTGGAGGTTATGAAATACCAGAGATTAGATACGCTGATGACACAGTATTACTGTCTACAACACAAAAAGGAATGGAAAAACTATGTCAGTCCGTAAGACCAGCGAAGACCAAAACCTCTATCTTAATACGAAGAAAACTAAATTGATGACAACTGACAAAACAAATAAGGCAGTTGAAATATGTATCAATAAGGTAAAAATTGAAAGAAATGGAGAGTTTTGAATATCTTGGATCACTGCTAACTAATAACAGAGATACAATGAGGGAAATTAAAAGGAGGACATCTATCGCTCTTCAGAAAGTAAAACAACTAAAGAATCTGTGGAGAGGAACAGACAGAACTATAAAAATAAGCTTTTTAAGGGCATGCATCTTTCCCACCGCAACATATGCATGTGAGACCTGGACACTTAACAAAACAGCTGAGAAACACATAAATGCCTTTGAATGTAAATGCCACAAAAGATTTGTTCAAATATGACGGACACGAAAAAAGAACAAATATATCCATACTACAAGCACTATATTGAAGGAGGTTGGCTAGTAAAGAGAATTAAACAGAGAAAACTTAAATATTTTGGACACATTAAACGTCATGATAATTTAGAGAAGGCCGCCTTGTAATGCAGAACAGAAATTAGGAACAGAATAGGCCAAGCAAAGACTACATTTCAGAGAATGAGAAACATATTAGCTAACACATCTTTATCAATGAATGTTAGAAAATGAGTCCTAAAATGCTATATTGAACCTATCTTGTTATATGGAAGTGAATCATGGACAATAGGCAGGTCTGCACAAAAATCATTAGAAGCAGCAGAAATGTGGTTTATTAGAAGAATGTTGCGAATCCCCTGGACAGCAAAAATAACTAATGAAGAATGTAGGAGAAGAGCTGGAGAGACAAAAAACGTCAAAAAGATAAGAGAGAGACAATGTACTTTCATAGGACGTGCAATGAGAAGAGGGGGCACTGAAAATATTATAACAACAGGAAAAATAGAAGGAAGAAGATCAAGAGGAAGACCAAGAGAAATGATACTGGACAGTCTGATGGGATGGTGTGAGAGGAGATCACCAACTGAACTGATGGCCTGCATGAAGGATCGTGTACTCTGGAGAAGCATAATAGCCAACGCCAGTCGGCACGGCACATGATGATGATTATGCCTTGTAATGATATATAATAGGAAAAAGAAATAGGAAGACCAAGGCGAAGATGGCTGCAAGATATCGTTCATGATCTGCAGATGGATGCATCAGCAGCAGGGCATCTTACAACCGAAAGGCCCACAGGAGTGCTATTAGAGAGACAGTTCCGCAGGGGACATGCAAATGAATGAATGAGTAAAGCTTTGACGGTTGGCTCAGCCATTCTACCTCTTTCTTCAGACCATATGATATTCATTATTGCGAATACTCTTTCGACTGACGTAGATGTGCCTGGTATGCTGAAAATGTATTCTATAATTCGAACAAGATTGGGCAATGAAATGTTCTTTTCTTTGAAATGACTGAAAAGCTGCATCCTTTTTTTCTTCACAACTTGTATTTTTCCAAGTTTCATAGTTTGGTGACCAAAAAACTTTTGCAATCACTACTTCATCAAATAGTTGATCCATGTTTATTGTATTATTTGCAACAGTTTCATTAATTTTTTTCACTTGAAGCTTCAATTTCAGACCATGTTAATTCATTGTTGTTTAACCAAGTAAAAGATTCTGCTCCAATAAAAGTGTTTTCCCATAGATCAGTGTAAGAAAGATATCTTTCATAAAATGCGTTAAACTCTTATAGGATTGTATTGATATTAATACTTTCATTATTTTCTAGTATTCTAAAACGTTTTTTTGTTTTTTTTTTTGCTTCTTGGAGCACAAATTTATTATCCTCCCTTTCCTCAAGGTTTGTTTTTAATTGTCCAGGTTCACTGACAATATCATTTGCACTCGCTTTTGTACTTTCCATAGTCAAGATAACTTTGCTAAACAATTTGAGCTGCCCTAGCTCAAACCACAAATACATTTCACCACAGTCATTATAAAAAAAACAAACTGTTTTATCATCACTGGACAGTGTTCTTGTGAACTAAAATAAGATTTCAGTTCTTCATAGATTTCAAGTATTCTGTCAATAGGTGGAAGTAGCGAAAGAAAATGAGTGTTGCCATGTTGAAGAACCTTGTTATACTCTACATCTACAAGTTCACAGAACTCTTTTAGTTGAGTGACTCGAACCGTATAAATGTGGAAATATTTATAAATTTGACCACTAAAGCTACTATTGCAGTAGGTAGAATATCAACTGCAGTTTGAAGGCAGTTGTATGCGATGTGATCACAGCAACCAATGCCAACAATATTTCTTCCTAGTTCCATCTTCAATCTGCTGTAAATAATGTTTTCTCCTCTACGTAAAACACCCCCAAAATTAGTATTGCAATTGTCTCCACAAAATCCACTAATTTTGTGTGTGTGCTATATCATGGGTTTTTATAACTGACATGACATGGTTTGTCAGTATTTCTACAGTTTTGCCGGGAACTGATTGAAAGTCTAAAGTTTTAACTTTTACACCACAATCTGGTACAAAATACCGCATAACAATTGGCACAGTTTTAATTTCGTTCCTGTTGGAAGAATCTGCTGATACCGTCACAAAATTTGTTTGAATGAAATCTTCTCAAAGCTGTTGAAACAACAGTGGCCAAATCACATTAACAATAACAGCTTCACATTCTGTTCTGGGTAGTCTAAACATTGTTTCAATGAGCTTCGAAATCAATTTATATGAACAATCGGCTGGCTTAAAGCTGAGATTGTGATATAGCAACATGAAATGCAAAAGTTGCTTCTTTAGCTACTATTAAAAATTAAATCGGCCCCTTTAAAATATGAGAATATATTTGAGGAAGTTCCTGCCGCGGGTACTAGGCTTGCCTTATGTTTCGCACATTTCAAGTGATTTCTAACGTCCGAACGCCCACCACGAGCTACTGACAATTCTGAAGAGCACAGTTCACACTTCACTTTGTCAAAAAAGGATAATCCTTTTTTACTTCATCAGTAACCACGCAGTTTCATTTAGGCATTTTGGAGATTAAATTAATTTAATGTACAATACAGAGTGATGGCAAATGCCGACTCGCAATTTGAACTCAACTAAGATAGGACATGCGCAACAATGACGTGGCCAGTGTAAGCTCCAGTGTAGCCAATTCTAACTGAAACAAAATATCTAAAAAAAATGAAATAAAAATATTATATTTTTTTTTACTTCTTGTATACTCGGCACTTTAAAAATGTTACCAAATAACCGGGACAAAATGACAAACTGGCCGGGACGCAAGGATCACATCATCAAATCGGGACAGTCTCGGTCAAAGCGGGACATCTGGTAAGCCTAATTATATCCATCACACGAAAAAAAAAACCCAAAAAAACGGAAGGGCGATAAATGCCCCAAAAATAATTATCACTGTTAGTTCCCTTGTAATGTAACTAAGACATCTATGTTGTCCGGATGCTTTGCGCCCCAGAGTTTATCTTCCAGAGTAGCTCCCTGCAGCAAGAGCTGGGTATGGGCTTCTAGGGTGGGGGTGGGGGTGGGGGAGGGGTGCAGAGCTTTAGGATGTGCTATGGATGTCTGTTTTGCATGTGCTGTCATGGGTGTGTGACAGGCCCGAGGCGATAGAGGTGTGCTCGTAGTCGGCTAGCTTAAAGGTGGTGGTTTGATACTGATGTGACAGATGCAGCATTTGGTCGTTAGATGGTGAGTTAATACTGGTCTGTCCGCAGCTTCTTGTACTGGCGCTTGATCATAGCTTTGGCTTCGCTGGATGAGACAGGGTGTTTGTTGTTGAGGTTTGGTTGCTAACAGATTTTGGCAAGTCTGTCAACTTCGTTCTCAACAGACCACAGTGTGGTAGGGTCCACATATTCAGACACAGAGAAGTGAAGCCTCGTTGAAGTCATCTTCTTCTTCTTTTTTGTTCTTTTTTGCTCTTGTTTGTGTTCTTTTTGTTGTTGTTCTTCTCCATACGGAGACGCACAGCATGACTGAATCTCATCGTCAATTCTTCTTCTTCTTCTTCTCGACCTCCTCCTTCTCCTCTTCCTCCTCCTCCTTCTTCTCCTCCCTTCCTAATACTCCTTCTTCTTCTCCTCCTCCTGTTTCTCCTTCTTCTTCTCCCCTTCTCCTCTTCCTCCTTCTTCTCCCTTCCTACTACTCCTCCTCCTTCTCCTACTTCTTCATCTTCTCCTCTTCTCCTGCTTCTTCTACTTCTTCTTCTCCCCTCCTCCTCCTCATCTTCATTCTTCTCCCCTTCTCCTCCTCCTCCTCCTCCTCCTTCTCCCCTTCTTCTTCTTCTTCTTCCTTCCTACTACTCCTCCTTCTCCTACTTCTTCATCTTCTCCCTTTCTCCTCTTCCTCCTTCTTCTTCTCCCGTCCTACTACTCCTCCTCCTTCTCCTACTTCTTCATCTTCTCACCTTCTCCTCCTCCTCCTCCTTCTTCTTCTTCTTCTCCCCTTCTCTTCTTCCTCCTTCTCCTCCTCCTCCTCCTTCTTCTCCCTTCCTACTACTACTCCTCCTTCTCCTACTTCTTCATCTTCTCCCCTTCTCCTCTTCCTCCTTCTTCTTCTCCCTTCCTATTACTCCTCCTCCTCCTACTTCTTCATCTTCTCCCCTTCTCCTCCTCCTCCTTCTTCTCCCCTTCTCCTATTCCTCCTCCTCCTTCTCCCTTCCTACTACTCCTCCTCCTTCTCCTTCTTCGTCTTCTTCTCCCCTCCTCCTCTTCATCCTGCTTCTTCTTCTTCCCTTCCTCCTTCTTTTTCTCACCTCCTCCTACTCTGTCTTTTCCTCCTTCTTGTTCTCCCATCTTCTTCTCCCCCTCCTTCTTTTTCTCCTTCTTCTTCTTCCTTTCCTCTTTCTTCTTCTTCTTCTCCTTTTTCCCTTCCTCTTCCTCCTCCTTTTTCTTCTCCCTTCTTCTTCTTCTTCTTCTTCTTCAGACAATTAGACAGGTAGCCTCCATGAGTCTCATCGTCAGCATTTCTTAAGGCGTGTCCCATAGCAATCCTTCCATGTTTTTTTTCTTCTAACAAGTTCAGTTTTGAACATTCCGGTATTTCATGTGCAGCTTCAGTTTCATAAGACATGGCCAGAGGACACCAGCTTGGGGCAGAAGCTTCAGGGCTTCTGTCAGGATCTGGAGGAGACTGTGGGCATTGCCATGTTGACAGCAATCAAGATCTGAAGAGAACTGCGGGCTTTTCCATGTTGACAGCGATTAAGATCTGAATAAGACTGTGGGCAATGCCATGTTGACAGCAATCAAGATCTGAAGAGAACTGCGGGTTTTGCCATGTCGACAGCAATCAAGATCAGAAGAAGACTGCGGGCTTTGCCATGTCGACAGGGATCAAGATCTGAAGAAGACTACGGGCTTTGCCATGTCGACAGGGATCAAGATATGAAGAAGACTACGGGCTTTGCCATGTCGACAGGGATCAAGATCTGAAGAAGACTATGGGCTTTGCCATGTCGACAGGGATCAGTATCTGATGTGACCAACAACCTCAAACATAAAAGAAGAAGAAGAAGAAGAAGAAGAAGCAACTTCAGTTACACATAAACAGGGTGCGGGGTGGTGGGTGGATATCACTAATAAAAATCAAGAAATAAGCATATCGATTCAGATCAATAGGAAAACAGAACAATAGAAAAAAGTTCTTTTCAGCTTTAGGATTTTTTCTTTTGTTTTTTTAAAATCAATTCATTTGGTGTCAGACGTTTAAAAAGGCGTCAGATTAGATACAGAATGTACTGCAGGTTTGCACACGTATGATAAAACTAGAAAAAAAGCTCATATCCCCGTTTCCATGCCACTAAGGCAAATTAAGGATACGCTATTTCCAAGACCATCGGCACATGAAAGTGTGATGTTTGCCAGTATCACAGCTGGCCCGCATGTACCTTCCAAGATTTCTCTGGTACCCATTTTTAGAGGCTGGGTGGAGTCTGTGGCCTTTTTGGTGTGATGGTACTAGACCCCCCCCCCCCCAAAAAAAAATTTTTAAATCTCCACTGCCGGGACTTGAACCTGGGGTACAAGCAGATTAGTTGACCGAGCGTCTATCAAGTTCGATAGTCGCTGTTGGCGAGATCTTCAGCTGCCGTGCGTGGAGCGGTGCTCCTCCCGGCCAATGAAGAAATTTGCAAATGAGGTTGCCGCGCAGCATCACTGCGGAAAAGGTGGTAGAAAGGATAAAGCGAAGCAAACAATCAAATCACGGCACCTCTGGTCTGGAAGTCGGCCACGTCCTGAGTGCAGTCATATCGGGTGAAATGCATGAACCGGCTTGTCCCAGAGGTTAAGACACTGCTGGCTTGACTCCTCAAATGCCGCGCGTGGAGTGAAGCTCCTCCCGGTTAAGGAAGTAAATGCGGAAAAGAAATAAAGGTTGCTGTGCGGCGTCGATGGGAAAAAGTGGTGGAAAGTGAAGTTTAACCGGTATGTCCAGTAGTATCGGTACGAGAGCTATACCACGGCACCTCTGCTCTAGAGGCCGCCCACGTCCGAAATACACCTACACTGGTGAAATATGCCTAAACCGGCACACACCAGGGGTGGAACTCGATGGCTAGACATGTCATGCCACCTCCGCTCTAGAGGTCGGTAACGCCTGATAAACACCCATACTGGTGAATTTTGCCTAAACCGGCTCATACCAGGGGTGAATCTTGAAGGCTATGAATGTCACAGTACCTCTGCCATAGAGGTCGGTCCCGTCCCAAACACGCCCATACTGGGAAATGCCTAAACCGGCTCAACCCAGGGGTAGAAGTCACTAGTGGCGAGGATTCGTCCTCCTGGACAAAAGCTCCATCCTGGTCACAACTAGGAAGGGTAGCGGCCACGACCGCAAAATGCTGAAGTCGGAGACACTGGACCAGGGAAGTCTAGATAGGCAACCACCTCTCACCCGGCAGGAATGTCTGCGTATCCTAATCACGCTGAGGTTTTCCGGTGAGAAAGTCCAACCCTGGACTGGATGGGCAACCACCTCTCACCCGGCGGTGATACACGGGTATCTCAAAACACGTCGAGGTTTTCCGGTGAGAAAGTCCAACTCTGGCCTGGGTGAGCTACCGCCTCTCACCCAGCGGGGATGCACTGATATCCCAAACACGTCGAGGTCTTCCAGTGAGAAAGTCCAACCCTAGACCAAACTGGTGCAATGAAAACCACGGTGTCACGCAATCCCGCTTCCGAGACCCACCAAGAACTGATACTCTGAACCCCTTGTGGTCCTTTCGTGGAACTCATGTGGTCTATTTTGGACCACACAGGGGACCACGGGACCTAACGAGGACCACATGCGTGAATTCAGTAGGTTCACAGTGCGGTTTTTGGTGGTAGAAGTGAACGAAGGAGAAGAAGAAGTTCGATAGTCTGCTGAAGTTGGTACGTGATGATGATGTTACCCACCTAATGTGAGTCATGAAGAAAAATAACACACTTACGTGCCACTGAAGAATAAGGTTATAGTATCAAATTGTTTTAAACACGTCAGTGAGCAACAAAAAGGCAGTTTCGTCGGTAAAGAATGAATATCAAATATAAACAAAATTTATAGGGTAAAGAGAGGAACGAGTGTAAAATTGTATTAATTTTTTTTAAAATTACGTAACGTGGATCTCAAGTGTTGATAATGCTCTGTTTAAAAATACCGATCTATATCTGTATAAAAAAAAATTTATGTATGCCAAGAAAACAAAACAAAAGTTATACACTCGGGCAATATTGGAGCAACCTCTTTTTGCAGAACTGTAATTCTTCCGTTGCTGCCCTGTAACCAAGATGAGAAATAACTTTTTAGAACTACCGCTATAACCCCCCCCCCCCCCCCAACCACCTCCCCTCCCACCCACACACATTTCTAGTTCCGGAACAAGATGTCTGACGAGGCAAGACTCTTCAACCGCGTGGACCGGACGAGGGTAAAAATGGAATCAAGAGTGAAGAGATTGGTCGCTAAAGGGGTGTTTTTCTTGGGCCGTAATTCTTTCCACCCTCAGACCTCTCGGTAAATGAACTTCATCGATTTCACATTTAAACTATCGCTTTCCGCGAGGCTCTGGGGAACATCTCTGCTGCAATATATTCTTCTTGTAAATATCTTATCAAAGATATGAGCCTTTCATTCTTTACTGGTCATATTTGTCCATTCTTCTATGTATGTATAAACATACAAATGTACATAACGGTTGCGATGTTGTTAGAAATGGTTGCGTGATTTTCGCGTGAAGACATCTGGCTTCGTCCAGTTTCTTGATCTCAGCGTCCAGACAAAGAGAGTTTGTGGTGTCCAAGAATCTCATAGTCAGCAGTTCTTCTTCACGCATATTCAGACAAAGAGACGTCCAGTCTCGATGAATGTCATCGGCAGTTCTTCTATTTTTTTTTCCCTCTTCTAATTCTTCCTGATTTTGTTCTCATTTTATTTTTCTTAGATATTCAGACAAAGAGACGTTTAGACTCTTTGAATGTCATCATCAGCTCTTGTTCTTCTTTTTGTTCTTCTTTTTGTTCTTCTTTTTGTTATTGGTCTTCTTTTTGCAGAAGCCTCATTGAATATCATTTCTTCTTCTTCTTCTTCTTCTTCTTCTTTTTCTTCTTCTTATTCTTCTTCTTCTTATTATTATTATTATTATTATCCTCCTCCTCCTCCTTCTTCTTCTTCTTCTTCGTCTTCTTCTTCTTCTTCTTCTTCCACGAACAAAAAAAAATGTTATAATTTATTTTATGTCTCTCAGCTTTCCATTGTTAGTTATGATGGTTATATGAACAGCATATTTGTAGAGTGTCTGGACCATAGTGAAAGTTGTATAATAAAGGGCAGAGTGTCAGACGGGCCTGTATGCCCAATTCTTAACCCTTTTGAAAATAAAGATCAGCCAATCTTATTCGAACAAATAGACGAGTAACCTCCATGAAATTCATTGTCATTATTTCTTAATACGTTTCCCGCAGTTTTCCTTCCACGCCCCCCCCCCCCCCCCACCAAAACAATTTCACGTTTTCCCCCGGTTGTCAGAAATAGAACTGTTTGCAAAGAATGGTGGCAAGAAAGTGGATAAACAAAAGAACACTGGCTGAAATTACTGTTTTTAATGTATCACATTCAGGATAGATACGATGCTTTCTATTCTCGTCTTGTTCTAGCTGTATTACTTATATTACAACGTTTTTAACGCTTATAATTATTCTTAAGTATTTAAATCTAGTTTGTTTGATCCGACTGGCTGTTACTGTGCATGATCTGATTGGTTGTTGCTGCATTTCATCCGACTGGTTGTTTATTGTGCTTGACCTGATTGGTTGTTGCTGTATTTCATCCGATTAGTTGTTTATTGTGCTTGATCTGATTGGTTGTTGCTGTGTTTCATCCGATTAGTTGTTTATTGTGCTTGATTGATTGTTTTTGTTTTTGTTTGTTTGTTTTTTTTTTTTTGCTGTATTTAATGTGATTGGTTGTCGCTGTGCTCGATTTCACTGGCTGTAGGTTTTACTGGTTGCAACCGCGAGACTTTACTTCCTGGCTGTCGATGCCGAAAGTAAAGTTTTATAGCACCCATGAAACCTGACTGAGAACAGCGAATTGTTTGGTTTTTTTTTCTTCTGAACTGGGCGTGAGCTATAAAGCTTGTCAACAAACTCCACCACTGCGAGCAAAATATCATTTATTTATGACGTTGGCAAGGCTGAGATGGCACATCTACTCTCTTTAAAAAAAAGGGTAAGGTAGGATCTTGGTCAGTTATTGTTAACTAGATAACTGCGCCAACCCTATATCACTCGTGTCTTTCCCAGCAACTCTGTCTGGTAACAGTATGAGAAGAGGGGCACGTGACCGCCACAGAGAAACCTTGTCCTCTTTTTTTCACATGGCTTTGTGGAGCATGAAACCGTGGACAAGGTTCGTCCATTAAGAAACAAACAAACTTCGGAGTTCTCTGTTTATACCATAAGAGTTTAATGTTTAACTTTTCATCTTGTTTCCTGTGGGTTTAATCTGTTCTGTTGTTTTCTGTATGTGATGTTTGAATAAAGACTTTCGCCGAAATATTAGATTGTTGTATATTCTTCATTCACATGTGCTCATCTTACTTTCTGCCATTTAAAAAAAAACCTTGTCCACTTTCCTCATTCTTTATGTGTGTGTGTGTGTGTGTGAGAGAGAGAGAGTGAGAGAAACTGATCCATGCAATTCTGTCTTCCTTTCTTTACCTCCACTCTTCAATGTTATTTGTCTTGTCTTCACGTCTGTTATCTTTTCCATGTCAGATTGTGCCTTTTCATCGTCATCGTTAGTGTATGCACCAAAAGACATAAGGTTAGTATATACCCCAAAAGTTATTAGGTTACTATATGCCCCAAAGGTAATTACGTTAGTAATGCCCCAAAAATCATTAGATTAGCATGTGCTCCAGTTGTCATTACGTCAGTATATGCCCCAAATTCATTATGTTAGTCTTATCTCTTATATCTTATATCCTTCCCGTGCCGTTAAACGTCACAGAGGGATCGCAAGGTAGTTCGCCAATTTTTGCTGTCTGTGGCGAGTCTTTCAACCTCATCAAGGGATTTTATGCCTGTTAATTTGGCCTTTCTTAACAATGTCCTCTTCAGAGTTTCACGCGATCTGCCTCTTTTTCTTCGGCCTGTTGTGTTCCACTTGATAGCTTGTTTTGGGATTCTCTGATCATTTCTTCTCATCAAGTGACAAACATATGTCCATCTCCTTTTCCTGATCACCTATGAGACTGGTTGTTGTTCAGTCATCTGTCTTATTTCTGCATTGTTCTTGAATTCGTTCCACTTGATGCCGAGTATTTTCCTTAGGCATTTGTTTTCAAAACAGTTTAATTTCTTGTTTATTTCTTTAGTTATTTTCCAGCTTTCGCATGCATAAATGAAGGTGGATATTACATTTGAATTGAATAGTCTTAACTTGGTTTTTGTGCTTATAACTTTTGAATTCCATATGTTCTCAAGATTCTTGAAGATCGATGCTGCTTTTGCAATTCTAATTCTAACTTCCTTTCTGGTGTCACCATTCTGGTCTATGTAGCTGCCAAGGTATGCAAATTGATTGACTTCTTCAATATCTGTCCCTTCTATGTGTATTTTTCCATTTTGATTAATGAGAATTTTCATTATTTTTGTTTTGTCTCTGTTAATTTCAAGTCCTATTTTGCTAGCCAGTGAAGACAGACTATCTGTTTTTTCTTGCATGGAATTCACATTGTTACTGATAAGAGTTATGTCATCAGCAAAATCAAGATCTTCTAGTTGGGTCCCATGTACCTAGTCAGTAAGTTAGTATATGCCCCAAATTCATTATGTTAATATATGCCCCAAATTTATTACGTTAGTATATGCTCCAAAGTCATTACGTTAGTATATGCCTCAAAGTCATTATTTTGCTATGTGTCCCAAAGTCATTATAGTGGTAAGTCTTTTGCCTGTTTATCCCATTATCATCCCTACTCATACCGGACGTTGGATGTCACCATGCCCCACCAGTGGGATCATTTGTACCTTTCCAAATGATTCATGGCTTGACATAGTTATAGAAAAGATTCATGACTTTACATTGTAAGTTCGTGACAGGATACATTTTATAAGTAATATACCCTTGAAATGACACTTTTGTAATAATATAGATTCGGAAATGACACTCTTGTAAGCTGACCTTTGATGTTACATTTTCTCTGGACCTTTAGGTGCCCAAAGCACATGGAGATTCCGCACGAGTTTTTGTTTTTTTCACAAATAGCCTGTCATACGCCTTTCTTTTCTGCTATTGTCCAGGTTATGACATTACTAGTAAAGGTAAAGTCCCCGCTTCCATGCCTTCAAGGCATATTTGGGGGGATCCCGAGTTAGGCCCGTATTTCCTGGACCTTCGGCACATTGAAACGTGATGTATGACATTACTAGTAGTTATTTAAATTAATGATATGACACTATTTTAAAGTAACCTAGACTTTTTTTTTGTGCAGCACCTATTACAAAGTCTATATACTCTTGACTTGACGCAAGTGCAAGTGCAGAAGCATTTAGTACCATAATAACACGATATTGCTGATGTTAGCACAGACTTACGACAAGACATGATTCAGTAATACAGGCTGTGTATAACTAGATGACGATGCCAGCGTTTTCTCTTATGTGCACTTTCGTGTTGCCTGTGTAAGTACAGTGAAGGTTTCTTTTAATAACATCAGAGGAAAAGGAGGGGGGGGGGAGAGGGGAGTCTTTGTTCAATATACTGACTAGCATCATCTGTCAGTCAGACGTCGCCCCGCCTCTTCCCATTCGCCCCATCAGCGTTACAAGGTTCCAATTTCAGCTGTATGTTCCAACCGCATTATAATATCAGCCAGCCGTAGCCTATAAAAAAATAACGGGAGCAGAAATGAAAATACGATATATATACATATATGTATATATTTTGACTTCAAACTTCCACGTTTAAAATGAGGCCAAAAGGAGGTGAATTTTACCGATAAAACTTCATAATCTCCGTTGTTGATTCTATTGAAACTTCTTCTTCTTCTTCTTCTTCTGCTTCTTCGTTCGCTTCTACCACGAAGACCGCCCTGTGATCCTACTGAATTTACGCCTGTGGTCCTCGATAGGTCCCGTGGTCCCCCGTGTGGTCCCCGAAAGGAACCGAAAGGACCACACGAGATCCCCGAGAGGACCACAAGAGGTTCAGAGTATCACAGGGCTTGAGCCTGTATTCTTGGTGGGTCCCAGAAGTGGGATTGTGTGACACCGTGGTTTTCGTTGCACCAGTTTAGACTAGAGTTGGACTTTCTCACCGGAACACCTCGACGTGTTTTGAGATACCCGTGTATCACTGCCGGGTGAGAGGTGTTGCCCATCCAGTCCAGCGTTGGACTTTCTCACCGGAAAGCCTCAGCGTGATTGGGATACGCATACATTCCCGCCGGGTGAGAGATGGTTGCCTATCTAGACTGCACTGGTCCAGTGTCTCCGACTTCAGCATTTTGTGGTCGTGACCGCTACCCTTCCTAGTTGTGACCAGGATGGAGCTTGTGTCCAGGAGGTCGAATCCTCGCTACTAGTGATTTCCACCCCTGGGTTGAGCCGGTTTAGGCGTATTATCCCAGTATAGGGGTGTTTATGACGTGACCGACCTCTAGAGTGGAGGTACCGTGACGTGCGTAGCCATCAAGTTTCACCCCTGGTGTAAGCCGGTTTAGGCATATTTCACCAGTATGGGTGTATATACGGACGTGGCCGGCCTCTAGAGCAGAGGTGCCGTGGTATGAGTAGCTCTCGCCCCGATACTACTGGACATACCGATTAAGCTTCACTTTATCCTTTCCATCATCTTTTCACATGGGCGCCACACAGCAACCCTAAATGCTTTTCCGCATCATCTTCCTTGGCCGGGAGGAGTTTCACTCCACGCGCGGCATCCGAAGAATCTCGCCAGCAGTGTCTTAACCTCTGGGTTAAGCCGGTTCAGGCATTTCGCCTGATGTGAGTGCACCTAGGACGTGGCCGACCTCCAGACCAGAGGTGCTGTGATTTGACTATTGTTTACTTCGCTTACTCCTTTCTTTCACCTTTTCCACAGTGGCAACCCCATTCGCACCTTTCTTCACTGGACGGGAGGAGCCCCACTCCACGCACGGCAGCTGAAGAATCTCGCCAGCAGCGATGCTGGCAGGATCAAGCAGATAGCTTTCTTCACCGAACCTTAATCGGATATCTGCCGATAGACCGACGCGGGGCAAGGGAGACCGCGCTCTGCTCAGAGCGGATCCCTTTCGACCCCGGCGGCGTTTCATTTCCTTTAACCGGCGGCGGCCGGGTCTCTCTGCTCTAATGAACGAGAAGAAAGCCCGGCACCCACAACCAACGCACATTACATACATAAGACCCGATACTCTTTGCGAGAGATGGGCCAATTTCCAGACCATCGGTCGACAAAACTATAGTACACCACAGACGCGTTAGCACGAACCTTTCTGGCCGTTTATAGGCTTCGCTCGACGGACAATCCACTCGCTTCTACATCGAAACACCTTAACTTTCGCCGTCCGGGAAGGGAGCGAAAGCTTTTCTCCCCACGCACGGAACTCGAGAGCGCTTTTTCACCAAAAGAATAGTCGATCTGCGCAACAGCAGCCTGCGCTGTGCAGCTCTGCGTGGCTCTGCGCTGCTGACATTCTATTGAAACAATATTAGATGTCTAGTGAAGGTTTCATCTTTCGAGGTTGCTAAGTTTGCCGATCATTCCTGATGTCTTCCAGAATATGGTCTCTTATTTGAATGTATGAATTATATGCATATAGTTCAATAAACTGAACCACAATTCTGAATCTACTGTGGACGGGACAATCTGTCTTTAAAAAAAAGAGCAGACGCTATTCTGGTTGTCTCAAAATCAAGTATGACAGTGCCTTGTCCTCGAACAATGCGGCAGTCAGTTTAAGCTGGGGAAAGGAGTGAGCAGTACAGATCTAGGGAATTATGTGGTGAGATGATTACTGTTGCATGTAATATAAAATATCATGTGGTAAAGTTATGGCGTAATTGGTAATGCAAATTATATTTCGTTTTTGAGTTCTAACAATTGCAGAATGTAAGAGAATGGTTGGTTGGTTGGTTGGTTGGTTGGTTGGTTGGTTGGTTGGTTGGTTGGTTGGTTGGTTGGTTGGTCGATCGACAGATCACCCTCACTGCAAATCGGACAAATAATTCACAAGTGCTTCCGTCCCCTCCTAAGTTATCTCCCCCCCCCCCCCCCCCAGCAAACAAGGACTGACAACAGCAGTCCTGTTGGCTCCCTACACAGTGTTCTTTGTCTGGCCTCAATCCGTTAGACATTGTTGCCGAAGGAATCAGTTCATAGTCTCAAGAGTCGCAGTTGTCGCCCGAATACTTGAATAGACCAGTTTCACTAAGAGCTTCCCGAATAATGGGGCTGATATTCTGATACTGTAAGCGTGTTGAACTATAATAATTTTGATACTTTTTTTATAATTACAGCAGCATTTGTTCTCTTTCCTTATTTTTGCCTAATCCAGATATTCAGATCTTGCTAACTTTTTGTTCTATTTCGTGAAGCTGGTATTGTGTTATCAGAAATTTTCATCCAATGGAAGGATGGGGTGGGAGTGGGGGTGGGGGTGGAGGGAAACTCAGTATCTTTTTTCGGTCAGTCACATTGTTCTGACTGGCAGTAGCAAGGCAACCAAACCATTGGCTGGATTAATCTGGGCCCCGCCCAGTATGTACATTCAGTTATGCTTACTTCCGAAACATACGGCTATAAGCGACACCTATCCCCCAAACACTACACAGGATTTGTCTGGCCGAGACACATGGCTAAGATAAAGGTCATTCAGACTTTAGATTGGTCGTATGTCATCTCATGAAATAAACCGGGGGAGGGGCGGGGAAGGGGGAATTAGTAGAGAGATATAGATCGAAGGGGTAAAAAACAGGAAGAAAGGAAGGGAACGTAATACGGAACCTTCATACAAGTCGAGCTGCGACCATTTGTGAGTCAAAACAAGAAGAAAAATAGTCGGGAATTTGAAGTCTGTGAAAGTGGCCGCAAGCCGGAGGAGTATAAATGTACAACGTCATGACCAAATATGGAAATCTCGTAGTTGTAGTTTTGTTGTGACAAGATGTAATCCCGCCTTCTCCGCATTGACTTGCTGTGTCAGAGGGTTTGCGTCAAGGGGATTGACTCGTGAGAGGCGTTACGAAAAGGAGAGAAGAATATACGGTGGCCAAAATTGTGGTCCATGGACCCTATCAATTGGAAGCGAGTGCTAATCCGGTTGATATTAAGTGGTACCTATTGAATCTTCTTCTTCTTTTTTTGGAACTGCGAGTTGGCGTTCTTTACAGCCGATGCGGTGAAGATGTTGAGGAACAGAATCGCGTCGGATTGGGAGAGGGTTAGGGCGGCTATTTTTTTCAGTCCCTGAGTAGAGCTAAAAAGGCAAGGGTGGGGGGGGGGGCGTGTGCAATACTTTTTTTAAAGCAAACATGGGGACTATGGCTATCCCTGCCATGTTAGCCACACTTGACCTGTTACTAGGGGTACCAGAGGAAAGACGTAGCAGGGTCTTGGTCAGCTATGGTTTGCCAACTCTGACCTGACGCTAGCATGTCTACAGCGGGCCGCTGATTGTCAAACCAGACAGCGTCATTGCTCCCCATATCTACAGCGTAAAAACAATTAAGGATTTCTGGCGCTGCCACATTACAAATAAGCTGGTGGTTTGGAATTTTTATATATACTTTGAAGAGTAGTCCTTGGATGCAAAAGAGTTGGGAGCCATTGTTTCTCATCTGGCACACTACTACCACACAAAGGACCATGCTGAATTTATCGGAGCCACAACAACAACAACAACAGCACCAGCAGCAGCAACAGACATAAATAAGACGTTTCTTCTGAAGTAACTTTGGGAAGAAGGAACTTCACATAGAACATTTTTGTTTAACTCGTCAAAGAAAGTACCAAGCGAAAAAATGAGTTGAGAAACTCTGCCCTAAAGAAACACGAACTTCGAGAGCTTGCACTCTTGCTCACTATCGTTTAACATAAAAAAACCTACTAAAACGAGCTCAAGATTACATTTGATGGAGAATAACTACCAGCTCGTTTTTCGTTCAAAACTGTTCATGCTGTGACTTTTTAGGCAGCGTATTGTGGCTTACAAAGTATAACACAAAAGAGGAAATATATACAACACGGACAGTCTTCTAGAGGCGTCAAATCAATTGTATGCATATTGTGATGGACCTTCTGACGGCAGCCCAGTGACGGTTGCCTCATATGCAGATTCTCCAGCCAAGACTGATCGCGTAAGACTTCATAATTTAGATACGCCAAGAGAATACTTTTTGGAATATATGCTCCATATTCTTTTATGTTGTGGGAGGGGGGGGGAATATCTTGAGTCGAAAGAGGTGACTCAGTATTTCACAGTGACCATTTCAGCAAGGGGATGCCCTTCTGATGTCATGAGCTTGTGAATTTATCATATGAAGCGTTTTTTTTTTTAATCACACAGTGAAGAACATAGTGTTTGATTCCAAGATACTGTTGTCTGCCTGATTACTACGGCTAAAGACGGAAGATGCGAAACTGAAACAAGGAAAAGAATAGCCCAGGCCAAGTCGCATTTATGGAAATGAAAAACATACTATGCGGTAAAGCTCTGTCGATGAACGCCAGAAAAAGTTACTCAGTATTACATCGAACCTGTTTCGTTATATGGATGCGAAGCACGGACAAGTCAACCAAGAGCACCCAGAGTTTACTGGAAGGAACGGAGATGCGGTTCCTAAGAAGATGAGAATACCATGGTTAGCTAAGAAAACATACGAAGAGGTTCTAAGCGAGTCAGAACACTTGACAATCCAGATTCGTGGGACATGTTTTGAGAAGAGACAAACTGGAACACTTAGTGATAACGGGGAAACTGGAGGGACAAAGGGACAGTGGAAGACCAAAAAAAAAAGACATATGAAGGAATAAAAGAGTGGCACGGAGCAAGGTTCAATACACATCTTAGAGGAGGAACAAAGGATGGATGGTTGTGGAAATCAGTGATAGATAGATAGACAGACAGACAGACAGACAGACAGACAGACAGACAGACAGGCAGGCAGGCAGGCAGGCAGGCAGGCAGGCAGACAGACAGATAGACAGATAGATAGATAGATAGATAGATAGATAGATAGATAGATAGATAGATAGATAGACAGATAGATAGATAGATAGATAGATAGATAGATAGATAGATAGATAGATAGATAGATAGATAGATAGATAGATAGATAGATAGATAGATAGATAGATAGATTATGGCATTTGGTAAGGGTACTTTTGATGGCGGCTGAATTCAGCTGCCATATTCACAAATGGCATCAATTTCTTTTTTAAAATTCCCAGAATTCCTATATACGACAGAACCAATGTTTGTACTTTCGGAGAAGTAGTTAAACCTTTCATATTATTTCCGGCTGTTCTTGCTCATTCGTGATATCCTTTAGTGATCTTCTTACCTGCCGCTTGTGAGGAACACCGAGGTTCCGTAAGATATTCCACACAAGGTTTAAAATTACCACTTTCTGTGTGGAATTTGAAGTTAAGATTTCTTTACTCAGTAGATGGCCAGGTTTAACTGCTCTGTGTGTGTGTGTGTGTGTTGTGTGTGTGTGTGTGTGTGTGTTTTCATTATCTTTTTGTTCATGGATGCTTGGGTGGCTTAGTAGTTAGTGCGTTAGCTCTCTCACGTGGAGGTCCATTGTTCAAGTTCAGCCTAGGAGGCCCTTCAATCACTTCTTCTTCTTCTTCTTCTTAAGCTTTCCGAGCCGTTAAGGCTCATTGCTGCAGATAAAGTTCCCCTCCATTCCTCTCTATTCTTAATCTTCTCTCTCCAGTTGGTGACATCCATTTATTTTATATCCTCTTCTATGTCGTCTTTCCACCTCTGTCTTGGTCTACCCCTCGGTCTTGTTTCCCTCATCTCTTGTGCATACATCATTTTCGTTTGTCTGTTTTCTTCCATTCTTTCTACATGACCCAGCCAGAGCTCTTCAGTTTCAAGGCATCTGTAATTCGTTGGGATTTAAATAATGAAAAGAAGCCTTCAGTCACTTAGGTATAGAAACAGAAACTCTACCCCATCTGGGGCATGGGAAGAAAAGATGGCATGGAGTGAAGCTGACCATATCACCCACTGGCGTCCTTTAGGTAAAAATCCCTGTCTCCGTGCCATTAAGACATACTGGGTATGCGGTGTTAGGCCTGCATTTCCAAGACCTTCGGCACATGAAAGTGTGATGTTGTCAACATCTCAGATTTCTCTGGTACCCATTTTTAGGGTCTGGGTGGCCACCAGGTTTGTTTTGTTTTGTTGTGTTTTTGGCGTTTGTGGTACCAGGGGAAAAAATCCCTACTGATGAGACTTGAACCCGGTATCACAGGATTAGTAAACCGAGCGCCTAACCACTCAGCCAACCAGACCGTCTTTAGGTGGAGGAAAATAAGGGCACTAATAAACTGTCCCTATGGCATGACAGAACTACGCTTTTTTAAATATCTTTCTTTTCATATTTGCCATACGCCACTCGCTCATTGATAAACAAATTCATCCATCCATGGATACCCGTATTCGTCTAGGAAGAAATCCCCTACCCGTTGCAGACTTCTTCCTTTAAAACGGGTAATTAGTTCTCCACACCTGCACTCCTTCGCCTGTTGTATGTACTGTTGTTGCTGCACTAGCAAAGGTTCGCGATAACCTAACCAAGCGCGCATTAGCATGCGTCCCAGATTCTGGAGATGAGAAATCTGGAGCATCTGTGTCGAGGAACCCAGTTGTTCGCAGACAACGTAGCGAATCTTTGAAAACCAACATGTTCCTCTTTCCTCGCTGAAGCATTATGTTCTTTTGGCGAAGTTTTATAAAGGGTGTTTTAGAACGCATATAGATATATCTATGATCAATACAGTATCCAAAACGCATGATTCAGATCAGAGGTTCTCAATCTTTTTAGACCTAAGGAGTCTTTGTTTACACACACAAACACACACACAAACACACACACAAAATACATGCTGGAACCCTCATAACATTTTTTTACACTAATATTGCGAAAGCACAACTGGAGAGAATGAACAAGAATAGACAGACCAAAAGGGCTTATACAGGAAGTGATAGAGGGAGACAGATTGAGGTGCGGACCAGGACAACGATGGCGTGACAGCCTGGAAGAAGACCTTAGAACCCTCGGAGTGGACAGTTGGCAAGAGAAGGCTAAGAACAGAGATGAACGGAGGCAAGACTTGTCTGCAGCACTGAGTTGCAATGGGTTGGAAAGCTGAATGAATGAATGCAAGAATATTGCGAACATTAAATAAAGACAGTTAAATTATACAAATATTTTAAAACTAAACACTCGAATAAATATTCAAACAAAAAAAAACCACTTTACTTTTCCTTAATTGTCCATATCGATCCACTTCCAAATGTAAAAATGAAATCAATATAGTTATTAGCATATGTATTACTATGCACTGCTGCCACATCTGCTACAATGCGTTGACGAAATCTATAACGCATAAAACAAGTAGGAAGCTTCATTCTTTTCTGACTGCGCTTTTGGCAAAACGTTCTTTTTTT
This sequence comes from Achatina immaculata, assembly GCA_009760885.1. Classification (NCBI taxonomy): domain Eukaryota; kingdom Metazoa; phylum Mollusca; class Gastropoda; order Stylommatophora; family Achatinidae; genus Lissachatina; species Lissachatina immaculata. The sequence goes on along the minus strand of CM019695.1, from coordinate 12,309,129 downwards.
TCATATCTGAAGAAAAATGCCAATCCTAATTACTGATGCCCCTTTAAAGTGTGGAAAAAAAAATTTTTTTTAACTTGTTCAGCGGAGTCTGAGAAAGCTCTGGCCGGAGCCCAAGGGCTCCACGGAGCACAATTTGAAAAACTCTGCTTTAGATCATGTTCAGTTTACAGCCCGTGATGTTGCTCGTCCTATTTGGAGGGAGGGGTTCGATTCACAATCGTTTACTCACAGTTAAGAATATTAACAGCGAACTGCACATGCGCAATCAAACTCAAATCAAGAATATGACAAAGAAAAAAAAATCAAACAAACGAACTGTTTTATAACTTGAAGATATTTTCAGTTCCTTAGAATCATCATCGTTTGTATTCCAGACAATCCACAGGGGTCATGGTGCCCTTCGTGGGTGAAAGATCGCATTACAGATGTAGGGACTACGTAGCTCCATGGAGAATTCTTATCGATTGGAGAATGATGGTAGCGGAGATAAGAGCCCATTGCATTCAGTGCGAGAAGCTGGGGTCGCTATTGACTGGCCACTCTCATCACTAATATGAAGAAGATAGTAACATATGAGTGAAATGTCCTACACAGTTAGAGCAAGAGACCTGGGGCCCTGGACAGATCCAATATTGCTTTAATGCCCCCCCTNCCCCCCCCCCCGATATTTGAAGAATAAAGAATGAATCAACAAATTTTACAAGTAAAAACAAAAATGTGATTTCGAAGAAACACTCCAGATGTGTCTTGGATGAATAGACAAGCAAATGAATAAGTTCTCAGAGAACTTGCAGGACAAAGAAAACTGGTGAAAACTACAGTTAAAAACAATCCAAGTTATTTATTCAAGTCATGTGGAGATAAGTTAAAGATTCCAACAAACAAAAAGGTACCGAAAAAATAAGATCAAGGGGAAGTAACCTGAATGAGCTATGTACCAAACGAAAATAAAGGCAAAGTAACCTCAATGAGTTATGTACCAACGGAAAATAAAGGCATAGTTTCTTCTATTATAAATACCAAAGACCGTAACACATTAGAAGCATGATCTCCAACGCGTACCAGTACTTTAAAAGATTTTATAGGCACCATAATAATGGCCAGTCAACACTGGAAGGACGTTATCAGTTACTTGTAAGACGACGGAGATAATAAAGATGAGACAGGAACACCTTGTCGGGGGTGGGGGGGGGGCGTGAGAAAGGTGAAAAGAAGACAGTCTTTTCAGGCTAACCATCTTAATATGTTTTAATTGATAATCTCTTGTCTCCCTATTGCGGTTCTTGCCTTGTCTTTCATGTGCGTCTATCCATGTGCACGTGTGTAACGGATGCTAGAAATGTCCTACATACCACACAGCTATACCATGGGTATCTTCCTCTTTGCTGAAAGGAGAGGAGTCCGAAATGCAGCCTGTTATAGACAGAAGACTCAAAAGAGACTTGGCGTTGAAACTTTTGACATTCTGTAGATTGTCAAAAAAAAAAAAAACCCGACAAAAGTTTTGAAAATAATGGGGATGTTAAACAAGTACTAGCTAATTCCCCCACGTGCGGTCACTCTGAGAAAAAGATGTGGGACTCCTTTGCCTGGTACTCCTTCTTCTCCCCCCCCTCCCCCCTCCCCCCACGCTTTCTGAAATTCTTACTTCCATAGCCTCTTTTCGCGTATTTGGCGGTGGACTCACTTCGCCGTGGAACTCAAACCCCGCTGCCTCCCAACAACAATCACCGGCTCAGGAACTCCACTTAACTCCCCCTCGCGATTGGTACCCTATCGGAACCAGCTAAAGATCGCCAGCCACGAGCATTCAGCCGTAGTTTCTGCCTGCTTGGTTGGTATTCCGCTTCAAGACTTTTAACTACGCTGCCAGAAATGGAGGCGAAGTCTCGAAGATTGACAGCTTTTGCCTTGTAAACGATGCTCTTTAGACATTTTCCGCCGAAAACTTCATAGGCTGATCAGGAGTTTCAGCGGAGATTTGAAAGAGCTCTAATTGAAGTGAACTGATTCAACCTTTTATTCCTCCCCCCTCCCTTCTAAAAAAAAAAAAAACTGGTTTTTTTTTTCGCTTGAATCAGCATTCATCAAGAAGTGGCTGTCAGTATTTCTGAGTAGTTTTGTGAACGGGTTAATCTTCTTCTTAACATGTAAGTACAGTTTTTTATGTGCATAAATTGTGATACTTTCATGTGTGTGTGATACAATTTAATGGTGCGTAAATGAGAGAGAGAGAGAGAGAGAGAGAGAGAGAAATATTTGTTGGGAAGTGTTTTCAGTTTTAAAACACGTTATAATATACTTAAGTTAAAACACTTTATAATATACTTATCTTAAAACACTTTATAATATACTTATATTAAAAACATTTTATAATATACTTAAGTTAAAACACTTTATAATATGCTTACGTTAAAAACACTTTATAATACACAGAAACTAACTTGCAAATATCGGAGTATTTAATGTAAGTATTGACAGTTATTATTATTATGATCATTATTACTGTTATCATCATTATTATTGCTACTGTTATTTGCTGTTAAAAGTACTAAGGTATTAAGAAGAGTTAACTAAAAAATAAAGAAATATAATTCATCGTTAATTAATGGTAGTCAAGCGTTAAATTATTATTGGTATTAAGTGGGTTTTTATTTTGGAGAATTAACACAGTAAATCTAAGCAATGATTTGTTAAATGTAAACAGGGAGGTATGTAAATTGTAAGCACTGATGTGTAGGCAAGGAAGTTCCCTGTCAACGAGAGGTCGCATAGCTCCGCAGACAAAGGGGGTTTACCAGAGAGTTTTACAAGTTGCTTTTATGATTCCCATTTGCTTTTTTTTTTTGAGTTTGTGATGTATTGTTTCCCCTCTCACAATTATTCTGAAGGATCGTGATGGTGCTTCTAAACTCCAGTCCTTCAGTTTTAAAAAGAAAAATCTCGTCGTCTCTTAACCTTTATTTATTTGTTTATTTATTTTTTTTTTTTTTGTTAAATAAAAATACAATTTAATATTCATCGTAAGATGCAATTTACAGTTTTTCATAAGGTGCAGTTTAAAGTTTATCGTAAGGGACAATTTAAATTTTATCATAATGTACAATTTAAAGTTATTATTTATATAAAGTACAGTTTAAAGTTATCGTAAGATGCAATTTAAACTTTATCTTAAGGTATAATTTAAACATTATCATAAGCTGCAATTAAAGTTTTATCATAAGGTATCATTTAAACTTTATCATAAGGTAAAGCTTAAAACAACGCATCGAAAAGGCAGCTTAGGTTTTTGCTGTTCTTGAACATTTGTTCTCACGTACGATGCAGGGCCTTGTCTGATGGCGACCGTGCTTCCTCGTTTACTGTGATCTTTAATATCTTCGATCAGTTCCTTTTCTTTTGTTTTCATCTCACCAGGTCAGTCCAAGGAGACTGGGTTTTTTTCCCCTCTTGTCATCCCTCTCTTTCTTTCCCTGTGAATTTGTATAGATTTGAACATTAGTAGATTTAAGTAATTTAGAATTAGAGTTGGGGAGGGGGAGGGAGAAAGATAAACAGAGAGAGAGATAGACAGACAGACAGGCAGACAGAAAGAGAGAGAGAGACAGACAGACAGAAAGAGAGAGAGATAGACAGACAGGCAGATAGAAAAAGAGAGAGATAGACAGACAGGCAGACAGAAAGAGAGAGAGACAGACAGACAGACAGACAGAGACAGAGAACTTTATGTTGAAATGGGCAAGAACTGGGCAAGTCTGATACTTTACCGTTTACTATACAACTTTTCCTCAGCTCCAGTTGATACCAAATATACAGTATAATGTATACAACAAACGTAATTAAACTGTAACCAATACTAGAAGAAACGATATATTAACAGACAACAACAACAAAAAACAACAAAGTTTATGTTGGTCATGACTAACCAAGACAGTGCAACAGAGAATATAATCATTCATGAACTACTGCTTCAGGAGGATTTTAAACATTAAATGGCAGGACGAGATCAGGAACGAAGAGGTCTGGGAAAAGGCAGGACAAGAACCTATGAACCTACAAATCATGTCTAGGAAATGGAGGTGGAAATTGCCACACTCTGAGGAAACCCGACACCAGCATACCAAAGACAGGTACCGGCATGGAATCCTCAAGGAAACAGAAAACGAGGAAGACATAGACTTGCCTGGAGAAGAGAAATTATGACAGTGCTCAGAGACAAGGGGTAGACATGGAAGGAAGCAGAGAATAATCCCAAGAACAGGGATGGCTGGAGAGCCTTTATCCGTGGCCTATGCTCTCAAGGGAGTGAAAGGCGATGATGATGATGATGATGATGATAAATACTAGAAGGAAAGGTGGAAGGAAAAAAAGAACGAGAGATAGACAGAGATTTAAGATGTGAAGATAAAACACGAAAGTGGACAGGATACAGCCTGGCTGAGTTCACCACAAGCGGGGGGGGGGGGGGGGGGAGGGAATCCGTCGATTCCTCCTCCTACGACAGCACACCGCGACGATGAACTAAACTGAAACAGCAACATTCACGTTCCTTCCTCTCTTCTCGAGCTACTCAATGCAGCAAGTAACCACAACGTTACACGTGTAACAAAGAGAGAAATCTCTCTCTCTCTCTCTCTTTCTCTCTCTCTCTCTCTCTCTGAACCTTAAGTGCCCAGGGCACATGGGGCTTCCGCAAGGGTTTTCCACAAATGCCTGTCCTTCGCCTTTTTTTCTGCTCTTGCCCAGGTGAGCCCTCTATTGCTCAACATCCTTTCTGTTGTTCTTCTCCATGTCTTTTTTGGTCTACCCTTACTTCTGTTCCCCTGTGGTGTCCATCTTAGTGCTGTTTTTGGTAGTGAGTTGTCAGTCATTCGGAGCACATGTCCCAACCATCGCCAGCGTCTTTCCTCAATAATTGTTGTCAGTGGCTTCATCTGCATTTCTGCCAATAAGATGTTATTTCTTATGGTGTTTGGCCAAAATATTTGTCTAATTCTTCGTAAACATTTAGTCTGGAAAGAATTCAACTTGTTTTCTATGGTTTTGGTGATTTTCCAGCATTCACTTCCATAGAGTAGTACACTTAGAACATTACTCTTAAAAAAGACAGAAATAGTGAGGTCTATAGGCGGACGCATGAGCTACGAGAGAACAAGACTATTAACCATCGGTATTTGTCTCTCACTCTCCCCTGCTGTTTGTTTATCGAGCGAGGTCCTAACATCCCTTTTATGCCCTTAATCCGCTTCTGCTTAAAATGCTTTGTTCATAAACCAGGACCGATGATAGCAACGCGTTTTTGAGCCATACCTGGTTCATGAAGGTAGGATTAGAAACAGGCAGCAGGCGCCTGCGTGCTGCTATATTTAGATTTGAACTTCTGAAGCGCGTAACAGCCGCAGTTTATTAGTGCTGCCTGCCTTGGCAGTTGCTGAAAGTTTCAGTTGACGCAGGTTGGTATCGTGTTTATGATGTCAGCTAAACAAAAACTTCTCACAGTGTTTAGCGCTCTATGTATTTCTGGTGTTTTTGGAAGAATTCCTTTCAAAGTATCTATCTATCTATCTATCTATCTATCATCTATCTATCTATCTATCTATCTATCTATCTATCTATCTATCTATCTATCTATCTATCTATCTATCTATCTATCTATCTATCTATCTATCTATCTATCTATCTATCTATCTATCTATCTATCTATCTATCTATGTGTCTGTCTGTCGAGACAAAGGCTTCTATCCATCTATCTATCTATCTATCTATCTATCTATCTATCTATCTATCTATCTATCTATCTATCTATCTATCTATGTGTCTGTCGAGACAAACACTTCTATCAATCCATCTATCTATCTATCTATCTATCTATCTATCTATCTATCTATCTATCTCTATCTATCTATCTATCTATCTATCTATCTATCTATCTATCTATCTATGTGTCTGTCTGTCGAGACAAACACTTCTATCAATCCATCTATCTATCTATCTATCTATCTATCTATCTATCTATCTATCTATCTATCTATCTATCTATCTATGTGTCTGTCTGTCGAGACAAACGCTTCTATCCATCCATCCATCCATCCATCCATCCATCCATCCATCCATCCATCCATCCATCCATCCATCCATCCATCCAGGTTTTCTACACAGACTTTGTATCCTGACGCAACTTTTTTTGTATAACTCGACTGAAGAGTCGGGGCAAAAATCACCGAATCGGAAGTGAGTAGCAGTTTTATGATGAGTCGGATTCGGTAAAATCATGCATTATCCATTTAGGAGGAACCTAAACGTCAGTGCTAGGCCTCGGAAGGGTAGAGAGGGGCCCGGTATCATATGAAAAAATGCGAATATGGATCACTGTTTTATAAACTTTATATCAGGAGATGGACGGTATAGTTCGGGGGGAACCCCGTTTTAAGTTGAGCTTAGGGGCGTGGGAGTGGTCAGTCCGTCACCGGGTAAAATATGTAAGCAGTTTTGCTGAAATCAAGGTTGGTAGAAATCAATTATTTATGGAGTCATAGTCGAGGCGAGAGACGGGCAGGATACAAATGTGCGAGTTATAGTCGGGGCGAGAGACGGGCAGGATACAAATGTGCGAGTTATAGTCGGGGCGAGAGACGGGCAGGATACAAATGTGCGAGTTATAGTCGGGGCGAGAGACGGGCAGGATACAAAATGTGCGAGTTATAGTCGGGGCGAGAGACGGGTAGGATACAAATGTGCGAGTTATAGTAGGGGCGAGAGACGGGCAGGATATAAAATGTGCGAGTTATAGTCGGGGCGAGAGACGGGTAGGATACAAATGTGCGAGTTATAGTAGGGGCGAGAGACGGGCAGGATATAAAATGTGCGAGTTATAGTCGGAGCGAGAGACGGGTAGGATACAAATGTGCGAGTTATAGTAGGGGCGAGAGACGGGCAGGATATAAAATGTGCGAGTTATAGTCGGGGCGAGAGACGGGTAGGATACAAATGTGCGAGTTATAGTCGGGGCGATAGACGGGCAGGATATAAAATGTGCGAGTTATAGTCGGGGCGAGAGACGGGCAGGATCCAAATGTGCGAGTTATAGTCGGGGCGAGAGACTGGCAGGATCCAAACGTGCGAGTTATAGTCGGGGCGAGAGACGGGCAGGATCCAAATGTGCGAGTTATAGTCGGAGCGAGAGACGGGTAGGATACAAATGTGCGAGTTATAGTCGGGGCGAGAGACGGGCAGGATACAAATGTGCGAGTTATAGTCGGGGCGAGAAATGGACAGTATAAAAATGGACGAAACGTAGTCAGGGCCACGGATAGTATATAAAAAAAAATTGAATGAGTCGGGGCGAGACACGGATAGTGTAAAACAGAAAAGTCGTACTCGAAAGTTTGGCGTGCTGACTCCACAGCTTACATTGCAACACTAGCCAAGGTGTGTGATATAAACATTGCTACTGTCCACTGTCCTATGAACAATGTTACGATGTTACTGCCCACTGTCCTATGAACAATGTTACGATGTTACTGCCCACTGCTGTATGAACTGTATTACGATGCTACAGCATACAGAAGAAACTCGATATTGGCGTTACCACCGTCTGATTTGTCAACATCTGAAAGTTATAAGAGCTCTCCACCCCTACCCCCTTCCCTCAATAAAGTGTCTTCGCCATCAAAACGTCTTTAGAGGGGTACAGTGGGCCCAAACGAGATTGGAAGCGCTGTCCAGTTTTCTAAATGCCTCACTTAAAAAAAAAACACATGGGGGAGTAGAAGGGGGCGGGGCGTGGTGAGACGCAGTATTCAGGCAGAATGAGATCCCATTTGCGCCAAGACCCTATTTTTCTCTCAGTGGTTCTCCCAGAAAGCGGAGAACAGCCTATGGGAAAAAATAGGGATCGAATGGGAAGGACAAACTTCGGTCTTTAAACATAAGCAGTGCCGAATACGGATGCGTCGGGGGCGAAAGGCGCAGATGTGGCAGTCCAGTTTGTAACCCCGTGACATAACGCAACCATTTGTGAGGATGAATGTAAAAGAAAGGAAGGAAAAGTCCGATCTGATTTCAGAGAAGCCTAACAGATATACGGCTTTAATATTTGCTAGAACCTGCACTGGATTGTTCGTGACATGCAATGGCGTGTGTTTGTGGGGTTCCCCCCCCCCCCCCCCCCCAAGTTTTAGTAACGTTTTGACACTCGTTGATATCAGAGTTGTCTTTTCCCCAGACATTAGGGATCTTTTTCTCTCCGCATTCAAGAGGAATTTATGTACTTTGTTTACAGTTTTCTTTTAACCTATAAATTGTTTTCCTTTTTTTTTTTGTATTCCATGTTTCATGTTAGTCAAGTTTGAGACTTGTTGAACGAATGGTGACGTAATTTTATCTGACTAAAGGCAACTGGTTAAGTTAAGATTATTCTATTCAAAAGTAATATCCACCCTCATTTATGCATGTGAAAGCTGAAAAACAACTAAAGAAACAGACAAGAAATTAGACTCTTTCGAAAACAAATGCCTAAGGAATATACTCTTTATATATATATATATATATAATATATATATATATATATATATATATATATATAAAGTGGAATGAATTCAAGAACAACGCAGAGAGAAGACAGATGAGCAAACAACAACTGGCTCATGGTTGATAGAAAAAGAAGATGGACATATGTCGGTCATGTGATGAGAAGAAGCAATCAGAGAATCCCCAAACAAGCTATCAAAATGGAACACAACAGGCAGAAGAAAAAGAGGTCGACCACGTGAAACTCTAAAAAAGATATTGTTAAGAGAAGCCAATTCAATAGGCATAACATCCCTTGAGGAGATTGAAAAACTCGTCGAAGATAGGACATCTTGGCGAACTACCACGCAGGCCCTATGTGATGTTTAACGGCACGGGAAGGATGTAAGATGTATAAAAGGCAGTTGGTACTATTCCCGCTGCTGTAGCCTCCCTTTCGGGCCGAGGCGTTAAAAAAGGGGTACATAGGCACACTGCGTTGACAGAGATTACCCCGATAAGGATTCTTTCCAGTTGTTATGCTGTGCAAACGCTATATGGGCAGAATGTAAGATGGGTTCCCCCAATTCTTCAGTCATATGCATGTCCCTTGCGAAACTTTGCCTCCCTAACAGTTCTCCTGTAGGCCTCTCGGGTGTAAGCAAGATGCCCTGCTGCAGATGCATCCATTTCCAGATTATCAACGATTCCTTGTAACCATCTACGCCTTAGTCTTCCTCTCTTTCTTTTTCCCAGTATGTACACTTCCAAGACGGTCTTCTCTAAATTTTCATGACGTTTAATGTGTCCACAATATTTAAGTTTTCTCTCTTTAATCCTCTTTACTAGCCAGCCTTCTTCAGTATTAAGGTCTTGTAGTATGGATATTTTTGTTCTTCTTTGTGTACATGATATTTGAAGAACCCCAATTCTTTATCCTTTAAAAATAAAGATCATTTATTTATTCTTTCATTCTCTCTCTCTCTCTCCCTCTCTCTCTCATTCTCTACATGTATTGTACTCACACTCCTTCTTCTTCGGACATATTCAACGATGGTGATGAGGATGATGATGAGTAAGCAGCCATACTACTGGAATGAGCGTATGACTTAAAGGTTGTGGGGTGCGTGAGCTGTATTCTGCAGTAGCCACAGACTGCTCTCTTCCTTCTGGGCTATCCGTTAGAAGGAACATCGGCTTCAGACTGCCCAGGCACATCAAAGGAATGACCCACAATAACGCTTTCTCAGAAACGAGATTCCACATACCTTGAAAAATGGCGTAGATTTAGCGCGCTATTAAGAATTTCTATTTTACGTATATTCCCACCCCCCCCCCAGTAAATCCGTAAATTTGAAACTACGTACTGTAACTACTGTACGTGTTACTGTGTCAGGTCACTTCCCCCAACTTCCTTATATTTCGGTAATTTTTTTTTCTTTTTCATTGGCGGCCTCGTTATCTGAATGCTTAGGCGTTTGGCCTACAAATCCTGTGGTTCAAGTCCGAGCAGTTTTTTTTTTCTCTGGTACACATCACAAGGGCCCCGGGGTCCCACCCAGCCCCTAAAAATTGTTACCAGAGAAATCTGAAAAGGTACATGCAGCCAGGCGTGATACTGACCACATCAAGGGGCTATGGTCTTGGAAATACGGGCCTAACACCGAATCCCCAACATGGCCTTAATGGCAAAATAAAAAGGAATATATATATGTATGTATGTATGTATATGATATGGTAAAATTCCTGTTTCCATGAAACGGGAATTTAACCTTTTTATAAAGAGCTTTTTTTATTTTGTTCGTTGCCACATGCTCTGTGGATGCAGGATATCCTTTCTTGTTTTCATTACACTAACAGCAGTGAAGTACATTGTACTCTGTTCGTCTTGCAAAGTGGTTATTTCGCGTTTTCAAAGACAGTCCCCTGAGAAAAGATTCAAGTACCTATATTAACAAATGAGCTGACTGTCATTCGAGCTTTAGAATCCACTTGCTTAGCCTTTAGGAAGCTCACGATGTCCCTTCCCCAACGCGCACGCTTATTTGGATTATGGTACTTCATTATTATTTTTTTTTCTTCTTTTTCCTTTCTTTAAAGCATTTCCCTTCTCTTTAGATATGCAAGCTCGGTCTTTACCTGAGATCCTCAAATAAGAGCTCGGACAAATATTGCTGGCCGTGATTTATGCGTCGAATATGAAAAAACTTCCGTTGAGACTGGAAATAGCTTCATATAAGTGACTTTAATAACTTGTGCTCATTATTAGCTCGTTATAAGTTTTACTTTTTTAAAGTTTATTTTTTGTTTATAACATTCTTGGAACTCCCAGGGATTCTAATTCTAATTCTAAGTGCCGTGCCGCGTGGCGTAGACGATCATTTCTCCCCACAATTCCCTGTTTTTTTTGCGTTGATTATGAGATCCGCAATTCTTTATCCTTTAAAAATAAAGATCATTTATTTATTCTTTCATTCTCTCTCTCTCTCTCTCTCCCTCTCTCTCTCATTCTCTACATGTATTGTACTCACACTCCTTCTTCTTCGGACATATTCAACGATGGTGATGAGGATGATGAGTAAGCAGCCATACTACTGGAATGAGCGTATGACTTAAAGGTTGTGGGGTGCGTGAGCTGTATTCTGCAATAGCCACAGACTGCTCTCTTCCTTCTGGGCTATCCGTTAGAAGGAACATCGGCTCCAGACTGCCCAGGCACATCAAAGGAATGACCCACAATAACGCTTTCTCAGAAACGAGAATGAGCGTGACTGCGCGAGATGCTGCGAGATTCCACATACCTTGAAAAATGGCGTAGATTTAGCGCGCTATTAAGAATTTCTATTTTACGTATATTCCCACCCCCCCCCAGTAAATCCGTAAATTTGAAACTACGTACTGTAACTACTGTACGTGTTACTGTGTCAGGTCACTTCCCCCAACTTCCTTATATTTCGGTAATTTTTTTTTCTTTTTCATTGGCGGCCTCGTTATCTGAATGCTTAGGCGTTTGGCCTACAAATCCTGTGGTTCAAGTCCGAGCAGTTTTTTTTTCTCTGGTACACATCACAAGGCCCCCGGGGTCCCACCCAGCCCCTAAAAATTGTTACCAGAGAAATCTGAAAAGGTACATGCAGCCAGGCGTGATACTGACCACATCAAGGGGCTATGGTCTTGGAAATACGGGCCTAACACCGAATCCCCAACATGGCCTTAATGGCAAAATAAAAAGGAATATATATATGTATGTATATATATATATATGTATATATAATATATATATATATATATATATATATATATATATATATGGTAAAATTCCTGTTTCCATGAAACGGGAATTTAACCTTTTTATAAAGAGCTTTTTTTATTTTGTTCGTTGCCACATGCTGTATGGATGCAGGATATCCTTTCTTGTTTTCATTACACTAACAGCAGTGAAGTACATTGTACTCTGTTCGTCTTGCAAAGTGGTTATTTCGCGTTTTCAAAGACAGTCCCCCGAGAAAAGATTCAAGTACCCATATTAACAAATGAGCTGACTGTCATTCGAGCTTTAGAATCCACTTGCTTAGCCTTTAGGAAGCTCACGATGTCCCTTCCCCAACGCGCACGCTTATTTGGATTATGGTACTTCATTATTTTTTTTTCTTCTTTTTCCTTTCTTTAAAGCATTTCCCTTCTCTTTAGATATGCAAGCTCGGTCTTTACCTGAGATCCTCAAATAAGGGCTCGGACAAATATTGCTGGCCGTGATTTATGCGTCGAATATGAAAAAACTTCCGTTGAGACTGGAAATAGCTTCATATAAGTGACTTTAATAACTTGTGCTCATTATTAGCTCGTTATAAGTTTTACTTTTTTAAAGTTTGTTTTTTTGTTTATAACATTCTTAGAACTCCCAGGGATTCTAATTCTAATTCTAAGTGCCGTGCTGCGTGGCGTAGGCGATCATTTCTCCCCACAATTCCCTGTTTTTTGCGTTGATTATGAGATCCGCAGGTGACTTTCTTCCTAGCCACGCTGACAGCCCATCCAGTAACTTCTCTCTCTGTCTTCCTCTATCTCTTATTCCCTCAATTTTACCAGTTGCCACAGTGTGTTCCAATTTTCCTCTTCACAGAAAATGTCCTATAAATCTCGCTTGTCTGCCTCTGATCTTTGCTGTAATTTGCTTTTTTAATCTAGCCTCTCTTAAAACTTCTTCATTGGTTTTCATAGCTGTCCATGGTACTTTCAACATCCTTCTTATGAACCACATTTCCGTGGCATCCAGTTCTCGCTGTACTCTCTTATTCACAGACCATGTTTCACACCCATAAAACAAAATTGGCTCTATGTAACATTTAAATACTCAGAATCTTGTTTCCATTGATATGGATCTGCTGCACAAGATGTGTCTTTTTTCTGGAATGCTAACCTGGCCTGATCACATCTGCTTTTTATTTCGTTGTGACATTTCTCATCAGTTCCTATAATCGTTCCTACGTATTACATCTATCAACTTGTTTCAGATTTGTGCCACTGATTTTAATGCTACATTTTGGTGGTATTCTTTTCTTTGAGACGACCATCACTTCAGTCTTCTTTTTGTTCAGGCTGGGAGCTTTACTTTTACTTTCACGAACCACGATGTCCAGAAGAGGCTGTATTTCCCTTCACTTTTAGCAATCAGGACTGTGTCTGCATATCTTAAGTTGTACCCAGCAATTAATATTCCACCCATGAATAGCAGGCAGTTTTTTTGTTTTTTTTTTTTGAAAGAAGAAAAGTACTAGAAATAAGTGATGCGAGTTTTGGTCGATCGACTATGGCATGAGTTTTTTATACTTACTTGGACTTTAGTTACTCTGAAAACTCAACTTGGAATTTATATTGAAGACTCACCTTGGACTTGTTCCCCAGAAGATTAGACTTAAACTCGAGTAAACGAAGAGTAACTGATTCAGAGACTTACCATGAAGGGCTTAAACCAATGGTTCTAAACCATTTTATTTTTTCGTGAACCCCATTTCGGACCTGAGAATAGTTATAGACGCCTTTTCCCCCGCCTGAGAACAACTGTGGACCCCTCATCAGGAATAAAGCAATAAATAGAACACAGATGATGCCAATTCATGAATCCCAAGTTAAAACATACCGGTTTAGAGCACTTGAATTAATGAGCGCCATTAAATTATTGAGGAAAGACGCTGGCGATGGTTGGGACATGTGCTCCGGGTGACTGACAACTCACTACCAAAAATAGCACTAAGATGGACACTACAGGGGAACAGAAGTAAGGGCAGACCAAAGGAGACATGGAGAAGAACAACAGAAAGGATGTTAAGCAATAGAGGGCTTACCTGGGCAAGAACGGGAGAAAAAAAGTCAAAGGACATGCATTTGTGGAAAACCTTTTTAAAAGCCCCATGAGCCTTGGGCACTTAAAGTTTAGAGAGAGAGAGAGAGAGAGAGAGAGATAGAGAGAGTGAGAGAGAGAGGGAGAGAGAGATAATAATAATGCAATGGCCCCACGTCTGATGGAAGAATGAAGGGGGATGGGAAAGAACAAAAATGGGGGGGGGGGGGGGCAGCAGAGGCAGGAAAGACACAATTTCTCTTCCTTCTGGCGCAAGAAAGTTAATATTCTATTTGATTTCTCTGGCAATGTTTGCTTGAATTTGTTAAAACTATCTAGTTCATTTGATATAAGAAGAAAGTCATAATTCTAAACTCAGCAACAGTAGAACAGGAACAGAAAATACAAGTATAAAATCCCGTTTTCTATATCTGTTTCCTCTACAATTTTCTGAAACTGAGGCGGGGGGTGGCAGAGATCAAGAGTTCTGCAACAATCAACATTTAAATCACAGATGATATTCTTTGCTGCCCGCTCTCATTTCTTGTAGGTTAATATTTTCCTCAAAACTGAGATAGTTTGCGGTCACAATATGAATTCTGAAATAGTACGTATTGGAAAAAAAAAACATCGGTACAGTCAATGTAATAAGAGTGTTAAACAAGAAAAATGGGATTAAGATTCCCGTTTCATGGCATTAATGAACATCGAGTTTAGGATATTAGGCCCGTATTTCCAAGACTTTCGGCACATAAAAGTGTGATGTGGTTAGCATCACGTCTGGCGGCATTTACCTTCCCAGATTCCCATGGTACCCATTTTTAAAGGCTGGGGAATCATCTGTTTTGTTTTGTTTTGTGTGTGTGTGTGTGTGTGTGGTGTGTGGTGGTGGTGGTGGTACCAGAAAAAAAAACTCACAGCTGGGACTTGAACACGGTACTACTGGATTAGTAAACCGAGAGTCTAACCACTCAGCCAGCCAGACTGGCCACTAAGAGTGTTAAAAAAGGAAATTAAAAAAAAAACAAACAAAATTCACCAACTCTTAGACCTCATGGAATCATGACCGTGAGTAGCCACACTCATTCTTAATTAGCAGTTTAATGATGTGATTAATCAGTAGTTTAATGCTGTGATTAATCAGTAGTTTAATGCTGTGATTAATCAGTAGTTTAATGCTGTGATTAGTCAGTAGTTTAATGCTGTGATTAATCATCAGTAGTTTAATGCTGTGATTAGTCAGTAGTTTAATGCTGTGATTAACCAGTAGTTTAATGCTGTGATTAATCAGTAGTTTAATGCTGTGATTAATCAGTAGTTTAATGCTGTGACTAATCAGTAGTTTAATGCTGTGATTAACCAGTAGTTTAATGCTGTGATTAACCAGTAGTTTAATGCTGTGATTAACCAGTAGTTTAATGCTGTGATTAATCAGTAGTTTAATGCTGTGACTAAACAACAGTTTAATGCTGCGAAACATTTGTCTGATAGTAGTTACTTCCTCTGAGGATTTTGAGGACTGTGTGGTTTTATTTTGTTTTGTTTTGTTTTTTCCTTCTCTTTCTAGGGTTGAGAGTTTCTTGCATACTGCATTATAAACTCACAAAACAGGCGAAATAATCAATGTTGGAAATTGACGCATTATAGTCGCATTATAAACATTTATAAACAGGAGAAACAAATATCTGAAATGACGCACTATCTTCTTACGTCATCCCACATCCTTCCCTTGCCGGTAAACGTTACGTTGGGGCTGGCATGCTAGTTCGCCAAGTTTTTCTGTATTCGGAGAGACTTTCAACCTCGTCGAGGGATTTTTATGCCTACTAATTTGACACAGTACAGTCGCATTAAAAACACGTTTATAAACAGATGAAATAACAAATATCGGATTATAAACATTTCACAACAAAAGGATATTACACGGGGGGAGGGGGGCTGAACTCATCATTGTTATCTAAAAGTTCTTTTATAAATCCCAAATGGCGTCTGTTAGAGCTTAGCTCAAAAATCTTCACGTGACACACGAGAGCGTGGATCTGAACCTTCGCGTGTCAGCGTCTCCCCGCGGGAACTTGCAATGAAAATCACGTGGAAAGTTTTGAATGGGCGATTGGGCAGCAACCAGCAATTTCAGCAATTCATCTTAGAACATTTTTTTTTTTATAAACCTATTTTGTTTTGTTCTTTTTACTATTACAATCCTCTAACGCAGTGGTTCCCATTTAACAAGAGTCCTCGGACCCCCGTGTTGTTTCAAAATCCATTCCACGGACCGCTCCCCCAACCCCACATACTTTGGAAAACGTTCATCCCATACTTTGGAAAACTTTCATCCCATACTTTGGGAAACGTTCATCCCATATTTTGGAAAACGTTCATCCCATACTTTGGAAAACGTTCATCCCATACTTTGGGAAACTTTCATCCCATACTTTGGGAAACGTTCATCCCATACTTTGGGAAACTTTCATCCCATACATTGAACAAGTTTCATCCCATATTTTGGGAAACTTTCATCCCATACTTTGGAAAACGTTCATCCCATCCTTTGGAAAACTTTCATCCCATACTTTGGGAAACGTTCATCCCATACTTTGGGAAACTTTCATCCCATACTTTGGAAAACGTTCATCCCATCCTTTGGGAAACGTTCATCCCATACTTTGGGAAACGTTCATATCTGTGCGGTAGTTACGTGCTTTAACGTGGGTAACATTTTACGAGCAAACGCTACTCTACACTAAGAAAACACAGAACAAATTTGTTGAATTTTTCAAAATAACGATAATGTAGTTAAGGAAAAAAAAAATTAGCAGTTTAACATTCCTGGTTGTTCTGAGAAATGAAATGTGTGACAATTAACCAACTTAAATAATGATGAGAAACTGAGAAGCCTCATTTCATTCCGAACAATCGCTTCCACATCTGGTTCACTATTTCCTATTTTAATCTCAAAATTCGATCAACATGAATCCGATTCATGTGCTTGTTATTCAAGTAACAATATGTCGAAAACGCTTTTTTTCCCGGAAGAACCGAAAGAACCGGTTCCTGCTCAGGCCTACTGCCTACTGTGACAACCCCTTCTCCAGATTTGCTAAAAAAAAAATTATCGTCGCTAATCCTGTAAGGTACCAATA
Organism: Achatina immaculata; assembly: GCA_009760885.1. NCBI lineage: Eukaryota > Metazoa > Mollusca > Gastropoda > Stylommatophora > Achatinidae > Lissachatina > Lissachatina immaculata. The sequence goes on along the minus strand of CM019695.1, from coordinate 12,292,137 downwards.
TGAATCCAAAACTCTTCAATAGCTTGATTTTACTCAGCATAATGGATGGCTAAGAGCAGAACACAAGACGAAGATGGAAATGGCCGGGCCACATAATACGAAAGGGGGGGGGGGGGGCGGGGAGCAGAAAAAGACACCTCTGTTCTGCATTGACTTGGTACCTCAAATAAAAAGAAAGAGGGGGTTGGGGGGGGGGGGGAAGGCAGGCTGTTAAAGACGTGGTTTGAGGTATCCCGACCTTGCTCAAGAGAGGATTAGCTGGTGCGGAATTCTTTGCTGATGCCTTGTTCTCCATTGGGTACAGACTGATGATGATGATGATGATGATGATGAATTTCAGATATCAGAATTCGGAATCCGGCATCATCGCATTCAGGACAATCCTGTTCATTGTCCGCCGCATACTCCAACATCAGCCGAGGAACCAGTCTGCTAATAGTTCCCGTCTAATGTTGGTTAGAACACGGTTTCTCCCACTTAGTCTACTAATAGTTCCCGTCTAATGTTGGTTAGAACACGTTTTCTCCCACTTAGTCTGCTAATAGTTCCCGTCTCATGTTGGTTAGAACACGTTTTCTCCCACTTAGTCTACTAATAGTTCCCGTCTCATGTTGGTTAGAACACGTTTTCTCCCACTTAGTCTGCTAATATTTCCCGTCTCATGTTGGTTAGAACACGGTTTCTCCCACTTAGTCTGCTAATAGTTCCCGTCTCATGTTGGTTAGAACACGTTTTCTCCCACTTAGTCTGCTAATAGTTCCCGTGGCATGTTGGTTAGAACACGTTTTATCCCACTTAGTCTGCTAATAGTTTCCTTGGCATGTTGGTTAGAACACGTTTTATCCCACTTAGTCTGCTAATATTTCCCGTCTCATGTGGTTAGAACACGCTTTCTCCCACTTAGTCTGCTAATAGTTCCCGTGGCATGTTGGTTAGAACACGTTTTATCCCACTTAGTCTGCTAATAGTTCCCGTCTCATATTGGTTAGAACACGCTTTCTCCCACTTAGTCTGCTAATATTTCCCGTCTCATGTTGGTTAGAACACGTTTTCTCCCACTTAGTCTGCTAATAGTTCCCGTGGCATGTTGGTTAGAACACGCTTTCTCCCACTTAGTCTGCTAATATTTCCCGTCTCATGTTGGTTAGAACACGTTTTCTCCCACTTAGTCTGCTAATAGTTCCCGTCTCATGTTGGTTAGAACACGTTTTCTCCCACTTAGTCTGCTAATAGTTCCCGTCTCATGTTGGTTAGAACACGTTTTCTCCCACTTAGTCTGCTAATAGTTCCCGTCTCATGTTGGTTAGAACACGCTTTCTCCCACTTAGTCTGCTAATAGTTCCCGTCTCATGTTGGTTAGAACACGTTTTCTCCCACTTAGTCTGCTAATAGTTCCCGTGGCATGTTGGTTAGAACACGTTTTCTCCCACTTAGTCCATATTTTGTTCCAGCTTCATAAATCTCTGTCTGTGCGCATTGCCCAGCCACTTTCTCTCTCTCTCTCTCTTTCTCTCTCTCTCTCTCTCTCTCTCACTCTCTCTTCATCTCCATGGATTGAAAGAAAAAAAAATCTAACAACAATATTTCATTAAAATCTTTCGAAGATCAAATCTCATACCCCCTCAAGGTATGAGTAATCTTGTCTTAGAAAAGCAAAAAATTGTGCTAATTTATTATTAATCATTCCGGTTTCAGGTGAGAATTTTCGACTGAAATGTCAGGATTGGTTAGCTACGTGTCGTTGCTAAAATGTACCATAACGATGTGCAGGGAGGAAAGAGAAGGGGGTGGGATTTTGTTTTGCAATTTGCCGAGTTTTAAATTCGCCGAGTTTGTTACGCCAAGGTTTTGTTTCGATTTATTGTCGCGAGATGCGTGACTAACTGGACGATTCTGCGCCAGAGCTTTTCATACTGCGGGGTTTTGTGATATAGGTCAATGTTCTAAATGTGTGTGAGGTGGGGATGAAGGGGAGTGGGGGGGGGGGGAAGGGAGTGAAGGGGAATACTTGTTTCACTTATTTTTTTGTAAAATGTTAACATTTGTGTTTAGAAGGTTATGGGGGAAAAAGGGGAGTGGGGGGGGGGAGGGAGTGAAGGGGAATACTTGTTTCACTTATTTTTTTGTAAAATGTTAACATTTGTGTTTAGAAGGTTATGGGGGGAAAAGGGAGTGGGGGGGGGGAGGGAGTGAAGGGGAATACTTGTTTCACTTATTTTTTTGTAAAATGTTAACATTTGTGTTTAGAAGGTTATGGGGGAAAAAGGGGGGGGGGGAGGAGGGGGGTAAAGAAGCCTGTCCGATGAGGCAGTCAGGGACTCATAGCTGACATGCTAGCTTCAGGGTTAGCGAATCATAGCTGACATGCTAGCGTCAGGGTTAGCGAATCATAGCTGACATGCTAGCGTCAGGGTTAGCGAAT